>JAJHJA010000944.1:0-473681 GCA_021202915.1 Heliconius himera
TTTTTATTTATAATTAGATTTTAAATTAGGTAAAGCATAATAATGTATTGCTTAAAATAATTACTAAAATTTCCCTTTATTTTGTTTTTAAAACATAAATATTGTTACTTAGTTTAACCTTAAAAAACACATAATGCTTTCAGGGACATTGTTTTAGAGATTTTAAAGGGAAAAACTCCATCAAGTTATCGACGGAAATATGGAAACGCAAGGGTCATTACGGGGAACGGAGTATCCTAACACTAGGTTTCCAAATGCCTTCTGCCTTCGCTGTTATGTACTGGATACAGCGTGAAGCTGAAAAAAAATTATATAATAACCCGTAATGCGTAGAGACCACGTATATCAAAAGTACTTACTTTTAATTTCATTAAACTGCTACACCGGCCAATCGAATAAATTATTCAATGAATAGAAAAGCGACCGATATAGAAATAAACCTTTTATTAATCCCTTTAGTTATTGAAGAAAATAACAAATATTTTACACCAGCGATACGCTCGCGGCTTCGCCCACTTGAGCTACATAATTATAAATTTAATAATCTGCATCAGTTTCGCTTTCTAATAATAATATCAATAATTCATTAAAAAGGAATAACTTTTTAATTTACAAACCGATTGAAATAAAACATACTCTTAAATGTTACCAAAAACACAACTGAAAACTCCAATTGTATCAGTTAAACCGTTCCTGAGATAAACGTGAACGAAAAATTTAAAAAATAGAATTTTTGGTTCCATACGTTATTAAAGCCTACCAATAACATTTTTTTATATATCTTCTATACACTGACACCGATCCGTTACGATTTTATTATAAATATAAACTATAATATTTTGGACATATTTTAAAAAAGTAAAAGTTTTTTATTGTTGCAAAATTTTCTTTAATGTATACGTGCAAAACTTTGTAAGAAAGAATATTTATTTCTTTAGCTTCACACTGTATTCCACATATAGCTTATGAAAGGGTGAGTGCCTGGTGATCTGTAAAACAGGTATATACCCAGTATGGACATTAGTCTCTCACATTAGCTTTTTAATGTTCACCACTGGTTTCTTTGTCAAATGTGTATTTTTTACGACCAAGCTTTGTGAGATGAAAATAAAGATTTATTTATTTATTATTTATTTATTTATTTAATAGCAGAGAAGACATTACGTGATTAGTGACAAAGTTGCCCCAAGTGGGAATCGAATTCGTAAAGTACCGTGTACTCCCATTTAGCTTTCTACGCACAATAGCTTCGATTGTGCGCTATTATGTTTGCAATGGTAAAGTTTTATAAGTACTTTTTTAGATCGTGTTAGCTAGTAATTATAACTAAGCATTGAATTGGCTCACCGCAGGTCGGTAATTGCAGTGATGGTTCTGGTGGTGTTCAATTGCGCACGTTCTATTAAGCCGTTTATGGCAATCTGTGATTTATCTGTAAAATTTTCGTGAATAAATATTAATTTTACATTTAGATCGTTACATTTAACAAATGAATTGAAATTTATAAGCAGATAAGGTAATAAATGAATCATAAAATAGGTTTTCCAAGCCATGGGTCCTGGTAATGAATATATCTTCACATCATCTAATTATAAACGACGGACGGTGACGGTTGTAGATTCGTCTCCCACTCGTGGCAATACAATTGCTATTTTCCTCATATTACATTTTTATATCATTTTTAATTAAAACATAAATTAGCTTCACGCTGTATCCCTCACACAGCTGGCTAGGCACAGGGAAACTAGTTAAGAAGTAAAGAGACTCCGTTCTCCACTTTCTGCGGAATTCGGGAGGTATTGCGTGTTGAGTGACGGAAATCAAAACCCCAGATCGAAAAAATGAAAATTTAAATTTAAATAAATATTTTATTTCCTCGAAAGGGGATCGAACCCACAACCTGCCGACTTTACAGTCACTTTTTTGGCAACTGCGCCATGACTGGCCTCAATAATTTTTTAAATATAACTTTAAAGAAAATAATAACATACAATTGTGATAACACAATGACTTACCGTCTTACTGTATTTGATTAAAGAGTTGGTAACTAAAGCTGCACTAAAAGCTAGTGTAATTAAGAAAGATTTTAAGTTTATCAAGTGGATAATCGTTTTGCCGAGAAAAGAAAATTGAGACGAGAAAAGATCCGTTAATACACGCTGTTTTATTATTTTATAAAATATTTATATAAAGAACGTGTTTGCACTAGTTTCTTAAATTATTAATTATTTCTTTTTTTGTTTCAACATTTTTTAAACTAATGTATGTTATCGTATGATCTATCTTTATAAAAAAAAATTTTTTTACAATATTAGAAAAACAACTACTTTGATTTTCTAAATTTAAAAGTATTCAAAGATTTGAAAACAAATTTCAAATGGAAAAATTTCAAGTTATACATATGGCTATCTGTAGTAGGCAAACTAAGATTCACGTTTCTACAACAATTAATGTAAATCTGACTATATCCCCATGATTTTTACAAAAAAATCCGTAATACTTTCGCGGTCTGCATAAAAAATAGAGGCACAAGTTTAGATATCCAGCAATTAAAAGTATAATATAAAATATGTCTTTGATCAAAGCACGGCGTTAAGTTATGCCGTAATGTCTCGAAATTTGAAGTAAAACGAAGAACGGAGATTTAGTAAAACTTCTCATCTCGGCACATTTTATCAACGAAAATTTCACTTTTCTTTTTTTATTTTTAATAAAAAGTAGAATTTTAATTAGTTACATTTTACGTTAGCTTATAATTTAATTTAGGGATCTGCCTCGCCTTACTCGTTACGAAGGTAAAACATCTGCCATCTTGCCTTGTATTTTTATAGAGGCAGTGATTATTACTATGGGTAGGTTGCTTTTTTTATCTTAAGAAAATATAAATTAGTTGAGATTATTTTCTGCATGAGATTTTATTATTAAATTAACAAAATCTCATGCGTAGAACTGAGATACACAATAAGAGATAAAATCTCATATTGTGTATATGAATTTCAATTTTATTGAAAAATTTTATTTAACGAATGGATACAAAAAATGTAGTTTATTTTTTCGTATACCGTACATATAAGGGACTAGTGGGCGCGCGCGGCTTCGCCCGCTTATTTGCACCCTTAGGGGTGAATTCTAAAATAACCACGAAACACGTGTCCAATAAAATATTTTTAACAGTCATAATTTATTTTTTTATAAAAATATGTGACGATTTAATGATTTTTCCATACAAACTTTCAACTTCTTATTCGCACCTTTAAGGGGTGAATTCTAAAAAACCATGAAACATGTGTTCAATGAAATGTTTTTAAGAGTCTGAATTTCAAATTTTATAAAAATTAGTGCCGATTTAATTTTTTTTCCATACAAACTTTCAACCCCTATTTCATCCCTTTAGGGTTAAAATTTTACAAATTCCCTTCTTAGTGGATGTCCAGAATATGAAAATACACATCTGCCCAAATTTCACGTTTCTACCATCAGCGGTTACGGCTCTGCGTGCGTCTTACCTCAATCAGTCAGCACAAGTCCTTTTATATATATAGATAGATAGATTTGCAGCCAAATCGCAAAAAAAATATAGGATTCTTTATAATTTCGTCACCTCCATCTATATGTCTGTTATATATATGTCTGTGTGTTATATATATATCTGTTGTATATTTTTTGTTTGCTGATATGCTTCATAGGCGAGTCCTTTTCGCTCTTGGCCGATCTTTTACGTTGTGTCCCACATATAGCAAGGCGCAGTAAGCAGAGATAACCTAGAAAATGAAAACAAATCAATCCCCGAATGGGAATCCAACCCACAACAGTCGCGTTTTTTGTCCAAGACTATGCCTTTGATTACATTTACGACACAAGTATCTGGTTTGGGTGGAAATCAAACTTATACAATTCATTTTTAATAGATTAAGATACTAACACAACAAGAAGCCACACGAATTAACATAATATATACTGTTATCGTCCCAATTTTTAAAAAATATTTTCCTATTTTAGGTAACAACATTAATTCATCTCTATAAAAAGTCTCTTCACATTCTGTTCGCAAAGAACTCTTTGAGGTAATCAGTCTTGCTAAGTGGCGGGAAGAGCTCTTGCCATAAATAACTAGCTACTTTTTACTTTGAACTAAACGGTGGTGTAATCAAACAGTATTTAGGTTTTTTTAACATTTTTTAGCTTAACATTATATACTGCACACAACAGGGTAGGCGGAGAGAAACTATTGTTAGGACACTACGTTCCTCATTTTCCTCCGAATTGCGGAGGCATTTTTTCTAGAGGTTTTTATTATAATATTCTCATATAGATATGTAGGTATTTACTATTGATGGTCGTACTCGTGTAATATAACAAATATGAATAATCATAGAGTCTATAGAGCTTACAGCTTTCATTTCTGATAATAATTACATACACTTGATACACTCTTACATACACTCTTTTAAAGTGTTTTTAAGTACTCTTATTATTTTTAAAGTTAAAAATAAAAAGATTTTTTGTACAATATATGTTTTATTAGAAAAAAAATCAGCTTTACGCTGTATTCTTCACACAGCATGGTAGGCAGAGGGAATCTAGTGTTAAGACACTCTGTTCCCCACTTCCCACCGAATTCTGAAGGTAATGCCTTCAGAATTCGGTGGGAAGTCGCGTGCCGTGTTAAGTCGCGGAACTCAACGTCGCGCTTTGTCTCGACACCAAAGCAAAGAAATGAAAAAAATATTTAAATGTATGTATTATTACGTTCATTATATTGAATCTAACAGTATAATTTGTACTGGTATTTAAAATATCCCTATCAAGGATTAAATAGCCGAAATAAAAGAGCCCTAAAACACCGGCCAAGTGCGAGTCAGTCGGTTTATGTATGTATGTCGGTGTATATTTAGATTTGTTTTTCAACTTGTATTTTGTTGACAAGTCAAGCGAGCCAGGGTTTCATTCGCGAGGCGTGTTATCATACTAATATTATAATTGTGTTCCAAAATTCAAGCCAAAACTACTCAACCTCAACTCCACCGATTATTATGAAACTTTATACACGTATTTCTGGAGATATTAGAATACTTTTTATTACACTTTACTTTTTATTTTAAAAAAAATATAAAAAAATATATATTAACATTTCGCGAGCGAAGCCGGCGGATCTGTAGTCATTTATAAAATCATAAATTAGGTACCTTCAACACACAAACGACAACTTTTTGAAGTTTAGCTTAAAAAATATTGTGAAATGATATTCTCGGACGTTTTCTGGGATCCTATTCTAAATGCAAAATTCGAACCTAAATTTAAAATTGCAGTCGAACAAATTACTAATAAGCCAGGTATGTAGGTTAATTTACATACATTATGCAATATGGGTGAAAAGCAGGTGTAAGTTTGAAAGTAAAGTGGCTATAAAGAAGCCATGCCGCAAGGGTCATTACGTCCGGTACTTAACCGCCTAACCTACCTGAAGTAAAGGGGAAATAATTTAGTATAGTAAAATATTTTTGTTGTATTAGCCCTTATAAGGGTAATACATTTTTTTATACAAAGGAATATACATTTAAAATATTCTGTTTTGCTCCTTTTATTAAAAAAAAACAGGCAATGAATCTCAATAATAATAATTTAAGATTGTTGACAATGGCTGGCTGTAAATGCGACGGTTGCGGGTTTGATCTCCGCTTGGGGTTTGGGGAATCCTACTAATACTATGAATATGAAAGTTTATGAGGATGGATGTTTGATCCACTTTCACATAAAAACAGTTGAAATTTAATTGAACGGATTAAGATGTAACTCTTTATTAATACAGTTTATGCATCCGAATAAAATATAGCTACAATTAATGAAAAGATTTTGTTTAATTTTGTTATAATATATTAAAACAATAGCTTTTAGCGGACGAAACCGCGATGTAAAATCGTCACACAAACATGTCTTGACACAAAATTCTCTTTACATGATTAGAATAACATTTTAAACTACAATATATAAAGTGTTTTTAGAGCCATGATTGGGATCACTTTTTAATTAAACCTTTTGTAAAAAATATTACAAAGTTTTTTTAAATGTATATGTCACAAGATAAATTATTAATTTTTCGACAATCTGCCGCTTCCGAATTTCTCTTTTTAATTATAAAGTTGCGTGTTACTTTTCATTTAGAATTTCGTGATTTAAAAGAAAGTAAAGATATTAGATAATATAATTTACAAATTGGTTGGAAGATCGATAGACTAACTGATACAGGTGATAAACTATATTATTACCAACAATTTTTATCTTATATAGAAGGTATTTCTAAACTTCTACCATTTTCGACGTATGGGTCATTTAATTTTTTTCCTTAATACTATTCTGTCACTATAAATGGTCACGAAACTTTGTTTTGCGTAATTTTCTTGACTTTATAGTCCGTTCCGGGTCCCTTAGGTTGTCCCTGTTCTCCTCAAGAAATGTATGGAAAATCCCAATTTCTGATACCTCCGTGCAGTAACAGTTTTGGCTGTTATTTGTATGTCAGTCACTCATTCTCGGAAGACTTTTTTCATTCAACGTGTAAATTTTAATTTATGACGACGACGAATTTATTACGACGGTTGTGGGTTCAATTCCCAGGAATGATGAATATATAATATTTTAAATTTTTGGCCCTGGTCACGAAGTAAAGCGCGGCGTTGAATTCCGCCACTCAGTGTAATGCCTCAAGAATTTGGCGTAAAGTAGGGAACGAAAGTGTCTTAACGTACTTAACCCTAGATTACGAACCTTCGTCGATTCGACGACGCGGGTTTGTTTATTTCGCGTTAACTTTTGCACGCGCGATCGTACTGCTTTCATACTTTAGGTATTCTATGTAGACCCATTGCCCCCGCGACTGATGATAATGTTTTGAGCGTAGGGGGCCCGTGAGCGCCATTCTACCAACCATGGCTCGTCGAATCGACGAAGGTTAGTAATAACGTCATATTTTGTATTATTTAGTTAGTTTATATTTGCGTTATTTTTTGAATTGTTTATTTATTTTGTTTATATTCAGTGCTATTTATTATTCGTTGTTTAGATGTGAGTCGTTAGTTATTATTAAAAGACGACAGCGATATAGAAAATCCATCAGGGAGTGAGATAGAAGACCACCTTGAGACTGATCCTGCTTATGAAACAGATGGTGAAGATGAAATTTCTACTTAAACCCAGCAGCAATTTTCAAGTCAATATAGTTAGAACAGTAGTGACACAACCTTGATTGGATTTTACAACCAAACTAAAAGAGGTGTAGACACTTTGGTCCACATGTGTTTGCTTGCTTCTGGCAATAGAAAAACACACTGGCCATTGTGACTTTTTTTATAGAATGCTAAACATTGTATTTATAAATAGTTACGTTTTTTATGTAACTTATAATATATATGCTAACAAAAAACATTTATGGAGACAAGTATACCCTTTATCACAAGCTAATCGAGCTAACATGCAAAAGAGATTGACAATATCAACTCTTTAAACTGGTCCGCGGGACTCAATTACACATATATTAAAAATGTCAGGAAGGAGTACTTCGAATTCTACAATTGGGACCTCCGATATACCTCCTATGCACTGAAAAAGATAAATATGTGCCTTTTGCCCGCAAAGCGAAGGATGTTGGATGACTGAAAATTACACCGAGTGCAATAAATCGTTGTGTGGGAAGCACAAACTTGACGTATGTCACAAATATATTAATTGCTAGATTTTTACTATAATTTTTATTTTATTAGTTTATTACATTCGTTATTTTTAATATTTAAAGATTATTTGTTACATTTACTTTTTATAATACTTCTAGAACAACTTTTAATATGTTACTATTGTTAATTTTGCATAAAACCTATGATCTTATTCATAAGGTTGATGGTTAATATTTATGATATTTTGGTTTATATAAACATAATAAATAGAAAGAAAAGATATAAATAATTAATACAAAAAATAAAAACATACTCATTTCATTTAAATAAAACCCATTATTCCCTTTCTTAAATACCGTAGTCGAAACGACGAAGGTTCGTAATAAGCGTCGAAAAATAAGGTTAGTAATCTAGGGTTAATAGATAATTTTTTGACTATTTTTGACACCCACTAAGGGTCCCGAAAAGTCATAAATATTTTTTTTATGATGATAATCATAAATAAAAAATCAAACGCTAGTTTATATGAGAAGACTATTATATAATTTATTATTAACTTTGCTTTCATTATTCATAAATAATTTAAAAAAAAGCTTGAATGCTTGCGCTGAAAGTGAATATTTTTTTATAGTATGTATTAATCTATAAAAGCAAAAAGTAATACATTCTAATATAGAAGAATATCAGGTGTTTCTATATTTTGGGACAAAGCGACCCTCTTAATAATTATATATACTTTATATGAGAGTACAGAAAGAACACCTGGGACGTTGAAAATATATCACCATTAAGATAGTGATTAATTGAATTTACTCTTAAAAGTTGAGGTCCCCTTGGCATAGTGGTAGAGCGTGTGACTATAACGGTTGTGGGTTCGATTTTCACTTGGAGGGATTAATCATTCTTATTTTCTGGTAAAAGACAAAGCGCAGCGTTGACTTCCGCCAACAAAACACAATGTCTCGAAATTTGTGCGGGAACCGAGTTTGACCGCTAGATTTCCGCTGCTTACCCTTATATGTACAGGATAATCGTGAAAAGAATATATTATAATTAATATATTCTTTAATGAGAGTTGTAATATATTAATATAAAGTGGATTGCCATTCACTCTCGTGGGAAATTTGAATTGGTAATACGTAAACAACGTATAAGGCCCTAATGTGACTTGAATGTCAACAAATATGTATACACATGTACCTAAGAGGCGTGCGTCATGCGTGTGTAAGGAGAAGAACATGTGACGTTAATAAAAATCTCTACTTTTAATAAATTGTTATTGTGTTTTGCGAAGTTACGGAACCTAGCGCCGCAGCTACGGTGCCTTTTTATAAAGAAAGAAAAAAAAGCGAGAGCTATTTAATCTAATAACAATTACTACTCATAACCAATGCATCATGTTTACACTCCAGTTGAAGACATTCCCTATTTTTCCTCCTATTTTCAAGATATTGCATATTAGATGGCGGAACTTAACACCGCGCTAAAATAATAAGCTAAAAAAAGGGTAAATTAGTTTTGAACTTATACTGTATACAAAGGCATTCCTACTGTTGTTATCTCAAAACAGAGTCCTGTAACTGCATTTCGTAACGAGTTTAGAGAAGTGAGTAAGTCGATTGTAACAGTGGTGGAGCTAAACTTTTAAATACTTGTTTCGCTTTGGAATCTCTTGAGCTTTCGGATGGCGTCCCATTGACTTTATCTAAGTTATACGGTTAACTTGGTATCCGAATTAATATTAAAATTTCAAATTTAGAAGAGAAGAAGGTATGTGGCCATAGACATAAATTGATATTCTACGTACTTTGTAAAGTCGAATCCTAATAATTTGTAGCTACTAATTATTTTTTTCAGAATTAAATATGTATGTACAAAAAATATGATTTTAGTGTTAAAACAAATACATACATCTTTTATATATAGAGCAGCGTAGGCAGAGAATACCCAGATCTAAGCTAATCCAACATTCACTTAATTTCTTGATAGAGACATTGCAAGCCGCAGGTCTTGTACTTCTAATGACAAAACGAGAATTTCCAAATCAAAGAAAATAAAGCGAATTTTATTTATACATAAATATATAGCCCGTAGCGTTTGGCGCTCCGTTCTCTCTGACTACCCCGCTAGGGTTAAAACGTGAAGCTAGTAGTAGTAGTAGTACATACATACATATATACATACATACATACATAAATACATATATATTATACACATATAAACTATACTATTAAATTACAAATACTTTATGTACTTACGTGACGTACCTTTGACACACAATAACATTGAATGACGTATCAGCCAGTTTAATGACGAATTTGCTAGTCTGTAAACAATAAATTGTATAAACTAATCGATTATTTAAGTATATTTGGCCAGAGACATCAGTTGTGGTTAAATTATTACTCTACCAGCGTACCTGATACCAATAAATATACTCCCATGAGTCTTGCAAGATCACTTTGAGTCATAAGATTTAAACTCACAACCACTATTCCTAATCATCTTCAATTGTGCCACTGTGTATTTAAATACAATAAAATATACAAGGTGTTGTACAAAATTTACATGAAAAGTTAAATATATTAGAGGCAATTACAAAGTGTCAATGTTTAACAGAGTTTGAACTCAAACAATAAGGGAACACCCGCGATACAAGTCAAATAGACGTAATTACTCCTAAAGTGTTACTACGACACTCCAATATAATTAAAGATTATATTTTGTATAATTTATTTTACTGCCGTTTCCTTGGTTACGTGAGGATAATAGTTCAAAGACAAAATTTGAAATATTACTTTTTGAAATAAACTTTTGTTAGTAGTTTTGATTTTGTAGCTATCATCGGTTTGGAAGAAACTTATGTTTGCAAGAGTTACTAAGATGAGGAAATGAAAATAAATCGAACTCCCAACCATCGCGGTTACCGGTGGACGCTACTATAAATATTTTGAAGCTGTCGTGGCACAGAATATTAGGATATTCAAATAACATAATATATCAAAACTAAATTTAAACTAAATAATCTATCTTGAAATCACTGGCTCGGTACAAAAACTGCAACAACAAATTAGGAAAGGTAAATACTTTCTCTAACGCATGTATTTTCTAACATGCTGATTTTAATATTGTATAGAAAAATTATATTAATGTTAGTATATTTTAATATAGTAAATTATCATACTACTATTGTGATTAGTGCATCTCTAGTTCATAGTTTGAGTACGAATACTAACTATACTTGAAAAGAGGAGTTTTCTTTCCCTTTTCCAATCTCATTATAGGCTTTAGGGGTAGCGTATACGCTATTCTACTATGCCACATATTGCCGTCGTGGCTCAGGGGCACAAGCGTGCAATTGTAAACGTGGTGGTTGTGAGTTGGATACCCACTCGAGGCATTGAAAGATTTTTTTTTAATTTCCTTGGTTTGGTAACAAAGCAAAGTAATTTCAACTGTAAGTTTGAATAGTTAAAAATAAATAAACAATAATTCAGCTACACGCTGTATTCCATTACGTGTTGAGTAGCGGAACTCAACATCGCGCTTTGTCTCTACACCAGAGCGAAGTTTTGAAAATATAAATGTAAATAAATATTTCATTTCCTCGAGCGGGAATCGAACCCACAACCGGTCGATTTTACAGTCACATTTGTGCCCACGACTGGCCTTGAATAGTTAAAAATGTACTAAATATAATATATAATGGTAATATATTATTTACGAGATCCGAATCCACTATAAGAAATGAAGAAGACAATGCAAATTATAAGTAATTTGCATTGTCTTCTTACAACATAACATAATTATAAGAGTTTAGCTCAGTGGTAAGCCACTGAGCTAAACTCTTATAATTATGTTTAAACATAAATTTATGCTTAAACGACATGTAAATATATGTCATAAAAGTCTCGTAAAATGCGGCGTTAATAAAAGTGGGTTAATTGCTTTCTTCCCTTAACTCGTGTACTGCTTACTCACACTTTGGTACACACAATTAAGAACCCCTAAAGCCTATTGGCATACAATGATAAAGTAAAACAATTGTTTGAACTTCTTCGCCTTAGTAAAGTCTAATTAATATAATATTTAAAGCTGTGATTATTTTTCGTTTTTTTGGCTTCAAGCTGTATTCTGCACATGGGATAGGTAGAAGGAACCTAGTGTTAAGACTATCCGTTCCTATTAAGACACATCCGTTCCCCACTTTCCACCGAATGCTGGAGACATTGCGCGTTGACTGGCGGAATGCAACGCCGAGCTTTGTCTATTTACCAGAGCGAGGAAATTAAATATTTTATTTCTTCGAGTAAGGAATCGAACCTATAACCTGTCAAGCTTACAGTAGCAACAAGTCTGTGCCTCTGCTCCACGACTCACTTCATATCATATCTACGTGCTTATGTTCTGTTTAGACATTGGTATCCCAAATACCAGTAAGGCAAAAGCAATCAAGCTTTATTAAGAGAAATTCCAATAGTGAAGTGCAACGAAGAATATTTCGGATAACTATTTATCTTTGTACTTACGTAATAGCACTCGAAATTGAAAGCGGATAATAATTTTATTTGTAAAATTATGCTAAAAACCCTATTTTAAATTTCACTTCTTCAAAGTTTTGAGTGACTTTGTCGAAACGAAAATAATTAATTCCCCTGGACAGGGCTCAAACCTACATCCATAACTTTTGCAGTCAGATTTAGTACTGACTTTTTTTCGACAGTTTCTCAAGTTCGCAAGACAACCTTACAAAATCAAAATAAGCAGCCGCATGGACGTGGCTTTCTTTATTCGTCCGCAACATCAGAATAAAACCTCGACTAGCCGATATACCCTTATTTCACAGTAAAGATGTTGCTAAAGAAAATTTATAATAATAAACAAAAAACAAACAATGGCTTGGAACCTTGTCCCGTAATTAAGAGGTTTAATTAATATATTTTTTAATATTATTATATTTAAAAATGTAAAATTATTCGTAAGTATGTATAATGAAATATTTATTAGGAACCTTTTAAGAAATTACTTTTAAGAAATTACTTTATGTTTACTATATTAATTAACAAGTCGTTGACGTAATAGCTCCACCTAGTAAAAACTCACAAACTCGTTAACCTATAAATGTATGTACATAATTGCACAGATTTATCAGAATTTATGAGTACTATAAGCATTTTTAAACGTTGGAAATTATGAAGAAACTACTAGTTTTTTTATAGTATTGTGCAGCGTTGAGTTCCGCCATTCAAACACCAATATGTCGAAAAATTAGGTGGTCTGTGGAGAACGAAGTGTCTCAGCATGAGCTCTGTCTTGGTATGTAAGAAAAAGCGTAAAGACGTAGAACCTAATCGTCTATTAAGGTTCAACGTCGCTGTAAACGTGATCGTTGCCGATTCTTATCTCCTTCGATAGAATGATTATAGTTAAAATGTTTTGATTTCCAATCAAATACTGAGGTTAATTGAGGTTAGTTAAGTTCCGGCACTCATCACGCAATGTCTTGATAATTCTGCGGAACCTAATGTATTAACACTAGGTTCCTAGGTTCCCTCTGCCTACCCTGCTATGAGCGGTCTACAGCGTGGAGCTAATAAAAAAAATACCTCTTTTATTCATATTAAAAAACTTATAATGTGCCTTTTTAATATAATTCAATGCTTATTAATTTAATAAATTTACGAGGCACTACAACCGAAGTAACTATCATAATAATCAATATTTAACAGTAATCGATATGAAGTAATTAATAAGTACATATCTATATGTATTATGTATGTAAGACACTTTGAGAAACACCTTGAAGTGTCCTAATTCCTAAAGTGTTAGAAGATTAATGGAAATCGAACCTACAATTACAAGCGAAGCTACTTATTTATAGAAGTGGGAAATAAAGTTACTAAATATATTTATATCAGTAGTACAGCATCTGACTGCATAGGCGATAGTTGTGAGTTCGATGCACATTCGGAGAAATAAACTATATTTATTTCCTCGCTCTGTGATAACGTAGGTTGCGTTGAGTTCTACCTCAACAGTGTCTCGATTTAGAGTAGAAGGCGGAGAACGGAGTGTGTTCACACTAGGCCACATATATGCGCGCTATATGCAGAATACATCGTGAAACTCAAAAAAAGGTCCAATATTTTACTTTAACGTGAATATTAATTAATTATCTTCACGCTACGAATGATAGAGCTGCACATCGATTTCCACTCACTTGTATGAGCAATACGTATTATATTATATTTTTCTTTCAATATCTTGAAGTTGTTTTAGATGCAGTTGAGATGTATTGATATGCAAAGATGTTTGTGAATTCAATTTGGACTTTTGTATAACATTTTGAGGCTTTGAGTCATGTAGGTATAACGTCTGACTGTAGTGTGTTGATTTTGAGTTTGATTTACACACCATGTAGTTGATATTAAAAATCAAATAAATCAGTTTCACGCTATATCCCGCACACAGCAGATCAGCCAGAGGGAACGTACTAACAATATACACGGAGTATATTGTTAGTACGTTCCCCACTTGCTGCTGAATTCTGAAGGCATTGCATGTTAAGTGGCAGAACTCAACGCCGCGCTTTGACTATATTCCATTCCATTTTCTTTCTGTTCTGGTCGCGGCGTTTAGTTTCACTACCCAACACGCAATGCTATCAGAATTGAACGGAAAATGTGGAACAGAGTATCTTAACACTAGGTTCTACACGTGGGATACAGCGTTAAGCTGATTTGTTGATCTGACTTAAAATTTAAACCTATATAGTGAGGGGATCGTGCAATATTCAATTAAACAAATTGAACAAAAATGAATTGGAATTCATAAAAACAACACTTAAATTTTTAAGTATTAATGAAAGTGCCACCACGGATTTAAAACTTTTGCTTTTACGCAAATGCATTCAGAAAAATATTTTTATTAGACTTTATGATATTTAAGATGTTTAGTTATGATTAAATTATTAAAATCTCGATTACCGTAAAAGTGCAAAGATTAACTAAATGTAGGTATTTTGCTTATTAAAAGAAAAACAGAGAAAAAAGTAATTTAAATATGCCTGATATTTCTGGTTTTTTAAATAACGGGGGGAAATCAGCTCCCGACAACTCTTATAAATTATTGAGCTTGCAGTCAAACGATGTTCCACTGCGCCGCGATGGCCTCAAAAAAATATTGAAAATAACAAAATCTCAATAATTTTCAATTTACTTAATTTTTTGATAATATTATTTTATTTGGTTGACATACTATTTTATATAGCCTCTAGGTTTAATCGCAATCATCGCTTCGTTTGTAAAATTATAAATGTAAATCTCGTTATTCAAGTAATTTATATGAAACGTATCATAGGTAAGTGAAAGAGCGTGTCACATGTATTTTTATACTATAATTGATTTATTATATAATTTATTATAAGAATAAATTATTTCTAACTTTAACGTTAGAACATAATATTCATTTCAGTCGTTAAAATATATGATTCGTTAAATATCCAACCATTAGCTTTTACAACTAGTCTTTATTTCTTCTGTAATAATTATATAAAACTTCATTTTATATGAGGCCGTCGTAGTGTAGTGTGACATTATCAGACCGTAAATGCGATCATTCTGGAATTAATGTTTATTATAGATATAAAAGTATTAAAATTACTTTTATTTTTATTTTACTATTACTTTTATAATTTCCATGTTTTGGTTGACAAAGTGCTCGAAACATTTGAAGATAGTAGGGAACAGAGAGTCTTAACATTAGGTTTCCTTTGCCTATCCAACTGTATGCATGAAGCTGAATATATACATATACCTAAATGTACTTATTTATACTGGCAGAATCGTTGTTAAATAACCAATACTTTGAGTTTCATTCCATTTTTTTAAACGCTAGGAGAGAAAAGGCAGTTTCTCAACGAACGATTTTTTTTAAATAAACTTTCCCACAATCGGGATGGATTAGTATCAAAGCTTCATTGAAAGCTGGAACTTGCCATTTAATATATGAAAATGTAATAATCACGACTATCTTTAAAAAGTTTTTGAAACTTTTCATCATCATTCTTAGTCTAAATTTGCATAAAAGCATTAATATCATTATGTAGTAATATTTTCTAAGATACTATTTTTAGTCTTGCCTAGGACAAGGATTTTGTTCTAACAAATAAAATAAAACTCTATTATTAGAGTACTAAGAACTGTTTCTGTTTGAAAAATGTTAAAAATACTCTTTCAGACCTCGTGTAATTTAGTTGAGGACAACTTGCATCTTATAAATGTTTTATACAAATTTATTTATAGCCGACGTTCCTTTAGTCCTGAACGAAAGTAATAGCAGGTAGTAGAAATATGGCAAACATATGTAAATTTTATTTGTATATACATATATGCATGATCGTCGTGTGTTCGTGTTGAGATATAGTCAATTCTTAATATGTTTCTAAATATTTTTCCTAAAACGAAACTTATCTATATTTGGGATGAGTATGACCAATTTTGATATATTTTTTATTCAAGCAATGACGTAGGTATTTAGGATTCCCGATTTCCTTTTTTACAGTTTTTATTATTTCAAGCAAAAGTTAAGTTAGAAAGGTCACGTCATATATTAGGACACTAAAATTGGCATGTGTGAAGAGGTGAGTGATAGTGAATGAGCTTAAAATTTTATGTTAAGGCACTCCGTTCTCCGCGTTCTACTCTAATTCAAGACACTTTTGACTGGTAGAACTCAGCGCAATGCACTTTATTACTCAGAGCGAGGAAATGAATATAGTTTAATTCACCGAATATATATCGAACTCGCAACTATCGCCCATGCAGTTAGACGCTGTAGAATTGATAAAAATTAAATATATTTAATAACTTTATTTCCCACTTCTATTAATAAGTAGCCTCGCTTGTAATTGTAGGTTCTCATTAAACTTCTAACACATTGAAGTGTCCTAAATTGTTAACATTGACTATGCCAGTATAAATAAGTAGATTTAGGTATATTTATTATTAATATTAGCTTCATGCATGCAATGGGACAGGAAAAAGGGAACCTAATTAATAACACTATCCACCAATTTTTCGACCACTTTGTCTACCAAGGTATGGAAATAAAAGTAATTTAAATATAATTACTTTTATAATAAGTATCAATACCACAATGCATTTACAGTCTGATAATGTCAGACTACGCCACGACGGCCTCATATAAAATGAAGTTTTATATAATTATTACAGAAGAAATAAAGACTAGTTGTAAAAGCTAATGGTTGGATATTTAACGAATCATATATTTTTACGACTGAAATGAATATTATATTCACTTCTATTAGAATTGAAATTACTGCGTGTATGTGGGGTGGAACTGGCGCAGTTAGAAATTCAAAACTTTAAAAATAGGATTTTTCATATTTTTCTGCATATTTGTATATATAATAAAATCTTTCTTTATGTTCATGCAAGAACATGATGAATTAATGTAATTAGTAATGCCATTATTAATTTTGCACTATATGTTTTTTATGTTAGAATCTTACTATTCAATATTAGAAATGTGGTAGCGATGTCTGAATTTTAAGTTTGTATAAAAAATAATAATTACAATTTTTATCAAAAAAAAAACCCAACTTCTACCGGATCCCATAATCAGAATCTAACCAAACTTTCACCAAACTATACATGAGGAGGCACCTTTCCTATAAAAAAAGCATCATCGAAATCGGTTGGCGTGATATTAAGTTATTCTTCCATTTGTTGCGCACATACCTAATGTAAATTTAAGACTTATGTTATTTTCTCAGAAATGGACCAAAAAAATGGGACCACACGGGAAGCACCAGCCTTCAAATAAATTAAAAATATGAGAACAAGGTTATTACTTTGGTTTGGTATAGTACTACAATCTATCAACTGTGCAATAGCACAATATTAATGTTATTTATAAATAACACTTGAAAGTACGCTATATCAGCGACCTAAATATATTCGCTAGAAATTCAATTGTAAGATTATTTACCGCTATTGTTTTGTAGTGTATAAATAACCAAATTAAATATATAACAAACGAGTTGAATATTAAGTCTCGTCTCATTGGTGAACCCGACGTGATGTACCCCGACTGGGGTACTCTGCCAGCTACAGCCCGGTGTGATGTACCCTGAGGGGGGTGACCCATGGACGTCAGCGTGATAGTCCACAGTCTCATATTTTTGTTTACATACAATACTTACAATGAATTATGTGCATATTAAGTTAATGAAAAACAAAAGCAAGTTGAGTTTTTAGTCATGAAACACCAGTCTGGATTTACGTTATGGCTAGGAACTTTTTTATTTGACAATATTAATGGATTATCTGCGTTTTAACTTTTATACAAAGAGAATCTGATAAATGTTATTAAAATTACTCCGTTCTGAACTTTGGGGCCATCGTGGTGTATCGAAATGGCGTCGGTAAGCGCTTTTGTTGAGTGTTCGATCCTATTAAACTATCAAATTTTGATTGATTGTAAAATGAGAAATGTTGCCACTATACACAAGTACGCAATACGCAATCTTTTAAAAATTTAGAGTAAAGTAGGTAACTGGGTGGTTGAGTGACTCAACACTAGGATCCCACTGCATATCCCGCTATATGGATCATACAGCGTGAAACTTAAAAAAACATATATCAATAACCCAAGTATCATCGGCTATGAGTGTAAACCTGCTAACTGTCTATAAAGCGAATTGTATGGAGAGAATAAACACGATTTAAAAAAAACCATGAATTACTATCAAAAAGTTTTTACAATTTTGAAAATTAATTTGTATTTCCTATTGGGTATAATAGTATTTTTATACGTTTCAAAATGGTTTAAAATGTACAAATAGGTATGTACATAAATACAAAAATGTATTATCTTTACTGATGGATTCGAATCCGCACATTTAGTACTTTAAATTTTTATAGTTAAACTAAAAACCTTAAACCATACTAAAAACTGTTCGGAATCAATATAAAATATAATCAACTCTAGTATAAAAGACGTCGATACGCGCTTTCACACCTATGATACATTTCACATAAATTACTTGAATAACGAGATTTACATTGATAATTTTACAAACGAAGCGATGATTGCGATTAAGCCTAAAGGCTATGTAAAATACTATTTCAAACGAATAAAATAATATTATTAAAAATTCAAGTAAATTGAAAATTACTTAGATTTTATTACTTTCAATATTTTTTTTAAACCGTCGCGGCGCAGTGGAACTTCCTTAGACTGTAAGCGCAATAGCTTATAAGGGTTGTCGGGGGATTCGTTTCCCCCCTTTTAACCGATGATGCTGACCCCATCACTAAAGCGAACGATCCAAAATACGTAGGTAGGGCTACACACAACCGCAGCCACACACGCTACACACACCGTCCCCGCCGGTGGAGACGAGTTCCCAGTTTTTCTGTGGCCCAATCGCGCCTCGGCGCGAGAGGTGGAATTAACAATCCAAAAGGGTATCAAGAGCCCTACCCAGTAGGCCTAGCTCGGACCGAGTGAAGCAAAGTCCTCCACTACAAACGGTGTACGCAAGTCGCGGTCCGAGTCTCAAAGGAGACGCCCTTGCGACACTGTGTTCCCATTTGTTGATGCCTTCCACGGTAGCCAAGCCAAGGTCAGAGCTCTTTTAGCTCGGCCTCCCCAAGCCCGGTGACACTGTAGAGGCCATTAGGGCCAACAGCATACTGCTCATTCGAACAAAGACAAAGACGTTTCCCCCCGTTATTTAAAGACTAGAAATATCAGGCATATTTAAATTATTTTTATTCTATTTTTCTTTTAATACGCAAATTAGCTGCATTGAGATATTTACGGTATTTTATGGTAATCGAGGCTATAATAATATAAATGTAACTAAACGTCTTAAATATCATAAAGTTTAAATAAAAATTTATTTCTGGCTGCATTAGCATAAAGACAAAAATTTTAAATCCGTGGCACTTTCATTAATACTTAAAAAATTAAATGTTGTTGTTATAAATCCCATTTCATTTTCGTTCAATTTGTTTAATTGAAAATTGCACGATCCCCTCACTATAGCACGAGGCTTATATTCTTAATCAGATAAAAAAATCAGCTTAACGCTGTAACCCACATGTAGCAGGCAGGCAGTAGTAGTGCAAGTAGTAGGCAGAGGGAACCTAATGTTAAGATACTCTGTTCCTCATTTTCCGCTGAATTCTCGAGGCATCGCGTGTGGGGTGGTAGAACTCAACGCCTTAAATAATTCATTCCCTCGAGTGGTAATCGAACTCTGCCTGTCGCATTAACAGTCACGCGTTTTCGCCCCTGCGCCCTCGACTCCAGAGCGAAGAGATGAAAATATACATTTTTAATAAATATTTCATTTCCTCGAGTGGGGATCGAAATCACAACCAGTCGATTTTACAGTCACACTTTGAGACCCTGTTGTAAAACAAAAAATATTTAATATCGAATCATCATGTCACATTCTTTTTTTTCGATTATACTACAGTACATAGCGTGGCAGTCATATACACACGCGAACTACCTATTAATCTAATATCTAGACAGAATCTCTAGGTAAATTTATCTAAACGGAAAATAATAAACGTTTTCTTTATATAAAATACACAAATATTTGTTGAGCTCGTCCCGGCTCAGTACAGAAGGTTAACGCAGCATGTGCCAGTTCAAATTTTAGCTGACATAGTTTATGTTTTTTATAAATGTTTTCGCACAATCACTGTACAAAATCAGAATTATTTTTATGTATTTATCATATACAACATCTCGAAATGGATAGAGACATAGGAAAAATAAACTACTTTTAAAGTAAACTTGAATTACAAATTAACTCACAACGACCACGTGAATCGATAAACTTACTTCTTTTTTAATTAATCTAAAGTTATCCAATAATGCTACTTGTAGTTCCGTTCTCCACTTCTTGCCGTTTCGGATATGGTGGGTCGGGTGGCGGTCCCCAACGCTACGTCTCCCAACGCTTCGTCGCCATTTATCACATCAGCGTGGGCGCCTTGATACTCGTCGTCTTGGCGGGGATCCATCAGCGCGCTCTCGTGTGATGTTTGTGGCAGATGGAATGTTGAAGCTCTCGAGAGGGCTGGCAAAGGACTCTCTGCTTATATATCTCACCGCTAATGGCATAATGTAGAGCTATACACGCTAATTAACTTTTCTATCTACTAAATAATAATAAAATAATATTTTAATAATAAAATCAGCTTCACGCTGTATCCCGAGGGAACCTACTGTTAAGACATTCCCTTCCCCACTTTCCACAATTTTTTTTGAGGCATTACGTGTCGGGAGTCGGAACTTAAAGCCGGGTTTTTGCTTTGTTGCCAGAGAGAAGAAATGAAAATATTAATAAACAATAATTCCTTCCCTCGAGTGGGGATCAAACCCAGGACCATTGCGTTACAACCACTCTTGTGCCCCTGCGCCACGACGACGGACGTCAAGATAAACTATAACAAAATTAAATATTAAAATAACAACAACTTATCAGAAGCAGATGCTTCCAGGCCTAGTTAGTTACTTTATTATTTATATTTCATTGTTCATCGCGAAGCATGAATGATATGATGAAACACCAGAATTTATTACTACAAATGAATAATACATTGCTGAATTTTGCTTTGTAATAATAATATTCTTATTATATCTTGCATTGAGTGTGGAATGATAACCGTGACTACACTAGTATGGGTATTAACTAGTGGCCAGCCCCGTCTTGGCCCGAACGTTTATTAATATGACATCATCATAAATTTCTTAATATTAGTAACATTGTTTTTTTTAATTTTTACGCTGTATTCCAAATATAGCAGAATCTGGTCTTAAGACACTTCGTTCTCCACTTTCCGTTAAAATTGGAGTGTGAGTAGTGGAATTCAACTTTCTCTGCCCGTGCGAGAGTGTGAAAATAACTCATTCTTTAGAGTAGAAATCGAATCTACGGCTATCGTGCTTGCAATCAGACGATGTCCCGCTGTGCCACCAGGGCCTGCGCCGCAATAAGTTTTAGTACTAAATAATAAAAATATTTCAAATTTCGTTTTAGTCTGCAAAAGGAGGCTTAAACAGAAATATATATATACACATTAGTATTTTAAAATTGCTTTTTTCTTCTTATAAGCGTCTTATTCATATTGGATACATTTTAATATTTTTATTATTAGAATACTTTTGCCATTCGTTTATTTTGTACTGTTGGCATAAATTTTCATATGGATGAGTCCAAACTAGCAGCCCGTTGTTCGGATCGTGCAAAAGATTTTAAATGGAGTATTTAAATTTTACCTCGATAAATTTCGGTAAAGAAAATCTGTTCTTCACTTATAATTCTAGGCACTACAAATAATGGACTTAATTAACTTAATGACGGGTAAAAATCCTATAGTATTTATATAAAAAATACGATATTTTTTTGGCTGCTTATTATTGAAAAAGTACTATTATTATTTTCAAAGCGTTGCCATTAAAAACTAATAAAAGTTGTACTGTAGTACTATATATCCATATGAGTGGTGGTTAGAGCTACTTCACGCACATAAAAAGTCGTTTTACCACATGGTCAAAGGTATAGGTAAAAGCTAGTTTATAATAAAATATATTGTATGAATTCATAACAGTTATTTATACGTATACAATTTTTATCAGCTTCACCATTTATTCCGTTATATAGCAGCGTAGACAGAGGAAGATGAGACACTCCGCTCCCCACTTCTAACTGAATTCTGGAGAGATTACGTGTTTACTGGAAACTTAGAGCGTAGAAAAAGTGAAACTTAAAGCCGCGCTTTGCCACGACAGCAGAGCGAAGAAATGAAAATGTTAAATATTTGATTTTCCTGTAGTGGGAATCGAACTCACAAACTATTGTGTTTGAAGTCACACGCTTGAACCCTTGTGCCAGGACTGGCCTCAGTTATATTTATAATTCTTTAAATATTGTAGAAGAGCTCATATGACTACATAAGAAGGACATTTTCATCTCAATTCTCGATGCATGTCAAGGTTTTTGAAGCCTATGAATAAATATGGACTACGCTAGGCCAAGTGGAATGTAAGTTATAATATAAATTGTTTTTTCATAATGCTTAAGAGCGCTATCTATTTTTTTCTTATATAAATAAAATAATAAATAAATAGATTCTAAATAAAATAGTAATTCACAATAAAAATTACAAGCCATATTCGTTATATACACACACAACGATAATATATTTTCTTCACTATGTATCCCGCATAAAGCAGGATAGAAAAAGGGAACCTGATGGTAAGGCATTACGCTACTGATTTTCCGTAAAATTTCTTAAGACATTATGTGTGAGTGGCGAAATTCAACGCTACACCGCGCCCCGAACGAGAATATATACATTATTTTACTATAAATATTTTTACCGTTTTCTTTTAATTTTTGGCGTTTCTCACATTTTCAGGCAGGCAAAGATTACAGAGTATAATTATTACTTACTTTGATGCCTCAAATTATTCTAGACAAATAAACGCCGCGATAATTGAAGGCCCGAAGGACTTCATTAAAATTCTATACCGTATTGACAGTGAAAGGAAAAATGTATTTTCTAATACTTTAAGAGGCTTTGCATTGGACAGTTGATTGAAATTTAAGTATAAGCCAGCTTATTTAACATAGCGATATAAATAATGTAAATGCTAAAAATATTATATTCACTTTGGAATCGTTTTATTTTTATCATACATTTTTATTTGTGAATTTATTAAAAAAATGCTTTTAACGCTATTTTGTTCCGCAGTAGGGTAGGCGGAGATACCTAGTGTTAAGGCACTCCGTACCCCACGCACCGCTCTATTTTTGAGAGTATGTAAATAAATCTTACTAGCGACCTGAACTCGGCTTCGCCCACTTAATTTTTTTGTTATACTATAGCTCAACTTATATAAATTGTAACCTATGAGTTACTTTGATATATACTGTAAAGTTTCATTTAATATAAAAAATTAAAGTAATTTTATGTGGAAAATGGAAACGTCCACAAATACAAACTTTCACATTAATAATATTAGTAAATAGAATTTTTTGACTTTATTATTAACATAATTGTGTTATCGAGGATCCTTATATATATTTGTAAGAGGTATGGGAGTCACATCTCATTACATTAATATATATTACTTTTTATCTTATCCCGCAAAACAGGTTAGGCAGAGATGACATAGCGTAAAATCTTCCGTTCTCCACTCTCCGTTCAGATTCGAGACATACATATTTAGCGGAGGAACTAAACAAGAGCGGGGAAATGCAAATAATTTAATATCCATAGAAGTAATTGAACCTACAACAATGGAATACAAATAGATAATTAATTTTTCGATCTTGATTTATTTATATTAGTGAATAATATGTTACTAATATTTGTAAAAAAAAAAAAAATTAAATCAGCTTCACGCTGTATTCCGCACACAGCAGGGTAGGCAGAGGGAACCTAGTGTTAAGGCACTTCGTTCCCCACTTTCTGCCGAATTCTGGAGGCATTGCGTGATGAGTGGCAAAATTTAACGCCGCGCTTAACCTCGACACCAGAGCGAAGAAAATGGAAATATAAATTTAAGTAAATATTTCACCTCCTCGAGTGGTGATCGAACTCACAACCGGTTTTACAGTCACATTTCGTGGGGCTGCGCCTTGACTGGCCTCTAAAATATTTCTAGAATCAAAAATAAATCTAGAATTAAAAAAAAATACATTTATTTACGATCACAAAAATCACTAATGTCAGAAATTATGCTGTCGTACATCTATGTATCATAAGTGAAAAGTCAAATATAGTGAGTCATAGTCATGTTCAATAGGTGACCCATTTTAAGACAATATACACTGATTGAGGCTTTCCTGCATCGAGCTTTAGTTCGCTGAGTACCGAAAAATTATTTCGTGGTACAGTTGTGTTAAAATCATATTTACCTGTCAAGGAAATAGTGCATGGCTTGCTTGATATCTTTCCTGTCTTCATGCCGTATTGTGCATATAACAGTGTAAGTGCAGAGAGAACCGAGTGTCAAGACACTTCGTTCTAATCTTATGCCAGCCAATCGAGACTTTATGTCGCGTGAGTGGCGGAACTCAACCCCGCTATTTGTAAAGCTAGGGAATTGCACGATGGAGTTCTTTCGTAGCTGCTATCAAATTCATATGATTTTAGTGATTTTGATTATTTGTAACCCCCGACGTAAAGGAGGAGTGTTATAAGTTTGATCTGGTTGATTGTACGTCTGTCTATTTGTAACATCGTAGCTCCTGAATAAATGGTTGAGTGCGTGCGTGTTTTTATCAAAAGCCTTGTTCGTCGCGGTGGTTCTTAGCAATTAGCTTTATATTAGTAGTGGTGCTTATATATACATATATATGTATATGGTGGTTCTTATAAATTTGTTTATTTCACGAAAATCGTATGGGCAGTTTTTTAAATTATTAATTTTGTTTACTTGATCACAAATAAGAATATATTTATTCTAACAAGAGTCTAATACAGCGTAAAGTACTTGTTTTAACTACTATTTATACTCAATTTTATCATACAACAACAATTACTAAGAAATTGTTTATAATAAAAACGTAAAAGAAAAATAATATTAGTTTTATTTCTTTCAACAACTCTAAACAAATTTACAGAAAACATTGTTAACGATATTTATTCTTTTCATAATATTCTCTTATAGAAAGTAAGTACAGAACTTTCAATACTTAGATAGTGATTGTTTAAGAAATTATTATGTGTAAATATTTCTTAATGACATTGAGCTTGTGGGGCTTCGGTTAACTGTCTAGTGTCGGCTTTATAATATATAATGGATGTAGCAAAATGGATTTAGAGTTGCTTACTTTATGTAAATTATTTTTCAAAATCTGCGTCATATATCTAGTGCTGTGACACCCAATTCTGGATATAGACCACCTCCACGACGTACAGTTACTCTATATTAAAGATCTATATAAAAATGTTGTAATCACATATTGCAAAATGAGGCGAAGTGAGGCTTTGAGTTCTGTCTCAATAAGAACGAAGTATCTTTACCTTAGGTTCCCATGTTCTTTTTGTCCTCCCTGCTATGTGCAGAATATAGCGTGAAGCTAAAAAAATATATGAGAAAAAAAAAATAATATCTACTAACACCAAGCGAAATTTAGCAATTCGATGTAATGAATATTAGATTATGATCTAACATCTACAATGTTTATTAGAAACGAACTGAAATATCATTTTGTCTAAATAATTAGAACATCACATCGTAATAGAATGTTTTTATTAATTTGTTTAGAAACTCCATCTATTTTTATATGAAGCTTGTTTATTTTTCTCTCACTTTCCTCGGAAATCTGGAGACATTGCGTGTCGAGTAACGGAACTCAACGCCGCGCTTTACCTCGTCACCAGAGCGAAGAAACGAAAATATTAAATGTTTCATTCGCCCGAGTGGGTTGTGCCGCTGCGCCACGTTTGCCTTAATTTGCAAAGTAAATACCATTGTACAACCATGTGATCATAACGTTACAGTTGTGGGTTCGTCTTCACTCGGAGGATTATTATTTATTAATATTTTCATTTCTTCGCTCTGGCACCAAGGCTACAACCCGGCGTTGAGTTCTGCTACTCAACGCAATGCCTTTGAAAAATTTGGCAGAAAGAGTCATCGGTTCTGTGACCAGCCCACTGCCACAATGTTAAGATAATTACTTCAATTAAAAGAAAAATAGTGATTGAAATTTATACGTATAATTTTCAACAAAAATTAAAGTATAAGACAAAACTTAACTCTGTTGTATCAAATCTGGGAATACCATGTTCCTCCTACGCAACAAAAAAAGGTAAATTCATAACCGTTTACTAGTTTCGAAACTACTTAGTTTTATTATTTTTATTTTATTATAAATATTGTTAAATAAAATTTGAAAAGCATGAAGACCACCACTACCAAGACTAAGGGACCCAACTTTTAGATGTATATGACCTTAGTAACATGCCACTACTCTCCACCTATAGAGATTAAAACATTATATGTATAAAATAATGAAATATTATGAAAACAAAATAATTCCATAATCTCTCATAATCATAATACCACAAAATAAACAATTCTAGGCCTTAACAAAGAGAGAATAAGATCATTTTGTAATGTCTTGGGAAGCGTGCGCATCGCTCGGTCGGTAGTACCGCGTAGACTCCGCTACGGACACCACGTGCTGTCTTCGAAAGTGAATAGCTTTCGTGTTGTGTTAGTGTGTTTTATGTAATTGGTATTGTACTGTAAGTGTTCATATATTATTATTTATTTATAATAATAGTAGTAGTTTTATTTTTAGTATTATTAATATTTAATAAAATATTTTTTTTATTTTTGTTTTTTTTTATGACAAAAGATGTTTTAGACCTTTTTTGAGTTTGTGAGTAATGTAAGTTTTTTTTCGTACTATTGATTATTATTTCGGTTTTAAATATGCCATATATTAGATTTTTATTTATATTTAATATGTTTTTTTTTAATATATAATTATTTATTATAGATTTTTTTTTGTATTTAAATTAATAAGTAATACATTTGTTTTATTACTTCTTTTGTATATATTTTATTTTATTAACAAAATATTTTTAGGCTTATTTATGAATTAATAAAATGAAATAAATCTAATATTAATTTAATTATATCAGTTTATTCAAATATTATTAAATTTTACGAAGTATACGTAAAAATATTAACAGCAAGTTAAAATATAAATGTAAATTTTCAATATAAATTTATATGAAAACGGAATGTAAGCTTTGCATTTCAAATTCGGTGAGCCCAAGGGACGCGTTAAATATTTGTAGATAGGTATTATATATCTCTTTTATTAGAGTATTGTTATAATTGCGAGTTGAAATATGTTTTATAGTAGTAATTTGGTGTTTTTTTGGTAAAAGAGAATGCAAGTATAGTATAAATATTTATGTACCTATATATATTTATTAAATATTAAAGGATTTATATTTATCGAATATAAATTATATATAATAGAAATAGAAATAGAATTAGAGAATATAATTAAATATAATAGGTACGTACATAACATAAAACACGGATAATTTTGACGCTAGGTTCGTTGAAAGGTGTAATGTTTTTCATGATATATGCAAGATAGAGCGTGAAGCTGAAATTTTTTTTTTCAGAAGTTTAACTAACTACCACACTATCACTAAGAAATAACTAGACAGATTTATATCACAACGTTTATTTAACAAACATTTTTTATTTTATATCACAACGACGTATAAAAAAATATATTTACAAAATTAATAACACTAACAATAATGTTTCTTTAAGCACAATATTTTTAATTTCACATTTTTTTATGAAAATTACTCATACAAACTATAAAAGTATTATATAATAGAAAGATAAAAGGCCAACCATTCTTAAACACTATCTCTGGAATAGTGACTTAATTAGAAAAAGCTAGTTCTTAGTAAAAAACTAAGAATATTACTATATACTTAATGAAAAGATTTATTAATATTGAGGCCAAAGGTAGCACAGTTGTACAAAATGTGACTGTAAGTTCGATTGGTTGTGGGTTCGATCGCCACTGGAGAAAATGAAATATTTATTTAAATTTATGGTTTCGTTTCTTCCCTTTGTATCGAGGCTAAACGTCCCAACCAGAAAATGGGGAAAGGAGTGTCTTAATACTAAGTTCCCTCTGCCTGCCCTGTTATATGCGGGATACAGCGTGAAAGTGATTCAATTAATTTTTATAAGAGATTGATTATATATATATACAAATGTATGTATTAGTATATATTATTATATAACTTAAATAAATAATTTGCTCCGTAACTACGATGATAATAATAAGCAATAAATTACTTATTACATAGCAATTATCAGGGGATTTAACGGGAGTGTAGTATTATATTCACAACTAGTGGTACGCTCAATCTTTGCATTAGTATGTCTTTCTATTACAATAATTATATCTGAGGTCATCGTGGCACAGTGGGAAAGCGTTTGACTATTAATACGATGATAAAGGTTTCGTTTATTATAGTTTTACTCTCGTTTAAGTGAATAATTTTACACTGTATTCCGCACATATAGCAGGACAGGACAGGAAGGGAACCTAGTGCCAAGAGAATCCGGTCTCCACTTTCCAACTCATTCGTGACGTTGCGTGCTGAGTAGTGGAACTCAACGCCGCGCATCTTATAGTCATCTTATGTTATCTTATAGAAATAATAAATATTAATTTCTCTGAGTGGGAATATAACTCAAAACCTCTCCTCTCTGTGTCTACGCTGCTATATGCGGGATACAGCGTGAAGCTAAAAAATAAAATAAGAACCAGCCACCATTTTTCACAACACATCCAAAACCTTGTTAATATAATATAACTAACGTTATTATAAATTCCAAGTAGGCTCTTAATTTCACAAGGGAATAAATATAATTGAAAATATAAATGTTTTATTAGAGCACTCAAATAGTTATAGATACTGTTATTATAGTTATTACTGAAGTACTTGCGTTAGATTTAAGACTTGGCATAGTAAAATTTTATGTCATGAATAAATTAAGAGAAAAACAGAACAGGTTTTGAAGAGCTAAATTCAGCTTACGCCTTTTCACGCATATAGCAATGAAACTTAGAGTTAAAATACTCCGTTACATACCTTCCGCCCAATCTTTGTGACGGGTGGTGGATGGTTTGTCTTGTTAGAGCAAGAAAAATAAATAATTCCACCGAGGACCTTGAACCCCTAACTATCGCGTTTACAATCAAACGTTATCGAACTTTGCGATGTAGGGTACACATCGCAGGGTAGGTAGAGGAGTGCTGGAAACCTAGTGCTAAGACACTGCGTTCTCCTTAAGACACTTCCGTTCCTCGTGTTGAATGGTGAATGTTAAAATCAAAAATTTTATAAGATAATTAAATGAAATTAGAAATAGAATGATAATTTAAAAAAATATATTTGTTTTATTTCAGGAAAATATGTGTAGATGAGACCTAAAAGATTATTAAATTAAGTTATTGGTTCATTGTTCTGGTTCAATAAAGTATGGTGTTTAGTTCCACCACTGAGTATCTCTTGTTACTTTCTTTAGCTTCAAGATTTGTTTTTAGCGTAGTACTTAGAGAGAACAGATTACTAAGCTTTACTCTCTCTGCATACTTCTTTTACCTCGTCTACTGTCATTAATCTCCTCGTACGTGATCTTCCTCTAGTATCATCAATATTATGTTTTCAAAGGTCAACTACAGTCTTTTTCCTCTCTTACCATTCACTTTTTCTTCATAAATCTTTTTTACCATTCTTTCATTACACATTCTTTCGGTGTATCCAAACGGCATAAGCACATTCTTTCTAATTTTTCATCATTACTCTTGTTACTTTTTTGCGTATATGATTTAAATAATAATAGTCTTTATATGGCACGTCGCATGTAAGCATCTCATTGTGGATTCGATTCCTACTTAAGATACTAAACTATTTTCCTCTATGGTAACAATAAAAAACGCGGCGTTAAGTTTCACCACTCAAGTGAATGTCTTAAAAAAAGTATAATGTTTATCACTATGTCCCCTAATGTTTACTTTATCTGTTTTGTCACACTAATGTCTACTTAGGTTAAAAAAAAATAATTTTAAATAAATAACTTTCATAAAAATTTTACATATTCCAACTGTGCCACTGTCCAAATAAAGTAATAATCAAAATTATAATTTAGATTTTTAATGTAAGCTGTCCTACTTCATTAATATATAATATTTTATAGAAAATAAGTTCGAAACGCTATAAAAAATATTCGACGTTTTCATTTCAAGGCCATACCAAGGTAGCGTTGAGTAATTGTTCCAAATTTTATACAAAACTCATTATTAACGACATTATCACAAAATCAACTGGACTTGCTACACTATATACATGCTTAATTATACCACGAACGGCTTCTAAGCATTTGCACTTAAGGTCAGTGTTTGTTTCATAACAGGTAGCGGGAGTGGAAGCGATATCGTTAATGAAAACTCATGTTATTTTTTAAAATAATCAATAAATTATTTAAAAAATATTATTATACTAAATAGAACTTTTAATTAAAACTACTATTGTTAGAAGCAACACCAAAGATAAAAGTAATTTTACGTTTGTGGGTTTAGAGCCATAAACTAATACAATATCTTCAACAAACTGCGTTACAGGCTTTATAATTTTCTTTTTTTGTCCTTGGCTGGCTACATGACAAAACAGGGCCAAAAACTACAGCTCCTTTTACAAAAACCTTTTAGTTTCATTCGCCATTATAGCTAGAAATAAGTAGAATATTAATAATATTTTTTTTAACTTTCTGAGAAGAAAATAAATAATACAAATACTTAACACAACGTATAATGAAAGGAATGTTTAATAAGAAAACAATTAATCTACCGCTTATTCTATTAACGTGAGCTCAACAGAAAAGCGCGCGTGACCTAGTCGCATGTCCACCACATTGTGTACTCAAATAGTACCATTATTTCACTTTTAATTACGGACCATTGTTAGTTCAAAGAATCGTGAAAAAAATTAGAAATACCTATACCTGCTATTGTTACGCTCGTTACCTCTGCGGTATATTATAGTACTGGTATTAAGCATTATTATAAAAGATTTGGTGTTTTAAGGCGAGGCATAATTCATAAATTCAATAAAAATTCTCGTTTGAATAACAAAATAATTTGTATATTAATTTTCTTTTGAATTATTCTGCTTTTTCCCCGAATACAGCAAGGACGTAGAAGAAAACACACTGTGAAACACACTGGTGTTGCCCACTTTCCGGTCAATTTTCAAGTAGATATGTTTAGTAGTGCAACTCAACGCTGCGCTTTTTCTATAAGCTGGGGAAACGAAATAATTTAGATATAACAATTACCCCGAGTGGGATTCGAGTCCGCAACCGTCGTGTTTACGTAGTCAGACGCCGCGCAACTACGCCATAGGGACCACCTTTATGTTTATTTTTATCTTCTCCGTATGATGCAAGGTAATTAGAGCAAACCTAGTTATGCAACATTTATTTCCTAAACATTTACAGGTTTTAAAATTTTTATTTTTATAATTTTAAAATTTTATTTAATTTTATATAAAAAAGATAATCTTTTATACATCTTTGAGGGCTAAAGTCAATGATGATTTAGTTATAAATATATAGCAAATGGTAAATATTTGTACGATTTCTGTATAGTCCAAGTACCTTAAAGTTGAAGAAAACAAAATTTATATGCAATTCATGTTTTCTAGGATCCTTCTAGTATTGAGTGACAGTCAGAAGTGGTACAAACAAAATTGGACTTAAGAAGTTAAAATTTGGCATGTAGGTAGCTAGATTACGATAAGATAGGATTTCTCCATTATAACTAATCTTTACAGGAATAGAAAAAACGAGATTTCTCATTTTAGAATGTGATATCTATTTAATTTTTAATGATATTTAATGTAATTAAAGATTAATCCGATGCGAACAGAGAATGATGACTTGATACGAAGTATTTTAAACTAAATTTATATAGATAGGATGAATGAAGGTAAACAAAATTAAACACACACATTTTTTTTATTGTATTCCCCATACGACGCACTGCGGTAATAAGAATGGAATGACATCACAGCGATTGTGTTTTAGTACACACATAAAAGCTTATCAGTGTTTTTTTCTGTTTCGTGCTCGCTATTGAAATGCTATTAAAGAGCTTGTAAAATTCTTCTTTAATTGTTTATGTTTTGATTTAATTTATGATTCTAAAGGTGTATTTATAATGGTATTTATTAATTGCTTTAATATTAATTTGCTTTACAAGATGCTAATAGTTTTATTATTATATTAAAAGAAGGAACAATACAGTTAATTACATGAATTCACAAATAGATAAATGTACAATGGCCGCCTTTTGCCTAAAATTTATTTCTCACACGCAAAATGAATAAAGAATTTGTTTTGTGACTTCCGACTGAAAGTGTATATAAGAAAACAATGCAGAATGATGCTAAAAGATAGATAAATAAATTTATATATAGTAATTGCTTCTACATCCTACATTAACAACAATAACCAAGTCAGAGGTTTTATGGTCTACGTTTATTTTGCGCGTTTAGAGAGGTAAATAGGTGAAACTCTTACTTCTGGTTTCCGCTCAAATTTGAGTTATTGCGAATTGAAAAGCGGAACTCAACGCAGTATAGCTGTAGTTCGTCTTAGCAGAGCAGGAAAATGCTAATAATTAATACTTAATCGTACCCATAACTATCGCTTTTACATTTAGGCGCCGCCACTACGCCACCACAGTCTCAATACTTTTAACAATACAAAACTAAAATTATTCTCGGTTACGTACAAGCAGTTGTATTTATAACACGTCGAATAAAAGTTTTGAATATAACAGGATTTAAGCCTTCGCCTCTAGAGTGACATGCACGAGCGCTCTACTCTACTAATTTATTCATTCCAATTCAACCACAGCAAAATTGGTCACTCTACAAATTATTTGTTGTTAACGGCATTTTATAAGAGAAGGTGAAATAATTTAAAATATCGAAGTAAATAATCAATTATATTTATATTTTTAATATTAAAATTACAAAAAGCCACGTTTTGCTTTGTCAGCAGAGCGAAGAAATGAATATAATACATTCCCCAGAGTAGGAATCGAATCCATAACTGTTGCTTTTACAATTAGACAACTACGATGGCTCTTTTTTATTATGAAAACATTAATGTTAATAATAAAACTTATTAAATATATTTAAGTAACAATTTGTAGCGTATTGTGTTACTAGAAACTTGAATTACATACTAGAACATTAGAGATACGTCAGTGCTACACTGATTCGAAATTCTCTGAAATCTAGTAGGCTCTTTGTTTACTAATTCATGAATCCAGCATGGAAATTAGACATTGACCGATGTGTCCGAATGTTTAAATACATAGTTGAAGTAATAATTCCCTAGGGATTTATTATTTCAAATATTTTTTATTTAACCCTAGAAAGATAAACGTATATACGTATATTTTTGGTACATAAAAGATAAATATGCGCGTCAGAGGCGCACAATTTAAAAAACCAAATTATTTGCAAATAAAAATGAAAACATATTTTTTTATAGATTAGTCTAACTTTAATATTATTATAAAAAAACATAAATTGATTGTATTATTTGGTGTGCAAAATTATAAAAAGGTAACAAAAATTTTATTTACTTACAGTACTAACCATATTTCGGCCTTATTTATCCTAATTGTTCATACTTAGCGTTCATTTGTTCCCTCATAACTTCTTAACCACTTACTACAATTTGACCAATTGATATAGGTTATAAGTTATGTGACGTTACATTAAATTAAATGTGGCGCCCTCTACGTGACATAATGTCATTACATAAAAAATATATTGTTTAAAGGTATCACATGAAAAGGCTTGATTAGCTAGACATATATTAATTAATAATAAAAATGAAAAAAAAATAAAAGAAAAAGATATTGCTTACTTTTATTTAAAAGAAACTCTAAATATTACAGAAAATTATCGGACAAATGTCAAAAAATTTTAAGAAAAAAGTCTTCTTTCAAAATATTATTAGTATTTTTAATTTTTTAACTTACATAAAGATGAAAAGCCTGGAATAGTCGCCATAACTAAAGAGACGCAATTGAATGAAATCAAATATAATTATAGTTATATGATATGTGGGAAAAAATCACGCAGCAAAACAATTGATGACGTGAAAAGTTGATTATGTGTTATTGCCCACAACTTGGATTGCGTGAAAAATATAAAGGAAAATCGTTTTATTACTATAAAAAAAATTAGCTTCACTCTGTATGCCGCACACAGCAGGGTAGGCAGAGGGAACCCAGTGTTACGACGCTCCATTCCCCACTTTACGCAAATTTTTTTGAGTATTTTCTGAGGGACGGAACTTAACGCCAGGGTTTGCCTTAGTACCAGAGCAAAGAAATGAAAAAATATACAAATAATAATGCATTCCTTCAACCGTAATTTCAACCTACAACCGTAGCGTTTCAGTCACACCCTTGTACCGCTGCGCCACGACGAACTCATATAATATAAATATGTTTTTCCATATCTACGGTGGGCATTAAAAGTTTATATTAATTTAGTGGTTTTACCGTAAAACAAGGGCAAACAAGTACACCAGTATCGGAACTACTAGCGCAGGAAATATACATAGTTAGTGAACTTCCATTAGCGACATTCATTCTGTTACTCTAATAAATATTTTCTCTTATTTTAAATGATTTTATATAACTTTTTTTTTGTTGTTGTTTCTGCATGAGTTTGTAAACTGTAAAAGCTATTTAGACATAAATTTGTTAAATATTAAATATTCTTAAATAAAATCAGCTTCACGCTGTATCCCGCACACTGCAGGGTAGGCAGAGGGAACCTAGTGTTAAGACACACCGTTCTCCACTTTCCGCCGAGCTCTTCATTCATTGCGTGTTGAGTGGCGGAACTCAACGCCGCGCTTTGCCTCGACGCCAGAGCGAAGAAGAATATAAATTTAAATAAATATTTCATCTCCTCGAGTGTGGGTTGAAGCCACAACCAGTCGAACTTTGTGCCCCTGAGCTGCGCCATGACTGGCCGTATGAATCCGTATATACCAACTTATAATATATTTTTGTAGGGATTAAAATATATTAACTTAAGTAAAAACAATTACTACTAAGCAATTGTTTGTTTATTGTTTCTTTAAGTGTTAGAAGAAAAATATTAGAACAATGGAAAATTTTATTATGGAGAAAATTAAACATGAAATAATCAAATCAAAATCGAAATTAAAAAATATGTTTGTACAAACTGTATTACAGTCAGTATTAATTTTAGTATATGATTTATTTTCTTTGATGGATTATAATTCCGTGGATAACGTATTTTCTTACCTCAGTGTGGACTAACACCAAAAAAAAATAATTAAACATAATATAGATATTTTAAATTTATCCTAGTGTATATCATACATACAATATGTAAATCATTGTGAACGAAATAGCTTATATAGCCCATAAAAATTGTTTTCAATAGAGAAACAGAAATAGCCTGACGGCTAATCGTAACAGTCACACCGGAAACGCAAATCCAGCGTAGCATAACAACTCCGTACTGCACTCGTGACATGTATGTAAATGTTCTTCCGAATAAAATTTGATACTAAATTTAGATATTTTTCGATCGACAATATATGTTACTTAAATTAGGTAGTCTCTATTGGGCGTACTTAACATATTATAAAAACGTCCAATGTCATTATTTATGTGGCCACTGTGGCATAGTGGTCTAACTGTATACAAAATGATTTTGGGGTCCATCCTTACTCCCTAATGTTCTCGCTCTGGTAAAATAAAGCGCGGTTAGGTTCCATTACTCACGCAGAGAAAATAATTGTGAAACTACAAAAAAATACTACTTGTAATCTCCATAAAACATTATATGTAATTTCAAAAAAACACATTTTTTGATTTAGTGTAGGAGTCGAACCTACGACTTCTAATATAGTAATTATTGCCACGAATACTATAAAATAGTAAATCGTACAATTTTATTAAATGACGATGCTATATTTTTAAGTAAATAAAAAAATATTTGTAAAAACAAAAACCCCGACTGCACCAAGCTAAAACGAAAATAAACAAGTCCAATAGTTTATTAGGATTAACAGTCGGGACCTCTTTAAATTATGCGGGGTTCCTAAAGATTTTATTGATTGAAGAATTACTTATAGGTCCCGACTGTTAATACTAATAAACTATTGGACTTGTTTATTTTCGTTTTAGTTTGGTGCAGTCGGGGTTTTTGTTTTTACAAATATTTTTTTATTTTTCATTTTTTTGTTATAATTTATTATGGTAATGATAATTATGATATACTTTTTTGAAATCCTGAAATTGAGCTCTTGAATTTGATACCCATATTGTGGTATTCGAAACGAAAAATTTTTTTTTCACTAAATTCAATGGCGTACCACAGCCGCCATGATTATTTTTTATTAACGTCACCTATCTAAGAACACTTGGGCTGCTAATACGAATCTAACGATACCTCAAATATATAAATCTGTTCAGCGGTTCTGGAGATACGAGGTAATAAAGAATATTACATACATACAAGATACGCGCGAAAAACATAACCCTTCCTTAGCAGTCGGGAAAAATAAATAGAAGGATCTCCCGTAAATATAACAAAAGCATTCACTTGTATAACATTTGCTTTATTATTCCATAGTATTTTTTGAAATAGATTTATGATAACCTCCATTTCGCGGGTGGCTGATTTCTTTCCGATTTGCTCCGGAAGTTTGTACAGGAGGGCTGGAACTGTGATTCGGTGAAAGGACCCAAACTGATAAGGCCTCGCGATATTATTTCGAGTTCCACGTTATATTTACCAAGGACATAGTGAATTTTGGGCGGAAACCTTTTGTTTTGTACTCAAATATAAAGGGAAGTGGTATTTACTTAAGTATATTTAAATGTTTTTTATTGTTTTTCTTTTCTCTTTTATTTTCAGCTTCACGCTTATTCCCGCATGTGGTAGGGTAAGGCACAGCATGAACCTTATTATTTTATAGTATGACTATGGGCTTATTTATTTATTTATTTATTTATTTAATTTGGTTTGCTAGTGGCTATTACATTTTTAAATTAGTAATTTTACAAGCACAACACAATATCAATAAAGTATAGCCGTTTGAAAGCAAACACTGCATGCGTATATTGCGTTCGGCTTTACAACCATTTCAATTTATACAATGAACTTAAAATAAAAAAAAAAAACTGAACATTAAAGATACAAAATAAACATAAACGTAATTACAAAAAGAAAAAGAAAAGAGAGAACAAAAACATTTTACATTATAATGATTAGTATTAGTGATTAACAATATTGTACTTTTAAATTTAGTAACAAATTATTGCTGATTGATTATATGAGTAATTACTGAAGACTTAAATGAAGTAAGCGTATCTGCATTTATATCTATTGAGTCACAGGTTTTATTATACAACTTACATAAACGGGGAATAACTGTATTAGCTCCAAAAACAGTTTTTTTAATTGGTGGTACCAATAGAGAGATAGGCTTTCTAGGGTGTCGATATGGTATCCTAAAATTTATTTTATCTAATAAATTTGGGCAATCTATTTTGTTTCGCAACAATTTATATAGAAACATAATAATAGCATAATAACTTATTGTTTAATACTTAGTCAAAACTTATAAATAATGATAACTGATAACTTAAAAAACTTGTAAATATAACATTTGAACGTAGCGTGGTTGGAACCCGCGCTTCCGGGTTTTCAAACTGTTCAAGAGACGCGGATTCAAATACTGATGCCTTATGCCAAAACAAATTTGAACCCCTATTCAATGTATACAGTCGGATATGTCGAATTTGTGTTGAAAAAATGTTATACACTAAAAAAGCACCTTCACTCTTTTTCAAGCAAAGACAGGGTAAGCAACGTAAGCACACAACAAGACGGCCTCAAATATTATTAAACACGATTTATCACAAGAATTTAAACTGTAACACAAAATATACAACGGTAATTAAAAGTTATAGCTCCCTAATAACCGTGATTTGCTTGCCGCCGAGACTTTCAAAACGATGCTAGCAACATGACAATGCTATTTTAACCGTCGTTAGTGTATTAAATCGACAAATAATGACGTAAACACGATAGTAAAGTAAAAATAAGTTTTAAATATTATTTTCAAAACTGCTTACTTATTTTGTTAAAAAATAAGTAAGCATTTTATCGATTAGTTTTATAGAGTTGTAAGAGAATTGTTGTAAAATGTTTTTAGTAAGTAGGAAGCTAGTGTGTCAAGCGTGAAGGGGAAAAGTGAAATCTTTTTTGCTTTCGCTTTCGCGCTGCTATATGCGGGATAAACCGTGAAACTCAATAATTATATATTTGGCAAGCAAAAAACACATTCGTTCCAACGCTTACAGAAACGCGACGTTTGTCGGTTCGATTCCCACTCGAGCTATGTGTTTCAATGGAAACGAGTGTCTTAAGATTAGGTTCATAGGTTCCCTCTATCTACCTGTGAAGTGAAGTGAAGCTGAAAAACTAAAATAGATCGAGAACTATAAAAAATACATACAATACACATGTATCCCTTCATCTTACTGACAATAGCTATCAGCATAGAGTCGTCAAGGAAACTTTCCTGTCCCGAAGATCGATGACATCGTAAAAACTATTTGGACGGTATACTTGATTAGGACAAAATCCTCCTTCCCAAGCGCGTCCAATCGAGCGTAATAAATGACTGTTTCTATTTCTGTACTTCAAGGAAAGCAGTGTATAATTTAGCTTGGTATTGTCATCAAACAGGTTAGAAATTATATGGTTGTCACTCAGATTAGTAGTTACGTACGTGCAGTGTGCAGAACATGGTTTATGGGTTCGATTTACCTTCGGAGGAGTGTATTGTTTTTTTTTATTTTTCTGGTCTCGCATGGTAAAATACGGCGTTGAGTTGTTGTTGATAGTTTAATGCCTCAATTAAAGCGGAGAGTAAAGAATATCAGGTTTCTCTACCTACTGTGAAGCGCATTTATGTTCATACTGGAGTAGGTACTATATTTGCATGGTAAATCTGAATCTTTGAAAGTCGATATAAAGAACCTTCCTTGTAGAGATATGGATGATATTGATAGATATTATCTATTATTTTATAGAGATAGAAGACTAATAAATATTTGTAATTCATCAGTAAATTTAATAAAAATCCAAACACTATCTCTACATACATATACTTTTTGAAGTCACTGGACTGGACTATATTTATAATTCTTGTATAATATTTTCAGTAGCTTATAAAAATAAAGTTTACAAAGAAAAAATCTACAAATATCATAACATTTCTGTTCAAAAGAACCCTTGTTCCGAAACATTAATACAGACTTTGTAAAACCCCAAAATATGACAAGGTGTTAAATCACTGCGGTAAACTTAAACGACATCCATACAAAGTTCACGTAGCCTCACAAGTCTACAATGTAATTTTAGTTACCTGTCAAACTTACTTCGGTACAGTGACAGTTTGACAGTTCCACTCTGAGGAATAGTCTTGGTTGGAATAAAAAGATGTAGGTAGGTGCTTGCCTCGTGGTGTTAATATGTGACAAATGATAGGTAATGTTCGTTCATTTTTGTTCATTGTGCTGGACAAAAAATATGCAATTGGTTTAGAGTTAATACGGTTCATGGCTTCGTTACGGTAATGAAAAATAAACAATAGCCCCTAGTGGAAATCGAACCCGCAATCAGGCAAAGAACACTTGTGCCACCATTCATCAAAATTATTGTGGGTTCAAATCAACCATAAATGTTATTTAAATGACTGAACTGAACTTGACGCATTACGTAAAGGACATTATACAAATCGAACGTTGCAAAGGACAATGCAAGAAAAAATATTACTTAAATAACAATCAATTAATAAAATATTTAAAAAAAGTCCCCTGCTTCAGATTCAAACTTCATAACAAATAAAAATTTTAATCCAGTACTTTTCTAAAAACTCCTAGTTTTATCCATAATACTAGAGAAAACAAAACGAAATACAGAATCGTTTATGTGAGAGATATGGTCAGCAATTTCACAGCAACAATAAACATATCGAGTGAGATTGACTTTGTACTTTTATTAGAGCTATTTTTTTTATTACCAACATTCAATGAGGTAATATTTGCTGGACTCGCCTCCGATCAATTCTGATTAACTCGGACATGGGAAGTGGAATGATGTAACAGAGAATTTATATTCATACAATAAATGCGGAAATTTAGTATATTTTGTTAATTTTCATATATATATTTTCCTTATAGGTTTGTACGTGACTTAATAAAAAATAAATCGAACCCACTGTATGTATGAAACTTTTTAATGAAAAAATTAAGCCAATGAAAAATTTTAAAGCAACAAATAATAAACTTATTAATAAATTAAAATATACTAACCTACTTATACAGAGTAGTAGAGAAGAGTAGGCAGAGGAAACTTAGTATTAAGACACTCCGTCCCCCAAATTTCGCTGAATTTAGGAAGCAATGCGTGGCAGATTTTTCTTCATTTCTTCGAGTAGGAATCGACTCACAACCAGTCGCGTTTACAGTCACACATTGTGCCCCTATGACGACGACTGGTCTCGTGCATACATAGAAGTAATATTTCGTAGACTTACACCGAAAAGACTGTAACCTAGTGTTAACACAGTTCTTTTTTCTCTCTTTCCGTCTAATTTTCAAGACAATATACTTATTATTAATTTATTAAGTAGCGGAACTCAACGCCGCTCTTTGTCTCGTTACCAAGGCAAGGAAATATAAAATAGTTTCCCTGAGTATGAATCAAACTCACAGTCGTCGCGCTTACAGTAAGACCCTGTGACGCTGTGCCATAACAGTTTCAATCAAAGATAAATATTTTTTAATATAAAAATTGAACTCACAAATACTTCGTTAAGTAAGATTTATTAATATTTTCATTAAAATTTTTGCGTTTGTTAAACCTAGTTGAGTCTGACTGGATTTTTATCAGCTTATAATGAATACTATCAAAATACTTTTAAGTTAAACAGCCCAAATTAACCGCTAAAGCCGGAAAACCGAACAATAACCACATTTTAAATTTGTTATTGTATTAACTTAATTACCAAAATTTGCATTTAAAATGTATTTTAACAATATAGCAATATATAGATCAGATCAGTCGTGGTGTAGGGGCACAAGCGTGCCACTGTAAACACCAGGTTGTAGATTCGATTTCCATTCGGGGTTGAGTTCCACCATTTACATTTCGGCGGGATGTGGGCAACGGCAATCTCTTATGGAAACGGTAACATCTTTATGGCAATTTCAATGTAGTAGCGTCGCTAAACACTCACGAATGGTCTTACTGTATGCTAAACATATTCGTTATTGATTATATTCTCGATATATTGAGTGACGTATCACTCTGTATAATATACATATCATATACATATAAAGAAAATTGAAGTGTAGGTATGTCTGTGTAGAAAATGGTTATTTTTTTCTATCTGTCTTTATGCACGGCCGGGTTATTCTCCTTAACAGCTGAATCGATTTTAATGGGTAATTGCACTGAAATATAGAGGGGGTGAACAACATTTAGGGCTACTTTTTATCGCGGGATTCCCGCAATATCGGGACTTACATTGAAAAAAAATATCGTACCTATTATCTCTCTAGATTAATATGTAATGACAAAATATTTTGGGCCGCTAGTGTGTATATATAGAACACTCCAGTTATTGAGTAAGTGACATAAAATGTACAGACAAAAAACTAAGTGACGTAAAATTCAGAATTTCGACATAAAGGTTCCTTAGGGAAAATAAATGAGCAATAAAAGAGGATATCGTGAAACTCCTACGGGATCAGGAAAAGATAGGATTTTATAAAGGAATTCGTTGCACAGAAACAAACTTGGGGGCAGCCACTAGTTTTATAAATCGTTGCTTTGATGGTAGATAAATTTACTTATTCACATATCACAAGATACAAGGCAATAAATAATATTGAAACGGGTAAACTAAAAATATAATTTTAGTCTATAATATCTAATCCACAGTTTTCTTAATGAAATTATATTTTAATCCCTTAAGTGATATATGAACCTAGAATTATCTCTTTTTATCAAGATATGTGCTGCACAAGTATGTATTGTATGTCAATAGGTGCTTTATTATTTTATAGTGTCACACTGTATCCCGCACACAGAAAGATAGGCAGAGGCGCGTATTCTGGAAGCACTGCATGTTAAGGGGCGGAACACAATGCCGTGCTTTGCCTCGACACCAGAGCGAAGAGAATAAAATATTAAATATTTCATTTCCTCGAGTGGTAATCGAAGCTACGACCTGTCGCTTTTACAGTCACACTTTGTGACCCTCCGTCACGATTAATCTCAATAATTCATTTTTAAATTTTAAAATAACATCGGTCTACAAATATGATTCTTGATATAGCACCGTTTGAATAAAAAAACGGTTTCAGTCTAACAGTATTAAAAACGTGATATCTTGTATACTCACGTAATAACGCCGATGTACTTTATCGAAAAAGCACAAAGAAACACGTTTCGCCTTCACATATATACGATTTGGAGAGATAATGATCTGTATCATTTTTTGGCAACGCTATTTTATTTCGCTGTAGAATAATTTTAAGAATTTCTTGAATATTATATATATATAGAAACTTATGATTCATAAGTTTTAGTTTAAAAGTGTTAAGTAAATATTCGATTTTGTGTTGTGGGTTCGATTCCCGCTCGAGGAAATAATTATTGTAATTTCCCGCTATGGTAACGAAACAAAGCGCGACGTTGGGTTCCATCAAACGACATGCAATGTGTCAAAAATACAGTTCAAAATGGGGAAAGAAGTGTCTTTGCCTACACGGCAAAGGGAACCTGCTACATGCAGGATACATCTTCAATGAAAAAATCCTCATATACAAAAGAAACCAAAATATGCATCTATTTATTTCTCACTCCAATTGTACCTTGTCTTACACAAATACGTGTTAACTGTTTTGTTTTGTATGCATTGATTGAATATATTTATCAAGGACAATTTGGTGCCGCGTCGTGGACCGAGGCGTATTTAATTTATGATGATTGTATGTTGAAATTACACTTGGTGAAGTATTTATATAAATATTGTCATCAATCAGTATGTAGGCAGTTGTGTAAAGGCCGCCGTAGCGTAGCGGCACATCGTCTGACTTTAATCGCGATGGTTGTGATTTCGATTACCACTCGTGGGAATCAATTATTTTCATTTTCTCTTTCTAGCAACAAGGTAAACCGTTAATTTTTTTTTTAAATATACCGTACCACTTTTTTGTCATTACAGAAATCTAAATGAGAGAGTTTTCAAGCGAAGCGAGCAGGGGGAAATACACTGCACTTACAATTTTTATTATAGAGCGATTTATTAGTTTAATTTACTGCTTTTGTGTTAATTTACTCTGTTAGTAGTGCGGAAACGGAAGAGCGAAAAAGAAAATTATAAGCGGAAGAGCGAAAAAAAAAAAAATCTCTGTTCATTTCCTAAAATACAAGCTTTCCGTTCTGGGCCTAGACATAGACAGAAAATCCAGAAAATGTGCACCTCAGAGACTCGAAACAAAATATTGAAGTACTTGTAAAAGTTTTTAGAAGATTACTCCTGAGATAACATGGGAGGCAAATTTTAGTAATATGTAACCCGGAAGTAGGTATATCATAATGAAGGTTATGCAACTATAAATTTTATACTTTATACACGTTGTTAATACAATTCAGCAAATGTAGCAAATGTAGCAACTGAAAATATATATGATTTAAAAGCATATAATTAATAGCAAGATATGGATAGCAAATTTTAATTAGAATAAACTATATAAAGTTAAAAATGGTGATAAAAGAAATCACATTTCTCTTTATTTTAGCATTTTGAAAAGAGAAAAAAAGATGTTAGATAAAGAAGAGACCATCGTGGCGCAGACGCACAGTGTCTGAAAGGAAACGCGAAGGTAGTGGGTTGGATTCCTACTCGGGGGCATTAATTATTTTCATTTTCTCACACTGCACTGATACCAAGACAAAACATGGCATAGAGCTCAAAAATGATGAGGTGCGCGGGTCACGGAGTGTCTCAACACTAGGGTCTCTAGTCCCTGCTTTATCCGAGATACAGTGTGAGGCTAAAATAAAACGTCACAAAAATAATTATAGAGCCTAGCAACAACTGAGTAAATACTTTTTCATTATTAAATTACTATAGATATCTAATCTGTAAATACTGACCTCTCGAACTTTGGCGTCCTCGAAGATTTGATTTTCCTCTCTGACGCATTTCATTTCGTCTCTAATGTGCTCGTAACCGAATTTCTCTCACAAATTGCTTGTAAAATTAAATGGTTATTACCTTAGTGTGAAATAGATTTTCTTATTAAATTTGAAAATTTTTCATTTGGAAGGACATTTTATTGAGAAATTTAAGTTCTATAGATTCTATAATAGATAAGTATGATAAGATACCTTGCTATCATCATCATTATCATCAGTGTTCCACGACGCCTATATATTATATAGGCTTCTCTGATAGTATGCCAGTGAAGTCAATCTTCAACTCTCTGCCAAGCCTTGCCAGCGACTTTAATTATGTCATCACGCCTTAATTGGGAGCCGTCCTACATTTACCTTGCCAAGACATGGTCCCTGATATTGTAGTCATATTTATATTCTTTTATATTTGAAAAATGATAAAAAAAATAATGTATATTATATAATTATCGATTTTTGTCGTATTTTATGTAGGCCACAAAGAAAAACTTACTTGGACTTTTAAACGGTACATCGTATAAAAAAACATAATATATACTATTATATTCTAATTATTTAAAAAAAACTCAAGCAATTTCTAATAAATTTCTTTATTTATCGATATAATTATCGCTTATATCGATAAAATTTTAATGAAATTTTTATATATGAATAGTTGGTATGCTACAATATTGACGTTTGAACGTATAATTACAACGTTGAGGTTCAAATTTACTAAATTTCATATAATATTACTAAAATATTTTCAATATTGATAGTCAATATTATCTCATAAACAAGATATTAATTTCTAGTCAGAAGTAAATTAATTTAGTCATCTAAACATTCACTTTGATATATGTAATAATCTGCTGTGTACTTAGAAATATATGTCAATATATAAATACATAGATACGTTTAATTTTGATCTTAATTAAAATTAGGTTATGATAGTTATATTGGAAACGTTTGACTGCGAGAGCGATGGTTGTGTGTTCGATTTCTATTCGTGGAAAAAATATTTTCTTTTGCGTACCTACGTGTATGCATTTCTATAGGCAGGAATTCTATTGATTGGTGTTCTTGCATTTGTTATCGATTAAAACTCATGTAGAGAATGGATTTTTTTTTCACATTATTATATGAGAAATATTTTTAAATGTATGATAGAACCGGAAGTTGACCGAAACGCTAGTATTATACATCCAGATTTCACCCAGATCCATCATCCAGATCCATTGTTTCTTATATAATAATATTTTTAGAAGACTGAGATCGAACCAAGAACCAACTGTGACAATAACTTTATAGTGAATTCCCCTTAAATGTGTACATCTTATACAAGACACTACCCACGCTACAAGCTCCTCTAATTGGTGAGACATTGAAAATTGTGTTAATGCAAATGAATATCTGTTTCCAGTAAGGGATACGTACTCGTAAGTTAAATTAATTTTACGGAAACTATGAGATGAACATAATTATTATACGATTTTGTTGTAAATATTTTTTTATACAACGATAATCTCGTTTTTTACAAGACTGTAAATACGAAAGTAAGTTCGATGGTCGCTCAGAGCAATTAATTATTTTCATATTTTTGCCTTGGTAACAAGATAGAACATGATATTTTGATCCATCACTTAACACGCCTTTCTCGAAAATTAGGAGGAAGGTGGTGAACGAAATGTCTTAACAGCAGGCCTTGCTTTGCTGTATGCGGAATATGTGAAACTATAGAAAATAGAATATATATAATAGAATTGAGGCCAGTCCTGGCGCAGGGCCACAAAATGTGACTGTAAAACCGACTGGTTGTGGATTCGATCGCCACTCGAGGAGATGAAATATTTACTGAGGACAAGCGCGGCGTCGAGTTCCGCCACTCAACACGCAATACCTCCAGAATTCTTCAGAAAGTGGGAATCGGAGTGTCTTAACACTAGGTTTCCTCTGCCTACCCTGCTGTGTGCCTGCAGCGTGAAGCTGATTTATTTTATTTATAGAAAATATTTTTACACTTACTGTACAACTGAAATTTACTTTACAATACTTTGACTTATGTTAATTCCATTCAACTTCTATGACATCTTATTATATAAAAAAAAAACTTTGTGTTGCTATTTTACAATGTAATAGAACTTAACTTACTATTAATAGAAAGTAATCTCTAGAAGGTCTCAAACACTTAGTATGGATAAGTCTGTTACGATAACGTTGCGTAATGCACAGTTATATTGTTCAGCTATAAAATTACTAAGACTGTACAAGCGATCGTTGTGGGTTCGTAACTCAATTGGGGGAATGAATGCTTTTATATAAAAAATATTCTTGCTTTGGTAAATAGACAAAGCACGGCGTCGATTTCCGGCACTCAACACGCTATGATTTAAAAATGGGTGGCGCGATGGTTACATACCCTCTGTCTACCCTTCTATATGCGGGATACAGCGTGAAACTAAAAATAAATAAAAATAAACTAATTAAATCCTAGACTTAAAAATACACGCCGATGACAACCAACTCCTAAGTTCAGCAAAACACTGAGAAAGTTCCTTCAGTCCATTTTGCTATAATTTATCACTCTTATGTAGAGACGCGACGCCGCTTTAATATGTCGCTGTTTCAGCAGTATTTTGTTAATAAATTTGACTTGTAGTCTTGAAGACGTTATATTTAATGGCATTATTTGTGGTTTTGGTAGATTCGACTTATAATAATAAATTTAACCTAAATTATCGTTTTGGTAGAAAATTATACATTGAATGTTTTCTATTTTATTTCTGTGCTTGTAGCGTTTTATTGTAAGCACAAACTCCCAGATCCCCTTTGCCCACCCTTGTAAGTATAAAATACAGCGTGAAGCTAAAAAAAGACTCGGATACCCTAATTTCGACAGAAAACGGAGTGTCAGACACTCTCTGCTACCCTATTATATACACGATTACGTGAAAATTATATATCATACGTATTGTAACAATCCATACCAGAACTAAAATGTGTAGGTAAATTTAAAATAATAATAATTTATATTATAAAAAAATATTATAAATATAATTTAGAACATTATTTAATTTATAAATTAAGAAAAATACAATCTTAAAAATAATAGTTTAGTTCAGTTCTTTAATTACGCGTTCCGTTCACAAGTAATATTAAAGTGAAGTAATATACCGTAGGTAAAATACGCAGATATAAAATATATTTATTAAAAATAATTTAATAATTATATTTAAGCATTATGTATTATAATTTAAAATAAATAATAACATAATTAATATTTTAATTATTGTAAAATATCATGTTGGCTGAATAAGCTACTGTCAACGTCAAAGTCAGAGATAGGAAAGAAAGAGAAGGGAGATGGCGGACGCGTCTGGTGAAGGATAGTTATTCAAAATGTTTAGAGAAGTTTTAATTTATAATTAATGTATATTTAGTTACATCTTATATGTAAAAAGTATGTTAGTTAGTACATGTAATAGTGATATAAGTATTCGAGGCTGGTAAAATAAATTATAAGTGCTTTAACTATTTACGATTGCTTGTTTTGGAATACTTCGTCGGTAAGTTTTTAATAGCTTATTATTAAAACAAAGAAGAGTAATATTAATGCACGTAATGCCGTCAATATCCAGAGATAATTATTATTTATTTAGTAAATGAAAATAAATACATGAATATGATTTTATGAGGTATGTAAAATTACAATTATATTAATGTACGCGGAAGGCCTGCCGCCATCTTTGTTAGATGCGTGTATGGGAATTGTGAAATACAGAATTAAATAGGTTTGGTGAATTATTATTACTTATAAATGTAATTTCTATATACATTAGTAAATATTTAACATGTTACTGTAAAAGGAAATATTAATATAATAGTATATATAGTAATATGATATAAAACTATTATATCAAAATACATATTTACAATTTATAAATATTATATAATATGAGTCTATTTAATGTCCTACAATAAAAGTAATCTGTCAAGATATTTAATTAATTATCATAAAGATATAAAAAAAATAAAACAAAAGATATAAAGTAACAGAATATTAACTATTTATACGATTTATATGACTATTCGAGTTCATTGACCCTATGGTTTACTAATAACTGATATTGGAGTCACAACCGACTGCTGCTTGGCTTCGCTGGTACTAATATGCTTGTCTAGGAAAATTGCTGTGGCCTTTTATTTTTAAACTGCGATCGACGTTGTCTTGCGGTGCGCTTACGATGCATAAGATGCTTGTATGGTATTGGACATACATATATGTAAAACTTATATTAAATTTATGGTACATTTCATATTAATATTGTTACCTCTGAATCTCTTAAAGATCTTTTATTACTTACGATCTCTACGAAAGGGATCTAACTATATTAGACGTATCACGAGCCATACTTAAATAATAAAATTATTATTTAAATAATTTTATTTAAATATTTTATTGAGGAGTAGGGTGGGATATCAGTTACAGTATATATATTTTGTATCTCACTACATTCTATGATTTTCGTCCTCAAAGTTCCACTGCTGTCTTTATTTTATAATACTAATATGTTCCTTAACATAATCAGAAAAAGTATGCGTTATCTCTAAAACGCAGAGAGAGTGAGAGAGAGACAGAGAGAGAATGGACAGTATGGTGATTAAAACTTGATACGAAAATTAATTCATACTGACGTAGAAAATTAATATTAGAAATAAGATTTATGGAGTACATAACCCACATATCATATTTATATGAAACGTACATCGTATGTCAACTTGGGCAATACCGAAGCCATAAATAAAGTAAATGGTATAACGCTACCTACATACTACCTTTGGATGCTTCAAAATATTTACTACGTTTACGTGGAAAGAAATATTATTGACATTTTTATATCTTTTTCGTAATTTATGAGATACGGGATTGTAAGCATATCTACATTTATGTAGATAGAATACAAAAATTTAGCTTGTAAAATTTGGGAGTTTAAGATTTTATGTTTTATAATTCACGAAAATAAAGTTTCGTGCGGCCACTAGGATAATATAGAAAGCTTATGATACAATGAGTGAAAAAATTTGAGTAGCTCAATATATTTGACTGGTTTTTAAGTTGTATTAAGGACGGCTTAGAATATTTAATTTGCACCCGCAGTTCTTACTTTGTCTATTTTCTTTTATATAAAAAAAACGTTTTTAGCGTCTAAGCGTCTTTTTTATATCTTATGGCAATTTTTTATATGTTATGACTTATAAACAAAGCAAAGAGATGAAAACAGTTCATTCCTCCGAGTGCAGATAGAACCTACATCCATGACGATTACGATCAGAGGATGTGCTGCGCCACATTATTCACGCGGATTCATTATTAACTGTATTTTGACGAAATTTTGCAATTTTATAATGAACATAAAATGAAAAACGGAAGCTTTTGGATTTGGAGGCAACATGTTAATATTAATATTTATAATTTCATACATTTACTACAAAATACAATTTAATACTTAGAAGCTATAATCATATTGTAAGTATATTTCTATATACATATATATTATACATCGTATTTAATAGATTTTGGTTATTAAGAGCAATTGCCGTCTGATCTTTGCATTAAGGGTGAACAAGATATTAATTTTGTGAGATTAATCTAGTCTCTAGAGTAGAGATGATGTAATTATCGTACTCATATATAAGAGTCTATCATTAGCCAATATTTTTCTATGGGTGACATATTTTGATGTAATACATGTTATAATATATTGTTACTTATCAATTTTACGCTTTAAGAAAGTAAATTATTAGTAAATATTCCTCTGAGTGGGAATCGAAGCTAAAACTGTCGCGTTAACAGTTAGAAGCTTACCCACTGTGTTACGATGGCGTAATGTGTCGCCCTAAGATGCATATATGTATGTATAGCTAGAGAAATTAATATTTCAAAAGATCTGGTTACAAATATTGATATACATAAGTAATCTTATTAGGCCTCCATATAAGGCTTTGTATTGAGGTAATAATAAGAAAAAAATAAAGTGAAACTTTTAAATTGATTATAATAAAAAAAGTATAATAAAAAATAATCAAAAAAATCGGTGGAGTCCCTTTTTTCTTAGGGATTGTCTTAACACTAGGTTCCCTATGCCTACCGTACTGTGTACGCGTGAAGGTGATCATAATAAAAATAATGATAAATATCTTTTTTTTGACTCACAAATTTAATTATTAAAAATATATTTGATGCCGTCGCATCGTGGCATCTGAATGTAAACGGAGACTGTTGTGAATTGGTTTGCCCTCGGTTGAATGAACTATTTTCATTTCCTCGCTACAGTAACAAGACAAAATATGTCGTTGTTCTCCACCACTCAACACGGAATGTTACCAAAATTGAGTGGGAAGTAGGGCGCGGAATGCCTTAATACTGAGCTCCCTCTACTCTGTTATAAGTGGAAATTAAAACAAATTACAAAACATCTTTCAGCGAGTGTTAAACAGTTGAAAGCTAATTCTAGAGACTGGTATCTATTGTAGATTAACTAAGTTAAATATATTTCTCTATTTTTTTGCTCCACTGAGTCCCGCATATAGCAGTGTAAACATTTGTAACCTAGTGTTAAAATACTCCGTTCCCACTTTCCGACAAATTTTCGAGGCTTTGTGGTTGAGTGGCGGAGCTCAACGCCGCGACTTGCCTTGTTACCGTGAGTGAAAAAAATTAAATAAACGTATCATTAAATATATTTATTAAATACATAATATAATAGTATAATTAATAAAATGTTTATGCACGATACCCAAGAGAGGTGACTCGGTCTATGACAGTTTGATAAAATTATACAGCGAACTTCAGTTATTAGCTTTTGCTTTCAATTTAATACAGAAATTTAATTTAACATACGGGTATGTATGAATGTAATTTAATATTACAGCTATTTTAGGAAGTGTCTCATTTTTCGTAACGGTCGTAGATTCATTTTGTTTTTGTGTAAGCACAAACATATTGTGCTTAAAATATTATGGCTTTCTTGATTTCTGACAAAGAATTAAGTCACCGAGCAAATAAAATATTAAAATCAATGGAAAATGGAGAAAGGAACAATTTATCACTTAAATCTAATATAAATTTGTCACTACAATGCGTAAAAATATATACTACTTCTTAGTAGCATATGGATGCTACTAAGAAATAGTATATATTTTTACGCAATATAGATTTACTAACGTAAACGAAATACAAAACATCAATAACTACATACGATCTAGTCGTAGCGCAGGGGCATAAAGTGTGACTGTAAACACGACAGGTTCAATTCCCACGCGGGGCAATGAAATATATAATATTTATAAAAATATTAAATATTTCCTTTCTACGCTCTGGTGTCGAGGCAAAAGAGCGGCGTTGAGTTCCGCCACTCAACACGCAATGCGCCTAGGATTCGTCGGAATATGGGAAACGGAGTGTCACAACACTAGGTTCCCAGGTTCCCTCTGGCTGTCCTATTGTAAGCAGGATACAGCATGAAGCTGATTAAATCACTATATAAAAACCCTATTCTCTGAAATCTGACTACATATTAAAAAATACCAACTAAAAGCTTCCTAATTTCCATTCACCCGTTTATTCCACTTAATCAAGTACGTGTTCAAGCTTACCCAAAATTGTATCTCATTATCGTTTCCGTTAATTCGTTAGTATAATGAACACTTAGGAGTGTTTGTGACGCGTAAACATTGAGCGTTGTACCTATTTGATTTATTCGTGTAATACTGCTATGTAAATGGAATCGAAATACCAGAGTATCTGTATCGGTGCCATATCAGTTACATCTTGGTGTGAGGCGTTGGCTATTATAATTACTAAAATAAATGAAATTCAAGTAAGAAAATTATTTTAATATTTTTTCTGTAATTTGTTATATTCCAGATACAGCGTGAATAGCTTTAAGCTTAACACAATGCAGACACTCCGTTCTCCACTCCCAATTTCAATGCTCTGTCTTATTACCAGAACATAAAAATCAAATCAAATTAAATCAGCTTCACGCTGTATCCCGCACACAGCAGGGTAGGCAGAGGGAACCTAGTGTTAAGACACTCTGTTCCCCACTTTCTGCCGAATTCTGGAGGCATTGCGTGTTGAGTGGCAGAACTCAACGCCGCTTAACCTCGACACCAGAGCGAAGAAATGGAAACATAAATTTAAGTAAATATTTTATCTCCTCGAGTGGGGATCGAACCCACGACCAGTCGGTATTACAGTTACACCTCGTGCCGCTGCGCCACGACTGGCCACGACTAGAACGTATATAGTTATTGATATTTTGTACCAGAACATTGGAAATGAAAATAATGCGAAGAAAGTATGTTTGAGGCAATTTAATAAATATTGGTATCTATTAACCAAAAAAATACTACAAATATTAAATATGCTCAATTAAATAGGTATTAAAGACGTCGTGACGCAGGGGCACAAGGATGTCATATCCGTGTACCCCGTTATAACGTGACGGTATGAGTTCGATATCTATAGGAACGTAATTCAGTGTATTTAGTATATAATTTGAAGACGAAGCCGCAATCGGCTCGCTGGTAGGTATACATTTTACCTAGCGTTTTGTCACCTACAGTTGACCAAATAGATATGTAATAATAACATTTCACATCTTAAGCCTTGGGTCCCTTTGTCTACTCTGCCATATACAGTATGAAGCTAAAAAAATATAATATTAAAAAATATAATATAAATATTCTAGCTTCAAGCATCAAATTCGTGACTTCGCTTAACTTTCCTTTTAATTTCTATCAAAAAAATAGTTAAGGAGAACGCAAGAATTTACACCGTTACCAAGAACTAAATATTATCTAATCACTAAATATATTTCCTTACAGGTAAGACGAATTGTGAAGTGTTAAGTGAGAAATAATATGACTTGATCGGAAATTTGGGCAACATGTCGTGTCCATTCCGCCGCGCGGCCTCTCAACATCAGTTTGCAAATGGAGGTACTTCCGGCAAAAAGGAGTTCCGGTCCCGACAGTCCTCAGTTCATCTACCTGGCCCAGAAGAAGAGGATGGAGATACTCTCACATTGAAACATCTCAGCGAGGCTTTAAAATTGTTAACGGCTCCTTCGGTAAGTTGTTTTATAAGATTTAGGAAAAAAACTTTTTGTCCAATTTTCTAGACCGCGATTTGTCTTGTTATAAAAGCAAGGAATTAAAAATTATACGTTTCCCCGACTGGAAATTGAACCTACAACTATCGCATTAGCATTTTCAGTTAGCTGTGCCACACTTTAAGGTTCAAAATGTGTAAATTCTGTTAGTGATATATCTTTAGTCTAGTTATTTAGATTAAGATCTCAAGTTAGGGGTATGAAAAGGTGAATTATTACTTAAGCACGGCTACAAAGCCATTTCCTCATGTAAAATAAACAAAATATAAACTAATATACAATATAACTTAAGTAATATACTTTTTATATGATGGTTAACTTTTTATAATGACTAAGTAAAGCATAAAAAGATGCGTGAATCTTTTATTAGATTATTAAATTCTAAATCTGAAAAAGGAGAAAGTAGAGAAAAAAGTATCTAAAGGTCATTATTGTTAGATTTTTCCTGTTTTTTCCCCGAAGTGACACATATAAGTGCATTATAAAATATTTACTAAGATAAAAATATAATTAGTTCTATTAAACTAGATACTGAGGCCAGTAGTGGCGCAGGGGCACAAAGTGTGATTGTTAAATCGACTGGTTGTGGGTTCGATCCCCACTCGAGAAAATGAAATATTTATTTTCATTTATATTTTCATTTCTTCGCTCTTGTGTCGAGGCAAAGCGCGGCGTTGAGCTCCGCCACTCAACATGCCTCCAGAACTCGGCGGAGAATGGGGAACGGAGTGTCTTAACACTAGACTACATTTCCCTCTGGCTACCCTGCTGTGTGGATACAGCGTGAAGCTGATTTATTTATTCTATAAAACTAAAATACAGTGAATATTTTATGTATACTTGAATAAAAGGTAATTTAATATAAATTATACAGAATATATCCTGTAACCCATTTCGTAAAGTTAAAGGGTTAACCTTTGTCAATAGCTGTTTTATCTATAATAACATGTTCGTTGAAGCAACTGTGTCATTTTCACTAATGGTACGGTGTAAGTAATAGTAGGGTTAAGAAAATATATTACTATCGTCGCACTTTGTGATATTGCCTTGGATAGTTTGTTTAGGACATTAATGTCAGTTTCATTTTTGTTGATTGGATGAAAGGTGATTTAAGATGATTTTATATTTTTCATATAAGTAACTCTACTTTAAGGTCACACTCACAGACATAATTAATTGTAAATGTTTTAGTTGTCGTAAAATCAGTATTAACACAAATATTTAATCTCCCTAAAATGCTGAAATGTCTTTTGATATTATTAAGCCTTTATTGCCAAATTAATATGGTTCAGCATCGTGCAGGTGAGTACTGATAGTATCCAAGAATTAAATATTTTTCTTTTCATTGAGATATTTTGAAATCTCTGAAATGTTTAAACACAGTTAAAAATCATTGATAAAATGAGCTAAAAATATATAAATACCCATTTGTTGCACTAGCAGAACTTAGTGAAAGCCTTCAAAACATTACGTAATACAAGATTAGGTGGATATATTTAGGGAAGAGAACTTAGTTGCTCACTATCAAAGTTTGTTCTCGCATGAACCCATGTTTATACCAAGTTCGTCTGCACTACAAAGTTGTGTATTAAATCCTAAGTCCATAAAATCTTCTATCCGTTTTTAAAATAAGCTGAAATTTTCTGAAAATGTTACTCTAAATCTTGTATTATATTTTTGTGTTGAAATTTTCTTTGTTATTTCGATTTGTGGTATTAATTTTCTTTAAATTGAATTCCAGTATAATATCTCTTTTATAAATAATTTAGTTGTGGGAATTCTATGTGTAAATACATATGTTGAATTTTCTATCAATAATAGTATAATTAGTGAACAAAATGAAAAAAACATAAAAAAGATTACGTGACTCAATTTAAATGTATATTTTTAAAAAATATTGTATTGGTATATCAATTAGTTTAAAATATTATAAGAAATATTTTTTTTGCTTCACGCTGTAACCCTCACATAGCAGGGTAGACAGAGGGAACTGAGAACGTAATGTAAAGACACTTCTGTTCTCCGGCTTTCCGCCAAATTCTTAAGGTGAGTGAGTTGAGCAGCGGAATTCAACATCGCGTTTCCTGAGCGAGGAAATGAAAATATTAAATTTCATTCCTCCCAGAGAAATATGCACTCACAACTGTTACAGTCGCAAGCTTGTGCTCCTGTGCCATGATGGCCTCAATAAAAGATATTGCCATTATTTAACAATTTTTTTGATATCTAGACGACTTGATACAATGGTTAGGTGAAGCGTTTCTTTGGTATGTGAAAAATAACTGGCGTGAAGAGTTCCAGATTTTTTATATACAAAATAATCTTTGAAAAACCATTTAATGTCCATTTAAAGATATTTGACGACTAATAATAAACAGATTAAATTCACCTTGCACGGCCAATGATAGCGTACGGTCGCTGATTTGTGAGGTAGAAAGTCCATTTCCGCTTGGTTACGATTGCATTTGAGATATCCACTGTAGTCCTGTTATATAATTGGAGAACTATAAAGTCGAATCGACAGTTATGTGCACGTTTAAGTGAATAAAGACGTTACATTTATATTCGCATGAGAGATTTATCACTTAGTATGATAAATTCACATGAGTGATTTATCACTTAGTATGACATCTGCTGGTGTCAAGACACTCCATTCTCTATTTACTTCATAAATTCCGGATATTTCGTGTTAAGTAATAGAAATCTATATATCATGATCTGCCCATTGTCTACCAGATCATATAATAAAAAAATCATTATCCTGATTCTGTGCCACTTGGTGACGATATCCACGGTGAATTTTTTAAAGTATTTTTATAGTATTTAATATTATTTATACATATTTTGAATTTCGCTTACATAAATTTTGATCATCTATCTATACAGTTTCCTAAAAGATGACCTTTTTTAATTTAAGTTTAAGTACTCAAAGCTAATGGTTAAAATTGACAAGATTGATCCATACCCATAGTAACATAAAAACAAACCAAACTAGGTATAATATTCCGTTACTACATTTATTTCTTCGAGAATATCAAATTTGTCGAGACCAGGCTGTAAAACACAGTATGAGAAATCCACCAAGCCTTTACGATGCTATTAAAATATAAGGCTCCCTATAAAACCTTTGCGTCTAATACATTAGATCGGCAAAAAATTGAAGAAAGAAATATATATATTTGTTATTGATAACGTATAAACTGATTTTTTTTCAATTTTTTTAAATTTTTAGATCGTAAGGTGCTTGGGGTAAATATCCGTAATTTTAATATGATGTTACATAATATATATATATATATATATATATATATATATATATATATATATATATATATATATATATATATATATATATATATATATATATATATATATATATAATATTAAGATGAAGTTAATAGAAGTATAAGATGTAAATTAAATTTAGACTGTTAAAAATATTTTATTGAACACGTGTTTCGTGGTTTTTAGAATTCACCCCTAAGTTTGCAAATAAGCGGGCAAAGCTGTGCACGCCTACTAGTGTGAGATATTTATGCTATGGCGCACGGCGCGTTTTACTATAAATGCCATGATTTTCGCACAGAGGGAACCTGCGAACCTAGTTTTAAGAGCCTAAAGCCTAAATCGGCGCAAAATGGGGAACGGATTCTCCATTTTGCCGATTTTTTGGTTTATTTTCTTTTTCCTTTATATATATAAGTATATATATGCAGCGTTCAGTTTAGTTCCAGTTTCGCTCTAGACGCAAAGTGTAAAGTTGGGGCGTAAGTTTTAGAACAAAGTGTTTTGACATTAGGTTTTCTATTGCTACAAATAATGAGAAGCTGGAATATTAATAAAGCTGGAATATGAAAAAAAACTATGCTTTTTATAAAATTAATATACTTTCATACAGCATATATTGTAATATAATAAAATTATATAATCAAAAAAAAAAAATAGCTACACTTAAGTTGTTCCAAGGTACTAACTTTAACACTGCACTAAAATGTCAATTTCGTTATCGCAAACGAACTGATAAAATGATTAAACATAGTAAGTAATGTAGTCACGAGATTAATGTTATATTTTGTTATAATAACTAATGGTATTTGATTTGTTATATAAAATATTATAAAGCTACCATACACGGTGTACATTCGATTCCCATTCGAGGAATGAAATATGTAATATTTTAATATTAAATATTTTAATTTATTTTAATATTAAATATTTAATTCCTCGAAATATTTAATATTTTCATTTTCTGTTTCTGGTAACGAGGCAATGATATAAACGGGGTAACCTTGCCTTATGCGGGAAACAGCTTTAAGCTAAAAAATATAAAAAAAAACAAATGATGCCTAAAAATTCAACTGCTCACAATAGTCTCTCATAGTTAAATATAAACGTTACCGTAAAACATCTTAAAGACTTGCCTAAGACATGATAAAGACCGCTCTTTAAAAATAGTATTCACTTGAACCAACGCTAATGGGTCTTCACACGTTTACACATCAATCTATCATCCTTTCAACTGGTTTACACAAAGAAGTTTGCTTATCAACTTCTATTTATATATATGCACGTTGTTTGTATGGTTTGTTTGTACGTGTGTCCCGTGTTTTGCGTCAGTTAGTGCTATGACACTGTTCTCCGCTTTGAGCTTAATATAGTAGGGTTTAGGTTGAACCTGCAATATTTGCAATATTTTTTAACAAATTTTAAATTATTATCTCATAATAAGTAGAGTGCTGCTGTACTGTACTGCTTAGTATGGAAGAGAAGTTGAGGCCCGTCGTGGTCCAGGGGCACAAGCATGCAACTGTAAATACAACAGATTGTGGGTTCGATTGTCATTGAACATAGCAGAGTAGGCAGAGAGAACAAACTGTTAAGATACTCCTTATCTTATTAAGACACTGTTCCCAACATTCCGGCGATGTCTTGAGGCATTACGTGTTAAGTAAGTGTTGGAACTCAACACCATGCCTTGATACGATACCAGAGCAAGGGAATAAAAATGTTTAACAGTTAAGTCCTCCGAGTGGGAATCGAACCCACACAATAATCGTACGCTTGTACACAAGCGGTTGGGCACAAACTATAGATACTACTATTTTATATTAAAAACAGTATAGTGTCTTCACTCGTGCCTTGGAGTTATAAACTAATGGAACGTCACATGCCTTCCTTATAAGGTAGATGTTAAGCAATCGAAGATGTTAGACAACCCATTTATTATAGTGTATTGTTTTTAAAGCCAACTTTATAAGGCGTTGTTTTTTTTAATAATTTTATTTAAAAAAAGCCTTTATACATCAAAATAAAGGTGTGATGAAAATAAAAATATATAAAAAAAATATGTTCTTAGTTTAAAAATCTTTAGTACATTATTTCTATGTATTCAACAGTGAAACAAATGTTTTGTATATACTCAAAATAATAAACATAGATAAATAGAGTATTCGATTCTAGCTCAGGGAATGAACTGTTTTCGCTCTGCTAATAAAACATAGCGTCGTGGCGTTGAGTTTAGGCACTTTATATATTTTACACTTTATATATAATAGTCTCCAAAATTAAGAAGAAAGTATGAACCAACACTAAATTCGCTCTGCCTAACATGCTGTATAGAAAAAAGCGGAAGACTGGTTTCTTTATAAATATAATTATACATTTTAAAACAACGATAATTGTATAAATAACATTTATACCTAAAATAATATTTGACAAACAGCATTTCAGACGATTTAATTTGAATTGCTATTAGTAAGGGAAGCCATCTGTTAAGCGATGGGGCAATTAGCTATGATTAATAGTCCCTTCAAGGAAACTCTGAGACATGTATAGGAGAGTCAGACGTGATAGTTTTATGATAGGAAAATGGGTTTAATATTCATAGTATGGTGCTGTCGACGAAGTTAAGCAATTGGAAGTTATATATTACTAGTACTAATTATTGTAGAATATAATGATAATATATTATATGTACATACCATTGTTACTTGTAATAATAGTAGGAATAGATTATATGGTATGGAGGCAGTCGTGGTGCAGAGTTGTGAGTTTGATCTCCACTCGAAGAAATGAATTATTTTTTTCAATATTTTAATTTCTTCCCTTCCCTTTGCCTATCCTGGTGTATGCGGAATATACAGTGAAGCTGATTATATGAAGATATACAATACTTGATGTATTGATGAATAAGGGTTAGTATAGAGAATCTAGCATCAAAACAATCCGTTCGGGCTATTGCCCATATAGTGTTAAAACTTTAATCTTACATGAAAGGGAAAGATAGTTAGTTCATTCCTTCAACTGGAGACTGAACAGTTTACAGTTAACAGTTTTAGTCAGATTTTGCTTTTTCACTTCGATGGCTTTGATCATTTTTTTTAGCTATAATTGAGTAGCAAAACTTCGTAAAAATCTACGAATACACAATCTATCAATCAAGGGGTTCTTAGTGATATAAAGATTTATGTTTAATAAACCACTGGAATGGCCTACCCGCATCAGTGTTTCCAGGTCGATATGACATGGGCACCTTCAAAAAGTGCGTCTATTACCACCTTAAAGGCCGGCAACGTACCTGTAGATCCTCTGGTGTTGCAAATACTTACTATCATTTGACCCAAACGCTCGTTTGCCTTGTCTTTTCCATAAAAATAAATAAATAAAAAAAAAACGACACATATGAAAAGAGTCAAAATTAAGAGGATAATATCAAGTGCAAGAGAGATGACATATAATTATTTTTTATTTTATTTTTGTTTTAATCTCTAGTAATATTGATAGATATAAAAGATACAATTAAAAATATGAAGAGAGGTAAATCTCCCGGACACGATGGACTCAGCATCGAGCACCTTCAAAATGCTGGTATACATATGCCAGGAGTATTGACAATGTTCTTCAATCTCTGTATAGGACATTCTTACTTGCCACCGGAGATGTTGGACACAATAGTTGTACCTATTGTAAAAAACAGGACAGGCGACATAGCAGATAAGAGTAACTACCGGCCTATTTCGCTAGCAACTGTGATAGCCAAGGTATTTGACAGCGTGCTTGACTCACGCATCGGTGGATATGTACAATTACATGATTCACAGTTTGGTTTTCGGTCTAAGTTGTCAACTGAGAGTGCCATTTTTGCATTGAAGCACACTGTCAAATATTATACAGATAGGAAAACACCAGTGTATGCTTGTTTCCTGAACCTGTCAAAAGCCTTCGACCTGGTTTCCTATGATATCCTGTGGGAAAAGCTTCGTAGCAGCGGCATTCCTGCTTCACTAATATCTATATTGTCCACCTGGTATGATAATCAGAGAAATTTTGTAAAATGGTCAAATGCTTTGTCTGAGCCATATAAACTTGGTTGTGGAGTGAGGCAGGGAGGTCTCAGTTCTCCGAGGCTTTTCAATATTTATATTAACGAATTACTTGTTAAGCTCAGCAGCACACATGTTGGATGCCATGTAGATGGTGAATGTGTAAATAACTTAAGTTATGCAGACGACATGGTGTTGTTGAGTCCCTCAATATGCGGAATTAGAAAGTTAATATCAATCTGTGAAGAATATGCTAAGCAGCATGGCCTAATATATAATCCTAAGAAAAGTGAGTTGTTAGTCTTTATAGGGAAAAATAAAAGTCCAACATGTGTCCCTCCTGTACAACTTAGTGGAAAACTTGTAAATAGAGTAACTGAATTTAAATATCTGGGACACATTGTTACTGAAAACTTAAAAGATGATAAAGACATGGAAAGAGAGCGCAGGGCATTGGCTGTAAGGGCTAACATGCTGGCTCGAAGGTTTGCTGGTTGTTCATTACCTATTAAAATTGCACTATTTAAAGCTTACTGCCAAACATTTTACACCAGCGGCCTGTGGGCTAGCTGTACCCAAAGAGCAGCCCACATTCTGCGAGTACAATATAATAATGCCTTCAGGGTGCTGTTGAGGCTCCCTTATCACTGTAGTGCGTCAGGCATGTTTGCAGATGCTCACACAGACGATTATTTCGCGATAATGCGTAAAAAGGTGGCGTCAGTAATACAAAGGGTAAGGGTAAGCACCAACAGCATCCTGAAAGTATTCGCAGATAGATTGGATGGGCCGACCATGGGGAGGTTTATCAGGTTGCATGTGCAAAATGTAGCCGGGTCAATCTCTCTGTGGTAGCTATCTCTTTATTTATTTTACTTATTTATTTATATTTATATTGGGATTTGTAATTAATTTTTCTTTGAATAATATTTTTGTATTGTATTTTATATTATTTTATTTTATTTTATTGTATTTTATTGTATGTTATCCTTGTTTGTATTTTATGTTACTAACATAGTTCTTAAGTAATTAATTGTACTAACCAACTATGAGCCTGTGTCGCTTGGAAATAAAAGATTTTTATTTTTATTTTTATTTTTTTATTTTTATTTTTTATTTTTTTTTATTTTTATTTTTTTTTATTTTTTATTTTTTTTTATTATAATATTAATAATAAAAAAAGTTCAAACTTTTTTCTTGCTTACTTTTAGAGACACTCACACAAATGCAAGCTTAAGCTTAAACCTCACTAACTGTATCTACTAACTATAAAGTACTCTAATTAACTATTTAACTTGGACGACATAAGTTCGATCAGTCATGAGTTAAAATTGCGGCACGTTAAATTTCTTATATGGAAGCGATCTGTAGCCCATATTTTTTTTGAATAGAGTGCAAACCATAAATTCTCCTTTTCGCTCCTCGCAGGAATTTCGATAAATCTTCTCTAAGTGCTCCCCTTAAAGAGCTTACACATACCAAATGTTGGCGTTATAAACTTAGTAGCTGTGTGCATTTCTCTGTCATTCAATATTTTATAAATACAAACTGTAAAAACAAATTAAGCAATAAAAAAGAATATGAGTAAAACAAAGGTCTAGTATTAGAAAGAAATTAAGCAAGCACATCAGTATATAATATGTAAAGATTTTAGAACAACTGAATGTAGTGGTATTTGAGAAGTGTATTTAGTAGACAGAGAAAATACGAAATGGATGTATGTATTTCGAAAGACGTACATTGATATTGATACTGATAACAGAATTAACCTCAGATGCATTGATAAGAGGGCAAAGCGTGAGTATGGTTGTTCGTTGTGTTGTATAAAATGCAGTGCTATTAAACTGCAGCGAAACGTGAGTATTACAAAGTAAGTTCTTCTTGTGAAAGAATAGCTAACCGCATCCGCAAAGGAGATATAAACAATATAGATTGTGCTGGCAAGGGTGTCACAGAAAGAGAGAGTGAAAAGGAAGACAGAGACGAGACCTTGGTTAACTTTCGAGAGCACAGCAATGATAACACACATGAAGGTCATGTAAAAACATAAGTACCTCCCGAGTGCTCGTTGACGACCAGAGAAAGATATATAGCGTTTGACGCTTGGTTCTATCTGCCTAGCTAATAGAAAAGAAAAGTAAGAAAGAAAATACAAAATCACTGTATAACTTTTCATAATATTTGATTACCTTTTTTATTATTCACTATTTTCTTAAACCTTAAAATAGATGTGTTGGCTATAATGTGAAATCTAACAATGTCCATACTAGCATGTTCAATATTTGTTACATAATATTTATGAGTAATTGTTACCAAAGATGACGGAGCTGTAATTTTGAAGGTACCGCATCCTGTCTTAATTGTATTATGATTTAATATTGTCATATTTAATTGTTTTTTTTTAATTAATTAATTTTTTCACCTCCTTGGAAGGATCTTTGTCTTTAGCGATGATGAGTCCTTTCACTCAACACAAAATTTCTCTTCTAATTTAGGTGTAGTGTAGACAGAGTGTTTAACACTAGGTTATCACTGCCTACTCTGATATAAAGGAAAAGGCCTGAACTTGCTAAAAACATGAATACTCAAATTTGTAGATCAAAAGTCACTTTATACAACTCGATTTCTATTAACATATAAATGATTCTCAAATCGTCCATAAATATTGATATTTACGGGTAACTTTAAAATTTTAATAGAAACTACCAAATACGAGATGGTACCATCTTTTATGAAAGATAAAATAGAACATATATTAAGTACTATAATACGAGTATATTACTTTTAACGAACAGTTTCCAAGGCCTCACCTGAAAGAGCTGTGTCACAAAAACTTCCGTCTTTATTCAGACTAAAGAATATACACTACACAGAGGCGGGTCTTGGTGAAAAGGCACAAATGTGTGACTTTAAATGCGACCAGTTGTGGATTCGATTCCCTCAAAGAAAAGAAATATTTAATATTATAATTTCTTCACTATTGTGTTGAGGTAGAAAATGCAGCGTTGAATTCCGCCTTTCAACATGCAATGCCTCTAAAATTCGGTGGAAATCGGGTAACGAATGTGTCTTAATGATAACGGAGGGTCTTAACACTAGATATCTAGGTTTCCTCTGCCCACCCTGACATAGGAATGTCAGGGATAAGGTTTGAATCTGAAAAAAAAAAACAGAGAGTATTTTATTAGCAACGGTTTTTATACAAAAGTCCGAATAAAATGGTGTGAATTGTGAAAATATCCAATTGATTCATCCTCGTCAATGTTCAATTGTGAGCTTGAAAGGCGTGAACTCCAAAATCCATCAGTGATTGAGGCATGTGATTGGTTTACATGTGAATAGATCTGGTGTGATTTTAGGCTCTCTTTTCTAAATACCTCAGTCTTATCATTACAAATATATATATAATCAATGTCAAAATTTATAAAAAAAATATCGTAAAATACTTATATAAAATTAATAGTGCCATAATACAGAACTGATGGTTCAGTTCAGGTTCCGTTCAGTTCAGGTTCAGTTTTATATTCTATTCACATATAAATAAAAATAAATACACTATATAAAATACGCATAACCTTATTGTATCTACAGAAATAACACAGAATGTCACATACATAAATTTCACAGAATTATGTCATCTATACTAATATAATAAAGCGGAAGAGTTTGTTTGTTTGTTTGCTTAAACGCTAAAATCTCTGGATCTACTGGTCGGATTTACTTTGTTTTTGTTTTTTATAGGCTATAAAACATTACATGACACATATTCTAAATATATTAAAATACTTTCTGATTTGACATGCAATTTATTCTGCCATGTTAATAACAACCGACCGTTGCTAAGCAATGGTTTGCAAAGTGTGTTGTTTTAAAAAAACGACACCCAAAATGAACTTGCTTGCTTGATATTCATCCTTATGACCATAAATATAATAGTCACTTTTAGCATTTCATTTAGATTGAAATTATAGTTTACTGTATAACATTCTAATAAATAATTAAGGAGATGTCACTGATTCGAAATGACCTAGCCTTCGGGCGGCATAGTATGACCGACGCGAACGGGCAGAAATTGTCATACATTTACGAAATATTGTTAATTTTTATGTAATTATATGCTGTTAATAATTAATTTAAACTACACTTTGGTTCTCTTCTTCTTTTCTTGGCGTGGTGTAAAGTTTGGTCCTGCGCGACATTGCACGCTACTTTTTATTTAATGTTTATCTATACTATTGAAAATATATTTATATTGAAACACATTTATATTGAAAACTTAGATCGAAAGTTATTTCATCATCAAGGAAATTTAATAAAGATAATTTTCGGCTTTTATCTATACTAATATAATAAAGTGGAAGAGTTTGTTTGTTTAAACGCTAAGATCTTTGGATCTACTACTTATTTTTGGTTTTGGTTTTGTTTGAAAGCTACGTTTTTCAGAACTGCTATAGGCTATGTAATATTATGGTGTACGTATTAGTTAGCCTTAAATAACGAAATAACTATAATAATGAACGCCATCGATCCTTTAAACACGTACGCTGCAAACATAGTAAAATATATGCCAGTACATTGTATGGAAGAAATGTTCTATTTTATTAGTTCTAAAAAAAGTCCGTGATACGGTATATCTATCTCTTATAAAGTCAAAATAAGATATTTTGTGATAAAAAAAAATTGAAAATTGCAGGGTGATATTTCAACGTTTTTTATTTGATAAAGATATTGAAACTTACGAGCGATAGTTATTCTATCATCAAGATTTTTTTATAAAGAAATGTGTTGTCTTTTATAGCATGTAATTTGAACGTATACTTTTTGAGAAAATATAAATTTTAAATATTTCAACGCTTCGTTTACGGCGCAAGTATAGCCATGAGTCCAGTGGGGGGCGCCCATGCCGCCGATTTCGTCCTCGCCAGCAGCATGTTAATACTTGCAGTTTCTCAAAATTATTGAATGTATAAATTATATTAATTATATAATTTATATTGATTATCTTATGGAAAATGCAGGATAATAAAACAATTATAAGTGGTATGCGAGCGAAGCCGCGAATGGGCCGCTAGTGATAAATAAGTAGGAAATTAGCAAAAAAATTAAAAGTACAACATAAACATAACGCGGCCAGTTGTGGCGCTGGGGCACAAACGTGCGACTGTAAACACGACAGATTGTGGGTTGACTCGAGGAAATTATAAATTTAATATTTTCATTTCCTCGCTCTGGTTGCAAGGCAAACCATGGAGTTGAGTTCCGGTACTTAACACGCAATATTTCCATAATTCGGCGGAAAGTGGGGAACGAAAGTGTCTTAATGGGAGCGAAGTGCCTAATTATCAGATATCTAGGTTCCCTGTATTTACCCTGTCCAGTGTGAAGCCAAGCCAGTTTAATATTGTAAGCAGACTTTTTCAACCTTCCTCTGTAGAAGTTACACAGTATAAAGTATTTACGCCTGCATTTTCGATTGACGCAGAGATAGAAGTGCTATTGAATTTTGCAATACAGCACTTCGAAAGCGAGAAAACTGCATCCGAATTTTGTATCCCTGTAATATTAAAACAAGCGCCTCGTATGAAACCTAAAGTATTCGAAATAACGTTGAAGCCATTGTGGCACGGTACGACCTCAAATGTGATGGTTGTAGGTTTGATTCTCACTTGGAAGAACGAATTAGTGTCTTCTACCACTGTCGTAATATCAAATTGTCCGTTTTTTTATGAAAATGGATTATCGTGATATTTGGTTCCCTCTGTTTATCCTGCTATATTTGATAAATAAGTATGACTCTAAAAAAAAAAAAAAGGAAACAAACCAACCTAAACTTTTTAGTTCGTTTTGGTAAAAAAAAAAAGTTTAATTGTTTCTGCAATTTAAACAGCCAGGTCATAGCAGAGTTTTTTGGCTGTTTGAATTCCGGTATTTTCGACCTAAACTTAAATTAAGCTAGTTATATTTTGTTTATATATAAATCGTAGCATTTGATAAGCTTCGTTACTTTTTACTTGGATTATAATAAGTTAAAGTGTGATTCCTAGATTCCCTTCCATGTGTTGGATACAGAGTGAAGCTAAAAAATTATATAGTAATAAGTTATGACATCATACATTTTTTTTAATTACAATGTACAATTACAACGAAAAATTACAACATTGCAGTTCTAATTTCAGCGACGAACAAACTATAAGCCTTGATGTGCAAATAAAAATTTACCCGTGGTAAAAGTAGGAGCGAAACGTGTAAAGGTGATTGATCGCTTATATCTTTTATCTATCTAAACTTTAACTAATCGCTCGTAAATACTTATTAAATCTTTAGTGGCGTGGGGTCCGCACGAACCACGACCCCACCGTTTTATTTGGTGATAAGTGATTCCAGTCATAGCGCAGGGGCTCAAACATGTGACGGTAAATGCGATAGGTTGTGGGTTCGATTCCCGTTCGAGGAAACGAAATATTTCATATTTTCATTTCTTCGCTCTGGTGTCGAGGCAAAACGGAGGATCAATAATAACGTATAAATTGGTAAAAAATTGTAAGACTTCTAGACAATAACTTAAAACAACACCTATAAGGATTCACCTTCTAGAGAACACAAAAAAGATTTTCCCAGATAATTGTGAAAAATAAATTGTATATCGAATATATAAGTATTTATAATTGTATACTGAATTTAATTAAGCAAATGTTACTTGCTATCTTCCGAACACGTTAATTACAGTGTGAATCGATACCTCTAAATAATCCTCTCTATGGTCAATTATCGGTATTAGTGTCTTAGCATATCATGTTTCTACGTTAATAATAGTAAATGATATTGATTTATAATATATATTTATTAATATTATTTGGTTAACGTGGATTAGACAACAAATTTTTTTTTTTTTTCGTTTCCGTAGAAATTTCGAGAAATACTCTGTTAGTGTTCCTACAACCCCAAGTTAGTTTCGGCTTTGCGTTTTACGTCAGTCAGTCACTTAGTAACGGAAACATTTTATTTATAGTATTAATAATGATGGTGATGGTGAGGTGGAGGACGGAGCTACAAATAGCTACGTGAAATGTAAGAGGAGGGATGGAAGAAAAGATGTATGAATCATTAGATGTGATGGATGATAGGGATTTGGATATCATCTATGTGACTGAGACCAAGCGGAAGGGCAGTGACACAACCGATTTACCAGGCAGTCGGGTCGCTTTCTGGGCCGACGTATTAGAGAGCGAGCGGAACTGTCAAGGTGTAGGTGCGGTATTGTCCTCTCGGTTGGTTAGTGCAGCGGTAGAATACAAGACGATCAACCCGAGACTACTTTGGATTCCTTCCAAGCAGGGGATAACAAGAGCATTCTTATTAGCGGCGTATGCGCCAGTATCCTCAGCTCCATTAGGTGAACTCGAGGAGTTTTGGGAGTCAGGGATGTTATAAGTAGTATTAGAGAGAATTAAAAAATAATAATATGTAGTAATTTGAACGGATGAGTCAGAACTGCACGAAGCGGTTACGAGGGAGTGGTAAGACAGTATGGTGACAAGAGTATAAATGAGGCTGGAAAGCTTATATTGGCAAGAAAAGGAACTTGTTTGTGGCAAACACGATGCTTAACCACAAACAAATTTACATGTATACATGGGGGTGAACGGAAGAGAAAAGTATGATTGACTAATTCCTAGTGGATCAGCCTATTCGAAGCCAAGTTATGGACACGCAAGTATTTAGGGGTTCTAAACTGGGAATAGACCACTATCTAGTCGTTGCTAGTATAAGGAGTCCCTTCGCAGGTTGGTGCAGTTACATGCGGTGTCCAAACTTGGAGACGAATTACCACTATATAAGAACTACTTAGAAGAGACACATAGAATGGTAGGTACTAGTGAGGATGTCACGGTGAGATTGAAGAAGAACGTGCTCAGCTGGTTTGGTCAAGAACGAATGAGTGATGAAAGAATGGCAAAAAACATTTATGACAGAAAAGTGAGAGCTAAGAGATGTAGGGGAAGACTTCGGTTGACCTTCGAAAACACAGTATCGAAAATAGTGGAGGGAGGTCACGTAAAAAGCATATATGAAGAGGTTGATGACAGTGGACGATTCGAAAGAGGTATGCAGAAACCGTAGCGTTTGGCTCTCTGATTTAGCTTTCTGACTACTGTAACTGACACCTCATTCTCCACTCAGTAAAATGTGTCTGTAAAACCGACTGGTTGTGTGTTCAATCCCCATTCGAGGAGATGAAATATTTACTTAAATTTATATTGTCATTTCTTCGCTCTGGTGTCGAGGCTAAGCGCGGCGTTGAGTTCTGCCACTCAACACGCAATGCCTCCAGAATTCGGCAGAAAGTGGGGAACGAGGTGTCTTAACAATAGGTTCCCTCTGCCTACCCTGCTGTGTGCGGGATATAGCGTGAAGCTGATTTTTATTTTATTATTTTGTATTAACGTCATAAAAAATATATATTCGACATAACCCACACCCAAAATGTGTTTGTTATACACAACTCTTAATTATTTTAATTTCACCTCGCAAACGAAGTGGCAGATAAAAGCTAGTTCTAAATAAAGTAAAAATACCGCGTATAAAAAAGCTTAATAAAAGTCGATAAAGCAATATTTTTTTCGGTCAAACGGTCCTATTTGTCATGGTATAGACGAATGGCGTACAATTAAATATATTTTGATTGGTATATACAATGTTATTCTAATATAATAGCTATTTTCATATGAATTGGTACTTTTACGAGTATATAGTGAAATGAAACATTTTGAATAGAATGAATAAAATATTATGCTTTTAATTTTTATTATATATAAATATATTATATTGATTTCTTATCATTCAAAAGTGATTTAGTAAAACTTGTAATGTAATGATTCGGTAACTTTATTGGATTATTATTTACTTATATAACAAGAACTATAAAACTAATATTTGATCTACATATTGTGAATCTACGGCCTCCATTTTTGAATATAAAAAAATGTCCTATTTATAGTTAAATATAATCCTATTTCATTCGACCCCTATAAATCAAGTAGACATGGGCGTTATTTAACGTATTCGGTTTCAGAAACTGCTTACGAGTGGAATACAAATAACGATTATTTCACATACGTAGTTTCATGACAGTAAGCAGTAATGCATTTGTCAAAAGCAAGCAGCATGACATCTGAAACTGAAAAATAACTGATTTTAATAGATTATATTATAAAATAGTAATGTCAGTTACATTGATTCTAACAGAGTTGCATCTCGCTCTATCTTATTACGTTCCGAAAGAAAAGAGAGACAGGTATAGTCGAATTTGTACGTAATTACATTGTACATTATTTTCATATCGATCATTAGAAGAAAAACGTCGTTAAAATATTATTGATTCTTCCACTTTCATTCCATGTAAAAAGAAGTTGTTTTAAAAAAAATTAATATAAATGCATATTACTTAAAATCTATGTAATTAAAAATAGTACTACAAAAGAGAAAGTAAACTGATTATAAATAATATTTGATCTTATTTATATCGAAATTGATCATCTTGATATGATAGTAAGATATAGTTTCCGAGAAATTTGTGAACAGACATACACATACATAAATTAACGAAATTTTAGCGTCGAAATTCCAACAATGCCACATACAGGTTAAACTACATTTTTGACGATTTTCGTAATCATAATACTTTTTACCGTTATGATTACAGAAAACATTTAACGCTTTCTGTAATCATAACTATAAAGGTAAGCTTAAGTAAATGCTTTGTAACTAGTTACAAAAAAAAACAAAAATAAACTGTTTTGAAAACTAGTTACTCATGTATCCGAAACGAAACTAGTCGCAACCGATTATGCCTAAATGGCAGTACCACCCACTTCTAAAATCAAGCTTTAACGTTACCATTATCATATATAACCATTCAAAAAACTGACGAAAGTTAATAAGAGTTTAATCTACTTAAGTACTCGTTGTGCCTTTTATATTTTGTTATACTTCCTCATTCTAAAGAGGGAACTAGGGAGGGAAGAGGCAACCCTTAAAGAAACTCAAAATGTTGCACGACAAACTTCAGTTATTTATTTCGAGGCGGAATTTTCGTATTGGAATAGTTGACGATTCAATTACGTGGATAAAATACTTATGAGAAAAACTTTTTTTATTTCAAGTTAACATGATGAAGAATTAAGTTTCGTATGTGCTTTTTACCGTATAGGTAAGCATATATGTGAAATAAGCAATGATATAGACATATCGTCTTTTCACTGATATGAAAGATGAAGGAATATAACTATTTTTTGGGTGGCAGTTAATATCGTAAGGATTTGAACCCAAATAGATTCAAAGTTTACGTTTACCTTTTAATACTCGGAGTAAGCAATTACTGCTACTATCCGCGCTATCCTTTAGTTTATAGCGTTATGCTACTTTTATATAATAAAATCTATGTTCTATCTTTTTTATACTGAAATATGCTTAAAATAGCCAGAATTAAAGTCTGTTAAAGCTTAAATACGCTTAAATTATTTTAGTAAATAAAATTGAAAAGAATAAACTGATTTAAATATATTTTTTTAACGGGAGCGATACCACACTTATAGATCGTGGATTTTTTTTATTTTGACAATATACCGTCTGGTTGTCCTAACGGTGAAATCTGATTATTTATTATAGTCATGTCTTTAGTGATACTAATAAGGATGAGGTAAATAGATTGACGTAAGAATCATCAAAATTGGCTAACCCGATTCGTCTCTGCGACGCCACATGCATACATTTAAACATTGAATGATAAATACATTACCCTCCCTTTTGGTCGCGTAGGCACTTACACTCTTTAGAGTGTCATGTATTTAATATATACTCAACATATCTTGTTTATTTTGTAATCTTAAGAATTTTAAATAAAAGTAAATATAACTGTTAACAAGCTTTGAACAATAAAAGTATTAAGAATCCACTAACTTAGTTAAACAAAGCGAGGCATTCTGGTACTCTGACATAAAGAAAAACGCCCGGTCAAATGCGAGTCGTAGTCGCATACCCGAGGGGTCCGTACTAATTTCAGGATTGTACGGGAAGTACATTTAATAAAAGTTGAGAAACTTAAATTTGCGGACGTATGCATTTATTTTGATTTCAGACAACTACAATTATAAGTTTGTATTGACATTTTTCCGTGTAAATGTCTATAAATTTTCACTTTTTGGATTTTTCTTTATTTGTATTGCAAATTATAAGCTTTACAACAAATATTGTCAATTTTTTTGCCATTCCTCTTGCCACATTTAATAATTGTCGTTTCACGGGAAGTAAGTACCCTATAGGTTTAGATTATGCGGCGAATTTCATTCAAAATGAAGTAATAGCGATGCATAGTTTTAAATCTTTTGATTGCGTTGACTCAGAAGCTTACGCCTTTTGTCTCCAGTATCATTGTAGTTTACCACACTTTATTTTGATAAAACAAAAAAAAACTAAAAAAAAAATTGTTGTTAACTTAAACTAAATGTACATTTTTAGCCCCAACCTAAAAACCACCGTATTATGTGCATGTGTGTCTGTGGCATCACATTGTCTGTATATTTGTGGCACCGTAGCTTCTGAATGAATAAACCACTTTGAGTCGAAGCGAAACTTATTAAACTTTTTAAATTATAGTTATTGTATGGTAAATATAAAAATTATAAATGTGATGAATATATTTTATTTGAAAGACATTTTTTACTTTTATAATATCTAATAACCTTAAAAGCTCCAAATTTCTAAAGTCAAAGAAAGGGAAAAATTTTCACAATATTTGACGTAAAGCTCCCATTTATTACTTTAATGAGCTTGAAAATTCTAAAAATTCTCTTTGAGTCATGTTATGGTTTTGTTTTCAAAATAATGCCGGATAACAAGGGCTTTGGCTGCTTTATACTTTTGCTATTATATTTTAGGGGTGATCTAAGGACAGAATATTATATATTATATACAGTACTAGTTTGCCTTTTGCCTGGGTATAAATAGGATTTTTTTGTTTTTTCTGTCTTAGAGTCTTAACGTAGTGTTACGACACTCGGTTACCAATGTTTGCCCAATTTTCAGGACATTGCTAGTTGAATGTCTTCTTCTCAAAGGAGAAAAAGCAGTAGTTTTTTTTAGCTCCACGCTTTATCCCGCACATAGCAGGATAGGCAGAGGGAACTGTTCTCGTTGAGACACTTCCAGTCTCCTCTCTCCGCCGAATTCTGCGCCGCGACATGACACAATAAGATATACATATATTATATGTATAATCTATCTCATCGCTTATATATACACACTAATATCATCATTTAAAACATAAATTGTATCAGTAAAATTATATTCAAAATATAAGTATACAAGAATAAAATTAAAAGCAGAATAAAAATAGCCCAAATTCGTTTCTCCATAACGTTGTTTGATTTTACTTTGGTGGGAAAAAACCCTGCCATTAGTCACTTGACACCGCAACGCCTATTCTTACGTCCGGAATCCTATCTATTCGGTCGATCACTTAAGGTTTCCTATTTCACACGGTTTGTAGGTGACATGAAAAATTATCCTTAAAATTATCTTTTATGTATATATCTATGGATACATTAGAATAAATCATTTAATATACAGTATAGAAGTTTAGTTAGTTATATTATAATAAAATATTTAATAGTAGTTTCTCTTCGTTTCTATTCTTTTTTCACACAAAGTGGAGTGAGCAAAAAAGATTTATCTCAAAGCTCGAATAGTGTTTTTGTTAGCTTATCGCTATACATAACAGGGTAGACAGAGAGAACCCGGAATCTAGTCTTAAGACACTCCGTTACAATTAAGACACTTTCCACACTAACATTGTTGAGTTGTGTTGAGTGGCGGAACTCAACGCCGCTCTCTGCCTCGTTACCAGATCGATTTTATTTCCTCGAGTGGTAGTCGAACCCACAACCTACCGTGTTTACAGTACGCTCTGACCCTGCACCACGACGGAACAGAATGACTGGTCCGCATTGACGCACTTTACCTTGCTAGTAGTGGTCGAATCCACAAATGTGTCGACAACAGGCACTTTCTTAATTTGAATATAACGTGATAATAACGTGATGTAATATATTATACCTTTTACTTAATATATTTAATATATTATATATAGCCTTTCTCGATATATGGACCGTCCAAATTAAAAAAAATATCTATTTGAATCTGTATTTCATGAGATAAGATGTTCAACCAAACAAAACGCTTCGGCTCTATAATATTATAGTATACTAGTGGGCACGCGCAGCTTCGCCCGCGTATTTGCACCCTTAGGGGTGACTTCTAAAAAAACCAAGAAACACGTGTTCAATAAAATATTTTTAACAGTATGAATTTAAATTTGTATAAAAATCGGTGCCGATTTAAAGATTTTTCCATATAAACTTTTAACCCCTTATTTGAACCCTTAGGGGAAGAATTCTAAAAAACCATGAAACACGTGTTCAATGAAATGTTTTTAAGAGTCTGAATTTCAAATTTTATAAAAATAGGTGCCGATTTAATTTTTTTTCCATACAAACTTTCAACCCCAATTTTATCCCTTTAGGGTTAAAATTTTTCAAATTCCCTTCTTAGTGGATGTCCAGAATATGAAAATAAACATCTGCCCAAATTTCACGTTTCTACCATCAGCGGTTACGGCTCTGCGTGCGTCTTACCTCAGTCAGTCAGCACAAGTCCTTTTATATATATAGATATACTCGTAGATAAGTATGAGTCAAATGATATTTTACTTACTAAAAAGAGCATTTTTAACTTATTTATTTAGTACATCGTTTATGATCAAATTTAAAAGAGGAAAAGATATAAATTTATCAGTTAATTTAAAACAACATTGTATTCAACTTTATAAGACCCTTTTTGAAAGGAACTATGCCACTTCCAAGTGTAACTTTGAGTATTGACGTAGCGTATGCTATAGAACTTTTTTTCGTTTCAATTTGCATACATCGGCATAGCTGTAAGTTTTTTACGGGAAAATATATATAGATTATAGCATATTTTGGTAAGCATTTTATATAGAAGATAATTTTATGGTAATTATAATATTTTTAGGGTCCCTACCTCAAAAGAAAAAACGGAGCCCTTATGATCTTTAGGATCATTTTGCTTTCTGTCTGTTCGTCTGTCAAGGCCATTTAACTCAAGATCGCGTGGACGCATCAAGCTGAAATTAATTTCAAATATTTAGGTCTATGGTCCCATGAAAAGAAATATATAGTATCCATTGACCTATAATACTTAAATCGCTACGCAATACGCAAACTTAATTGTTTAGATAAAATCAACACTATTTTTTTACAAAACTATTAAGATTTATGTTGTATTAATGTTATTTACAATACATACAAAAAATATATTTTTACCCCTAAGTTACTACATCTCTCAAATATATTTTTTAGTAATCTATAAATCGAAATATACGAAACAATGAAAATATTGCTAGACTAATAAGCAATTGATAAAGTCCATCGAAAAGAACACATTTAACTTTTGCTATTTTTTAATATGAGATTTCTATAAATCTATTCTGTATATATATATACTAATATTATTTTCTTATTCCATTTCATAATATGTAATAGTCACTTGACACAGTACATCATTCCGTCGACCAGCGACCACTGCAATCCGATCTGCGCCGGGTCGATCACTTAAGGTTTCCTATTACGGCAGTGGACTTTGATCTCCAAAGATAGAAAATATATTATACAATATCGTTGCAAAAGTAATTTTCGCCAAAACCGAAGTTTATATTTTAGAAATATATTTTTCAAGTAGCTATTTGTAGCTCCGTCCTCTATTTTCTGTCGGTACGGACGTGGCGTTTTGGGAGGTGTTCCTCAAAGCCGCATTTGTTACCATGTAACATACTAGCGGGGCTCATCTTAACAAAGCAACAGTAGAATGTAGGCGTTTCAAGTCCTTACAAGCTTTCCATCATCGATCTCCAGAGGCCAAAAAATATTGTACTAATTTACTTCAATAGTACAATTAATTTAATATTTGTACACTTTAAGATATTAAAAAATAGTTAACAATAAACTTTTAATTAACTAAAGAACTCAATATAATTACTGAGTCAATAAGTCAATTGTATTGTAAAAAATAACAAAATGCCTGTATATGCAAAAGTTCTATCTGAAATTAGGTAACTTCGGGAACCTTATAGCTAATTCATATTTTAATTGGTTTCTATAATTCATTGCTATTCAGCCTGTAGTAACTAACGCTGCTTTAATAGTATTGGCTGACCGATAAAATGAAACACCAAGTAGTTACCTGGACCTGGAAAATTGATATTTGGCTTGTCTGAAGAAGATGATATTAAGCTAGGAAGCGTCGGTGAGAACTGAGAGAAAATTTATAAAAAACCTATGGAAACGACTAAAGACGGTATTCTATTTTTCTATTTTACGTCTCAAAATCCAAACAAAGTAGCAAAAGGAAGTAGTGTCTTAACACAAGGTCCTTTGTGACTAACCTGCTATATTTGAACGGGATACTACGTGAAACTAAAATACAATAAAATATATAGATACAAATATAAATATACTATAACATGTCAAAATATTGTATTGTATTGTATTGTAATATTCTCAGATCAATTTCAGTTCACGTTGTTCAACATAAAATTCGTAGACGGCGGCGGTGCCTCAATAATTCACTTCCAACTGTACAGTAGACATTCCTATCTCGTATATAGGTCGAGTACGGCTTCTTTGACCTTACAATGTCTATGTTGTGTAAACTGCAATGTAACGTAATACTCTTGTGTCAGATTTCGTGATGTTTATTGCTTATTTTGTGTTTTCATTTTGGAAGTGTGGAATTGCAAAAAAATGTTTTTCTTTGTTGTATTGTTTTTGTTGGTTGGGAAGTTTTATTTTTATAGGGAATATAAAATATAATTCAAATTATTTTTACGCAACACAACAAGCAAAAAAAAAAGTTTTTATTGGTTGAATTGTTTTTTTGGTTGGGAAGTTTTATTTTTATAGTTAATTGAAAATATAATTCAAATTATTATTACGCAACACAACACGCAAAAAAATTTGCAAAAGTCTATTTGGTAGTTTTTTTTAAATCGAATAAATAGAGAGAGAGTTGAGCTCGAAAAGATGGTCCGCTGCGAAAAACCGGCATAAAATATAAAAGGGTTACAATTTTATTTTTTGTAGCGGCAAATTTAGAAAAAAGTGTCCCACACTACAATAACATAATCTCTATATTGCATAAAAAGATGTAGTATTATTACAGTGTTAATAATATTTTAACAGGCTGTATAAAAATTTGACAGAAAGCAAGCAGGAAACAACTAACGGCTCGTGGATACCATCTAACCGCCCTAGCCAATTACGTAATCGCGTCACAATATCATACTATACTATAGTTTAATTATATTTTTTCGATTTTTACTATTTGTATTAAACATATACAAAATTCCTCTGAAGCGAGCAGAAACTAAAAACGGAAAGCTAAGTGACTAAATTCTTCACCATTCATAGTATGCGTGATAATATACTAGTATTTTATTAAGTCTATTAATATACATTTTTATATATTTATATTGAAGCCATCGTGTGCAGCAGCAGCGAGTCTAGCTGTAATCCGGTCGGTCGTGGATTCAATTCTATTCAGTGGTATGAATTATTTTCACTTCCTCGTGGCATTAAGTTGACATTGCTGAATAGCAGTCAGCACGCAATGTCTTGAAAACTGAGCGGAACATGGGGAACGGAATGTCTTAACCTTAGGTTTTCTCTACTCTGCTAAATGTATTTTAAAAATATATGTATGTATAGTATACTCGTACGATACACAGAGTATATTACTTTTGTTACCAATGCCGTTTCAGATATTTTATGAGAATATCGTTGGCGCACGTTGTTTCGTTGTACAATAAAAGCCATAGCGCAGTGCTGACAAAGACAGTATAGCTATTTGTTTATTTTTTCTTATGTTTTTTGCTTTTTTAGCTTCACGCTGCATCCTGCACGTGGCAGAGTAGGCAGAAGGAACTTAGAAATCTAGTGTTGAGATGATCCATTCTCATTGAGACACTTTCATTCCCCACTTTGCACAGCATTCTAGATTGCATACTAATACATTGCCTGTAAAATGGCGAAACTCAACGCTGCCCTTTGTCGTTACCAGTATGAGGAAAAGAAAATATTAAATATTTAACATCCTCGAGTGATATTCGAACTCATAACCTGTAGCGTTTTCAGTTGCACGCGTGTGACCCTGCGACACGACCGGCCTAGACCCTTCTTAACTTTGAAAATGAGGAAAAACAAGGTCAGTTTTGGCGCAGGGACACAAAGTGTGACTATAAAGGCGGCTGGTTGTGGGTTCGATCCCCACTCGAGGAAATGAAATATTTATTTAAATTTATATTTTCATTTCTTCGCTCTGGTTTTAAGGGAAAGCGCGGCGTTAAGTTCCGCCACTCAACACGCAATGCCTCCATAATTCGGTGGAAAGTGGGGGACGGAGTGTCTTAGCTCTAGGCCCCCTGCCTGCCGTGTGGGATACAGCGTGAAGCTGAGGAAAACAAAAGAAAAGAGAGTCTTGACACTAGATTTCCCCTGCTTATCCGGCTATTTGCGGTATAAACCATAAATCTAAACAGAAGACTATTTAAACAAAAAAAAAGAAAATATTTTGAACGCTGTAAAGTACAAGTTTATTAAGTTTTCATATAAAACAAGCAAAAATAACTATCGGACGTGCTTCAATTACGCAATTAATTTTTTCCCTACAGAGTCGGGCTTGAAAGTTTGGCTCGGGCCTCTTGTTGGCGAAGTTTGTGCTTTGACGTATATTAATATAATTTTTTGTAAGAAAAATAAGATTTATTAAAAATATTTTTATAACATTCTTTATTAAATTCTATTCTTTTATTTTATAAAATGATAAAAATAGAGGTGAAGAGAGGTGAAAGTGAAATTAAGAGTTTAAAGATTATATTTATTATTATTATAATAATAAATATGAATTCCACCAAAAATATAAATGCGAAAAGAGAGAAAGTTAAATGTTAAGTAATGCGTCGTTTTCAACTTCGACAAAAGAATGGGGAATTTATATAGGTACCGATTTATTTGTTCACTCAGGATAAAATTCAAGATCTAAATTTCACACGACAGTTTGAGAGCGAGTCACTTCATGTTAAGTGACTACCGTTGTCCATGGACATATGCAGCTCCAGAAGTACCATCAATGTATTGCCGTCTTTTAAGGAATTTATTGATCGACCCCTTAAAAAATCCAATACCATAGTTTTGTGAGAATTACGTCTGACTGACTGTAAATCGACTGGTTGTGGGTTCGATCCCCACTCGAGGAGATGAAATATTTATTTCCATTTCTTCGCCCTGGTGTCGAGGCAAAGCGCGGCATTGAGTTCTGCCACTCAACACGCAATGCCTCCAGAATTCGGCAGAAAGTGGGGAACAGAGTGTCTTAACACGAGGTTCTCTCTGCCTAACCTGTTGTGTGCGGGATACAACGTGAAGCTGATTTATTTATTTTTATTTTACGTCTAGTGGTAGGTGGTCCCACCATCTTGCCACCCACTGGTTTAAAAATAGAAAATAGAGCGAAGTAATTTATTATTTAATTCTCTCTACCTGTCGTAAAACCCATAAAGAAAATTAAGCTTTTACAAAACAATCAAAATAAGACTCATTTATAGCCATCCTTTGTATTTATCGACGCCGTCGTAGTACAATGATACAGCGACTGACTGTATCCGTGAGGGCTGTTGGCTCTTGACTATTTCATTTTCCGGCTCTAGAAGACACAACTCAGTGTTGAGTTCCACCACCCAACACGCAATATCTCTATCTCGAAAATTGGGCGTGAAAAATGTAATATTACACTGTCTCAATAATAGGTTCTCTCTACCTCCCTACCCTGCTTAGCCGAAAAGAACGTGAAGTAGACAAAAATGCATTAACAACGTTATCTTAGTGGTGGCAATTAAACTAATTTAAAGAATCTGCTATCACTTTGCGCGCGATAGTTTTTTATATTAATCATCCCCTTTTGACATTTCATAGAAATATATGTTTTTTTTTTCATAATAGATACTATCGAAGAGCATTTGGCAGTTTGCCCCAAAAGATATCAGAAAAACTACTGGACGCACGATTTATGGTTTGTCTATGGTAATACGACACCATGAAAACATGACTTGGAAAGATGTTCCTGTTTTCCTCGTTTTCTTTTATAATTTATTTAATAAGATAAGATAGGCTTGTTATTTTGTATTTTATTTAGTTTGATTGTATACGCGATGACATATTTGTATATTTTTTAATATCTATAGTATTAAAAAAATATACAAAAATGAAAGTGTGTATAAATTAAATTGCCAATATATTAATTTGTTTCATATTAAAAAAAGATTGAATTTTGATATAAATGTATGTTTCCAGAACGACTGCCTCCACGCTGCGGTCACATCATTAACGAAGAACCAAGCTGAACATTACGACAAATATGATTGCCTGTAAGTATATATTGTAATCTTACTATACATTATTCCACTGAATAATCTATATATATAAAAGGACTTGTGCTGACTGACTGAGGTAAGACGCACGCAGAGCCGTAACCGCTGATGGTAGAAACGTGAAATTTGGGAAGATGTTTATTTTCATATTTTGGACATCCACTAAGAAGGGAATTTGAAAAATTTTAACCCTAAAGGGACGAAATAGGGGTTGAAAGTTTGTATGGAAAAAAAAATTAATCTGTACCGATTTTTATAAAATTTGAAAGTCAGACTCTTAAAAATATTTCATTGAACACGTGTTTCATGGTTTTTAAGAATTCACCCCCTAAGGGTTCAAATAAGGGGTTTAAAGTTTATATGGAAAAATCTTTAAATTGCCACCGATTTTTATAAAAATTTAAATTCAGATTGTTAAAAATATTTTATTGAACACGTGTTTCGTGGTTTTTTTAGAATTCACTCCTAATAAGCGGGTGAAGCCGCGCGCGCCCTCTAATATTGTATATGAATTCTAGATGCTTTAGAATTAAGATTTGTTTTACTTGGTACTTTTGCTATTAATATAATTGAAAACAAATATGTATACATTGTAAGATATACAGTATTTATAAAAGGATTACAAATTTCAGTAGGGATATATTGATTTTTTTGTCGAAACCTTTACTTAAATATTGCCATCACTCAGAAACCTTGTTCTTCCAATACATTTCTTATAATATTTAGTATACACGAATCTATGGATGTTTAAAATGGTATTTTGATTCAGACACACTAAGAATGAAAGAAAGTTGAATGCCTTAGAGACTAGAAAGAGTCCATAACGATTGAAAAACGTCATATATGCATTAAAACGTGTTTCATTATATAGTTGTATTATATGTGATGTTGTAGGTTCGATTCTACTCAGGTTACCTGGAACAAATAGCAGTAACACACATACATATTTTTTATGATACATATGATCATAAATAGCGTTAAATATAGAGGCCATTGTGACGCAGAGGCGCAGCAAGCCTGAAAGCACGACGGTTGTGGTTTCGATTCCCACACGGGGTATGAGTTATTTTCATTTCCTTGCTCTGGATTAAGAGATAGAGCGGCTTTGAGTTACGCTATTCAACACATGGTGTCTCGAAAATTAACAGGAACTTGGGGAAAGCAGTATTTTAACACTAGGTTCCCTCATAATAAGCTACTACATATAAAAAATATGGACGAAAATATGCATGCACAAAATACAGCATGAAACTATAAAAAATATATATGTGGTTTACATAAATTTGATATAGTCATTGGTCATAATTATTTTCATCGTTCACGCATAACGCTTGTATCACACAGCTGAACTGATGGTTACACTAAAAAATAATATTCATTTAAAAACATTATACAAAAATGTTGTTATTATTATTATTATAACATAATATTTTACAAACGATCTAGCTTAACCGAAATATAAACTTTTACAAAAAAATCCTTAATTTATATTATAACATAAAATATACAGCATGAAGCTGATTTAATTTTGTAAAATAATAATAACAAACACAAATAATTCTTGAAATTATATCTCTAAGATTCTGATCGAGTAATTCAAAATGCCAAGTCACGTCGTCTCTTCGAATTCTGTAAGCGTATTACAAAATATTTCTGACTCGTGACATGTTGAAAGATAGCAATCAAAGAGATCTTTATTATTTTATTCTTTATAGCGTAAAAGAAACCTTGCTTATTAAGCCGTATACGTTTCAAATATTGTCAACAGGCTTAACTTCACTGAAATTGGGTACTTCACGTTATAAACATACATACATGTAGATACATAGGTACATATTATATATGTATAAGTAGCATTTTTATGCTAATGATGTGCTTGAAATTATGACGACTTATTTTTGGTTACTTAAAATGGAACAGTGAAGTATTCTAATTTTAATGAACTAAAAACGTAAAATCTGAGAGCGCCATGGTGTAGCGGCACAGCATCTCACTGTAAACGCAACAACTTTGGATGCGATTCCCACTCGGGGAAATGGATTATTTACAAAAGTAATATGACAAAGCGCGGCGTTGGGTTTCGCAACTCCAAACCGCTTGGCGCCTTGTATGCATTGATAAAACAACAAAACGTCCACGTCCACGTTTGGCCGTAAACAATGCAGTGCTAGTACCAACTCTGTTATATAACTGTTACGCGAAACGTTACCCACGTTTCGAAGAAAAAAAAATTACAGAAGAAGAAGAATAAGAGGAAGATAGTGCAGTAGCGATCTCTTCAAAGGATTTCTCTCCGGAGCCAGTTTGGCTGATCGAATCCACAATGATGAATATGTTTATATTTTTCGTCTGTTTCTCTGTTCGTTTGAGCACGGTAATGTCAGAAACAGCCTTATTGATTTAAATATAATCAGTTCATAAAAAAAAGTTATATAAATATAAAGTATTTTGTTCGATTAAAATTACTGTTTTATTGAATTGGGTAAAACTTTACTTTTAAATGTACGATGTACGTACTGTAGATGTACGTACTTTTAGATGTAAAGATATACTCTTTAATATGATAATGTTATTAGGGGCCGTTCAAGTATTACGTAAGCACTGTAGGGGGGCGGGAGGGTCTTGGGTTTGCTTATTTTTGACGTTTTCAATGAAATATTTGTAAGAGGATTGCTTATTTTTGATGACATAGGGGAGGGGGGGGTCAATAATTGCAAAAAAACTGCTTACGTAATACTTGAACGGCCTCTTAGAACACGAGAGTCATTTAGATTAGTAAATAAAAGATTGGGTAGTTCAAGCGGGCGAAAGCACGAACGGGTCGCTAGTTGATCATAATTAATCTTTCATAACAGAAAGCTGAACCCAAGGTCGCTCTTTAAGTAATTAGATCAGGAATATATTAGTATTAGTTTTTTTTTTCATCTTCACGCTGTATCCCGCACACAGCAAGGTAGGCAGAGGGAACCTAGTGTTAAGACACTCCGTTCCCCACTTTCTGGAGGCATTGCGTGTTGAGTGGCGGAACTCAAAGCCGCGCCTTCCCCTCGGCACCAGAGCGAAGAAATGAAAATATAAATGTAAATAAATATTTCATCTCCTCGAGTGGGGATCGAACCCACAACGAGTCGATTTGCAGGCACAGCTTGTGCCCCTGCGCCACGACTGGCCTCATATTGGTATTAGTTGTGCCATCGAATGAAAATTCAACTTGCGACTACCTTCAATAGGTGATCTTACTAAGTTATTTCACTAACTCAGAAATAGTTTTTAAAAGATAACAAATGTTAAATTTAATAGTGAAACTTTTGATATTATTGAATTAATATTACAAACTTATTTATAATAACGGTTCCCGAACACGTGTGCCTCAGTGTATATAAATTTAGATTTATCAATAATAGCAACCGTACGAATAAGAATATCTTATTGCGCCTTTATACGTCTTGTCCTTGGTATAGTAGTGCAAAGAAAAGGGAAATAGGTCATACTTAGTTTTTAGCTTAGTATTTTATAAAACGATTTTTTTTAGGCTTTTTCAAACATCCACAACACTCAGAATCTAAAATCTGCGTGTTGGGTTACAAAGCGAAGAACAGAGTAACAATATGTTACCTATATAAGGCTTAAAAATAATAAAAAACTATAATAAAAAGTGAAAAAAAAAACATAATAAAAAATTAAGAACGCAGTGATGTACCATTAGACTCTTTATATCTGTTTTACTAAGTTCATAAGACGAAAAATACACTTATTGTTAAAAGCGAGTGTTTTTGGCTATTGAATTACGAATATAATATTCTATTTTTGTTGCAGTCGAAGACTACCAGATGATGTAAGAACGTGTAGGAATTATGCTTATTTACAAGAAATATATGATGCTGTTCGAGCCACAGATAGTAAGTACATTAACGTTATTATAGAATAACTACTGTAGAACTGATATCAATTTTAGTTTTTTTGGTTAAACTTGTGAATCTTGGGACCAACTAATATTGGTTAGAACTGATTGTTTTTGTGGAAAACCGAAAAACTGACCAACGCGAGTATCAGAGTCAATAAGTTCTTTGATTTTCACGATTATTACATATTTTAAATGAAACTCTTTTAACCGGATTAATCGCGTATATTTTGTATGGGTAGACTCTACCCGTGACCACGGACTACTGCAAAGTACTCGAAATACAAAATATACGCAATTAATCCGGTTAAAAGAGTTTCATTTAAAATATTACAGTTAATTTGTGATGATATATAGACTTTTGATGGCATATATTTTGAAACATACAGGCAATTTAGGTTTAACGTGATGCCATTTTTTCATGTGACTTAACTTCAAGTGAGAGGCTGTCGCGGCGCAGTGGCATATGCGTGGGACTGTTGAGGCGACGGTTGTAGGTGCGATTCCCATTTGGCAGAATGAATTAATTAATATTTTCATTTCCTCACACTGATAATAAGGCAAAGCGCGGCATTAAGTTGCGACACTTAAAACGCAATTTCTCGACAATTCCACTTGCACCACAAGTGGTAACCAGGGAGTTTGAACATTAAGTTTCCTATGCTTTACTTGCTGTATGTACAGCTTAAAGCAAAAAAAAGTTCAAATATATTGAATTCTTTAATGTTCATTTCAATACCTTTTTAATACTTTAATTTTTTCTCCATGAATTTAAATTTCTATATATAACATACATCTTATAATCTTCTTACCTACTTTAGAAATCTGAGTCACGAGTCAGTTACTTCCTTTACATGACAGCAATCTGTGACATCATACAACCCAATTAAAACTTTCCCAATTTTACTAGATCGTTCAAGTTTTTAGACATTTAATTACGTATCATCTTCTACCTTTGAAGCGGACTAATTTGAATTTTTTTCGAGTTAAAACTTTTTTCGAGAACATAAACAATTCTTTTCACGATGACAATGGAATGGCAACACTTCACAAATAACAAGGCCCCTAAAAACTTTCAGATTTTGATTCATTTTATTCTGCTGGCAACATTTCGAAAGTTTGCTTTATATATATAAATAATAAATTATTTTCAGTTATCTTTGTGAAAACAATTTATGAAATAGCCAATGTGAATCAGCCATTTTGATATCGTCGTTTATTTTTAAAATATTCAGGTTTCACAGTTTGTTTAAGATGATTTGTGTTTTCGCCCTCATTATTCATATTTTTCTTGTCAGCAAGAAATATAAAGTAAGACTGACGAGTTGTTTAATGATTTTTTTTTCTGAATGCAAAATGTCTTTGAAATAACATTTTAGTCAATGAATATATTTGAAAATATCTAAATAATAAGAAATAATAAAAAAGTACAGGTATCTTTGCTACTAGTAAAATATTGACAAGAATCTTTTATACTGTTTTGCTTAGTTCAATTACTATGATAACCTTGTTTTAAAAAGAAAAGCAACTTCACACTTTTTTATAGTGTTAAGGCACTTTATAATTTCAACCCAATTTTCGAGACATTGCTCCTTGAATGACGTAACTCAACGCCGCGCTATGCCTTATAAGATGAAGAAATGAAAATAATTTACTCCTCCGAGTGGAAATCAAATCATTACAATCGCCTGGACTCAGACTCGAGTCTAACCGTGCCTTTTTTAAATTTCAATAGTAAAATTGCTATTTTCAATATTATACTTTCATTAAAAAAATATGAGACCAGTCGTAGCGAAGAGGCACAAAGTGTGAATGTTTATGGCTTCGATCCCCATTCGAGGAGATGAAATATTTATTAAAATTTATATTTCTATTCCTTCGCTCTGGTGGCGAGGCAAAGCGCGGCGTTGATTTCCGCCACTCAACACGCAATGCCTCAAGAATTTGGCGGAAAGTGAAGAACGGAGTGTCTTAACACTAAGTTCCCTCTGCGTACCCTGCTGTGTGTGATATGCAGCGTAAAGCTGATTGATTTTTATAAAACAAATATTTAACTTTAAACTTTCAGAAGATATAAAATTGTATGTTCCATTAAAAGTGTTCCATAATACAATATTTGTTACAGGTGTAAGCACTAAAGATTTTATGGCAAAACTAGGAGAATATTTAATTTTAACCGCCTTCTCTCACAACTATCGGTTGGAAAGGGCGTTCAAATGCCTAGGAACTAATTTAACTGAATTTTTAACAACGTTGGATAGCGTGCACGATGTTTTACACGACCAAGTGAGTTATTTTTTTCATTATTTAAATAAGACCACTCTCAGAGAGATCAATTAAGGTTAATCTGGAAGGAATTAAAATATAAGTAAAGAATATTTTTAGAATAATATGTAATCAGTTAATACTTTTACATATGTGTGATATATAAATAACATGTATATATTACGTTTTATGGTAATTTTGTTTTTGATTGAAAACATAGAATTATCTTTAATAAGGTTTATTATTCGTATCTTTAATAGTAAATTTAGTATGGATATATATATACGTTCATTTCCATCAGAACACTTGTTGAATTATTTATTTTCAACATATGATATTCAAATATTACAATAAATTCGAAAGCAAATAACAAATATATACATACTGAATGAAACATTTATTTCAAAATATCATCATAATATATAAAACTTTCAAGAAATTTTATCTAAATATATATTCTAGGACGACGCTCTCAAAGATGAATCAACGGAGTACGAAGCAGCGTTTGTATGTACAACGTCTCGTGCAGGCAAAATACAACTCCATCTTACTACCGAGAGTGAGCCCGTCGCATATCTGCTTGTGGGGTGTTTGAAGGCGATAGCCATGCGCCTCTATGACACCCAGACTGATATAAGACTGAAGAGCTATTCCAATGATCCTAGGAGATTTAGGTTGGTTTCACTGAGTTTATATAAATAATAGCGTCACGCTTTTTGAAGCATAGCAAGGTAGGCAGAGTAGCCCAGTGTTCAGATATTTCGTTTGCCACATACCACCCAATTTTTAAGATATTGCGTATTAAATGGCAAAACTCAGTACCGCCTCTTGTCTACTAGAGCGAGAAAATGATAATAATTGAAACATAATCATTTAAAATACAATCAAGACACCGAGCGTCCAACTACACCACGACGACTTCTATTTTATCTTTATTTTTGTCATGTAGATATGTTTTAATTTTTTTAGAAAGAACATAGTGTTTGAACACTCTGTTATTCATTTTTCTGATTGAAACATTGGGTGTTGAGCAAACTTAACATTGCTCTTTGTCTCAAAACATTTGAATATAATATTTTTATTATATACATTTCTCAGTAAAAATCAACAGCTTCATATACCTAATCTACCTAAGATTAAAGAGGCCGTCGTGGCGCAGCAAGTGAATGCAATGGCGACGATTGTGGGCTCCATTCGTACTCGGGTCAATTATTTTATTTGCATTAACGCGATCTGATAACAAAACGGAGTGTCTTAGTACTATATATTCTGTCTGCCTGCCATGCGATGTGAGGGATATAACGTGAGGTATTAAAAAATGTAGATATATGTTTCAAATTAAGCACGTAGATCTAAGTAAATATAAACTAAATTTTGAAATGCTTTGTTTACCAGAGCGGGGAAGTGAAAATAATATTCCTTCGAGTGGAAATCAAACCATCGCGATTTATAGTAAGATGCTGTCCCACTGCCACACGACGACCTTAAAAGACGCCACAATATACATATAAAAATTATGCTAAAACAAATCCCCCTACATATTTCTCGATTGCAGATACGATATAAGCGCCATACCACTACGTCAGAAATCCAAAGAAGAGAACCATGAAATTAGCGACACAAGCCTGGCCACATCTAACAAAGTGAATGATTTAAGAATCGGCGTCGCCAGCTTCTGCAAAGCATTCCCCTGGCACTTCGTCACTGACAAACGACTGGAGCTTGTTCAACTTGGTATGTATTTTAAGTTACAAATTTAGATATCTTTTAGGGTTTGTCGATTCTATAATCGATGTTTTATTGGAATTGGAGACATCTAATTTATTAGATCGACTTATGAACTATGTGATAATGTCTAAGAAAGTAAAGTCCTTGTAATAATTGTATTAATATGATTCTTGGAAGTTATTTGCAGCTTAGATGATGATCAATTCCTATATATTCCAGCTAGTTTGGTGATGGATCTAGAATCTTATTAGTGAAACTTTTTAGAAGTTTCTAGTGACCCACTCGAGTTGAGGCTCATAATTTTAAGCTTTGAAAACATGCCACTTATAGTACTTGGTGCAGGAAAGCTGTTTTAGTTTTTGTATTTTTTAAAATTATTATTTTTTTACCTTTACTCATCGTCTATATTCTGTAGAGTAGATGAGAAATATAAATATTCTAGTGATTATATCACTCAATTGCCCGTTACTCGATTATTTAAGGTGGCATTTTGATAAACAATCTGGTAAAGGATTAGAACTTATACTCAGATTATATGTTTTTAATATTTTTAAAGTGTTATTCCACACTTAGGAACGAAAAATACTTTTTGGAAAACGTATAAAAAATTTAAACGTAGCGAGATTTGAACCCGCTCCTCTTGGAAACCGTCCCAACGCTCTGTTCTGATCGCTAAGCCAAACGTATGGCTTAGCGATCAGAACGGAAAGGTGTATTGCTGCCGGTAACATGGTTGACGATGCCTTAGCTGCATTGATGAGACGGCGAAACATCAGCACAGGTCTTTGAAAATACAGTATCAACTATACTGAAAGAAGGTCACTTAAAAAACACGATGACTCTGCGAAGGGCATATATGAAGAGATTGATGACATTAGACGAGGCGAAAGAGTTATGCAGAGACTAGGAATGCATCGTGAAACTAGTTTAGTTTAGTTTTTTAACCTTTTTAATTAACACAAACGAAGAAAATAAATTTAACTTTTATAAGTTGTGTTAACTTACAATTCTGAAATTGGTACGGAATCACCAGTGAGCAAGTCCGACTAGCATTTGACCGGTTTTTATTTTATTTATTGCTACGGCTGTTATGTCTATTTATGCTTATCTTTCATAGTTAGGTACTATCAAGAAATTTTATTGTGCTATAAAATTTGCCGTTGGGAGGGATGAATTATTTTCATTTCTCAGGTTTGGCAAGATACTAAACGGCGTTGAGTTCTGCCATTAAGTACACAGTTTATTTAATGCTAAAAGGCGGAGAACGGACTGTCTTAACGCTAGATTCATTCAGATTATATGCAAAACTAAATTGTTAGTTAAGTTCAAAAAATAAAACGTTTATGATAGTACCATTTTTTTAAAACAATATATAGAATATAACGTTGTTTTTTTGTTATTTTTACGAGTGTAATATCCGGAGAAAAATATAATTTTGTAAAAGATTTTCTAAGGTGCTACGTACGCATTTGTGGAGGAACTGAACGCGGCATTTTTGGCAAGGGCAGTGACAAAAAGTAAAGAATTACGAATTATTAATAATAAACTAATACAATGTCTCGAAAATTCAGTGAGAAGTGGAAAACGGAGTGTCTTATCATTAGGTTCCCTCTGCCTGCCCTGCTAGAAGCTGCTTTTTATTCATATAAATATATACCGAACCGCAATGTCCTATTTAAGAATAGGCTTTCATGCAATTAAAATGTTATGTCACTTAGCGAAATCAGTTCAGGCGGACTTTTATAACTGGGAATTCTATTTTGGAGGCGGCTCTATGATTTAGTTTGACCTAGAATATTATACTGCAGTTCTGTCGCGTTTTCTTTATTTAGTTTGGGACAAAAGCCGATTCGTTTAGAGATGTCTAATTGCCTTCAGCTCAGTAGATAAATATAACAAGATTTTTGTTTTATTTTAAAGGATCTCATCACAGAATTTACTTATTAAAATTGTTTTTTTTTAAATATTTTTACCTGCGTCGTCTTTAACCTACGGACAAATAGTAAGCAGATCCTATTGCTTAGACACTCCATTTCACACACCACAATTTTTGAGACATTGCGTGGACGTGTACCATCAAAATCTAAAGTAATTTTCTGTAAACGATATTGTAGAATGTGCAATCAAAGAGGACCTTTTATTTAAATAAACACACATAAAAAGAAGAAATAAATATAAGTATAAAATAGTTTTTTACTCAAATTCTTTTAAAATCACTATTAACCGTCCAGACAGGGTAAGATATATTATTAATTAAGAATAAGTTTCAGATCCTCCTAAACGTTATTTCTTTGACAATGTTATTTATTTTAACGACGATTTATGATAAGCTTAGAAGCTTATCGTAAATCGTTGATAAAAATTTGAACGCCCTCCAACCAACATCTCGTTATATTTAGGTTCTATCAATTTTATGACCCTTACATTATCGTGTCTTCAGATAAGTATCATCAGATTTACGTTATTTACGATTCAATATAATGTTTATACTAGTTTGGTAAAAATTAAATATTTTATACCAACCAATAGCAAAGTTACATGTTATCCATTTAGCAGGTAAAAGAGATAATACAGATGCACTTTTTGTTTCGTTCGTGGCGCAGGGGCACATAGTGTGACTGTAAAACCGACTGGTTGTGGGTTCGATCGCCACTCGAGGAGATGCAATATTTACTTAAAGTTGCGTTGAGTTTTGCCACTCAACGCGCAATGCTTCCAGAATTCGGCAGAAAGTGGGGAACGGAGTGTCGTAACACTAGGTTCCCGCTGCCTAGCCTGCTGTGTGCGGGATACAGCGTAAAGATGATAAAAAAACTCGTTACAGAGTGACTGATAAGTAACGCACATACAAAACTGCTGGATTTATATTATGAAGAAGGTACATATATAATCTACTTATATACCTTACCTAAGAGTGAGAGAAAATATAAAACTCAATTTTTCGATATTCTTACGGGAACGTGATATATTTTAGCTTCATAGTATATCTTGCACATAACAGGATACGTATAGGAAACCATGGAACCTAATGTTAAGACGCTCCATTTCCATTAAGACACTTCTTAATGATTGTTGAAACCTAAGGGATTGCGTGTTGAGCGACAGAACATAACGTTGCTCTTGGCCTTGTTACCAGAGCGAGGAAATGAAAATATTAACGTGTAACATGGTAATAATGTAACAATATTAGACAACTAGGAATATAGTTTAAGCATACAATTTAGATTTGCTTACTTAATAAACGTGCAGAATTTTATTACTTACAAATCTTTGCTAATTCTATAGTGTGGGCACAAAAAACTCCATTGTCCACTATTATCATATTATATATTGTACAATATTCCTTATAAATAAATATTTTTAATATTGTTTTTCAGAATAATGGTAAAATAGAGAATGGATTAAATTATCACTATCTTTTTTTTTCTACATCGTAAAAGCGTGGGCGAGTAAAGATAAAAAAAAATATAGTTCTAATAATACTGCAGGAAGAAATTTAATTAAATCTTTTTTATGTTGAGCTTAACGTTTTTATAAGTTTGCTAGGAATAAATAAGACTCAGAAAAGTATTTGCTTTGTAGATAATTGAATTAATGAAGTTCCCTACAGGTTTATGGTAGGGGTAATATTTAAGACTTTTTTATTTTAATAAAAAATAGTGAAAAATAATTTAGGTTTTGATCACCACTCTGATAAAACAAAGTTTCGCCACTCATTACACTAAGTCTCATATTCAGGCAGAATGTGGAGATTCAAGTGTCTTGACACCAGTTTTCCAGATGAGTAAAAGTAAAGAAAAAAGAATAATATCTCATATATCTCTTTCACATTTTAAAGTAGGCAGTGAGAGCCTAGTACTAATTAATATATTTACTTTCGTTTGACCAAAATCCCAATTTTGTAATTGCTGAATTATGTATTATATAATGCTAAAATATGTAATATATACATATATACGAATAATATATACATATATACGAGTATATATGCCTTTAAATGTTTTTTTTAGCTTCCCACTGCATTCCGCACATAGCTGAGTAGGCAGAGATAACCTGGGAACTTAGTGTTAGCATACTTCGTTCTGTAGTCATAATGGAGAATTGAAAGTATTGAATATTTTCGAGTAGGAATCGAACCTACAACCGTCGCATTTTCAGCCAGCCTCTTCTCCAGCATAGTATGACAAGTTTTAGTACAGAAGTATAGATAAGATTTCTCTCTAATATCACTATAGAAATGGTGATATAAAAGAAACCAACTTGAAAGAGATTGCAGTACAAGAATATAAAGAGGCATACACTCTCCACGTTGGTTAATTAATTACATTATGTAAGGGCAGCGCGCTTGAGGGTCACTATAAGAAGGTCCCACTCTATTTTAGTGCCCATCCATGTCATCCTTTACCTTTTGACGTGAACTTTCTAGTTATAAATAATGGATTGATGTTTGTATGTGCTTACATATTAATAAAAGATTTGTTTTCTTAATTTTTTTATTTACTAGTTAAGTACGAAAGTGTCTTAATTGGAAGGGAGGGTTTTTACACGAGGTTCCTAGGTTCCTTCTGCCTACTCTTATTGAACTAAAAAAGAGACATTCATGGAGCTAAAATAAATAATATGATATATACAAATTCAAACTTTATAGCGGGTTGGATCTAACGCCAAGACACTCGGATTTCTATTTTCTGCATAAATACGAGACTGTTTTAATCGGCGGAACTAAACGTCACGGCTTATCTTTCCAAATTAAACCGAAATTAAATTGATAATATGTAATAAAGTATAAAAAAATAATAATAAAAGCTGGAAAGGAACGCCTACAAGGGAATTTAATAAAATAAATATATTTGCTTCTATACAAAAATTAATTAAAATCCTATATTACATATGTGTTTGTACTCGCACACAAATTTCCAATTGAACTAAGCCCTGCTATTTAACTTTTAGCTTTGCGTGCACTATTCAATTACTAAACAGTTAACTGCTATTCACATATTATATTTAAATAAAATATAGGTTGCGTGTGCTTTAATTTCTAGAACAGCGAAACGATGCGTGAAATGTATGTACATATATATATATTATTTATAGATTTTGACTGGTCGGATAATTATTTTTGATTTAGTAGAATAATTTGGTTTAAATTTGGTTTTAGTGCAGTGGAATTTCGTCTAACTCTATAAGGGAAAATAATTGTATTAATCATTGAGGCCAACCGCAGCGTTGAGTTGTGCCACTCAAATCGCAATATCTCCAGAATTCAGCTTAAAGTGTGGAGCCGAGTGTCTTAACACTCGGTTCCCTCTGCCTACCCCTGCTACATGCGGTATACAGTGAAAAGTAAATTAATTTCCATTTCTCCCCCTTTTAACAATTGCTATTTCACTTCTTAAGAAAATTCATGTCGTTGGTTTATGCCATTTTCGTAAATGCGGCTGTTTTGAGTTCGATTTCCACTTGGGGCAGTCAAATATTTAATATTTTCATTTCCATGCTCTGGTAAAGGCAAAAGGCATCGTTAAGTTCCGCCTCTCAACACGCAATGCCTAAATAAATGGCCTCTAGTACTTATACTAGAATTGTATATGCACTAGAGGCCGCAGTGGTACACCGACACGGCCTCTGACTGTAAACGTGACGTGGATTCCATTCCTATTATAAAGTTTTTTTTTGCGCTAGTCTACACGGAATGTCCCAAAAATTGGGTGTTGCTAGATAAATGGAGTGCCTTAAGATTAGGTTCCCTCTGCATTGGGGAACCCAATATCTATTATAGACACTAGTAACACAATTTTTTGGCTAAGATTTAGCATCAACGTACTACTATTTTGTAATATACACTACGGCGCCATTCCGTCTATTCAGTTACTTACAGAATATACAATAGTAAAAATCTTAAAAGTAAACAATGAAGTACAGATATTTTGTTCACTTGTTTGTTTATTTCTATTATTATGATCGTGAAAAATGTTATAGCGCGGAATGGTACAGCCATTCCCCGTAATGAGGGTGAGCGTGTTTTTTTAGTTATACTTTATATTTTCGGATATCTTTTAGAATAGAAGAGAGCTTTGAGAGATGTGACATTTTTATAAATAGTATAATATAAATTTAATTCTTTTTAAAACACATTTGTTATTTAATCAGGTCTGATACCAGCGTTACAAAGTTTGAAGAGTGTAGGTTCGATTTGCCTGTGGCATTATATCATTTCGATATTTCAGCTAAAATAAACCTGAACTATAAAATTGAGGCTAGTCGTGTCTCAGAGGCAGAAAGTCTGACTGTAAACGTGGCAGGTTGTGGGTTGGATTCCCCCTTTGAGGAAATTAAATATTTAATATTTTCATTTCTTGGCTACGGTGTCGACGCAAAACGCGGCGTTGAGTTTCCCTATTCAACACGCAATGTCTTCAGAATTCGGCGGAAAATGTGAAACAGAGTGTCTTAACACTAGAGTCCCTCTGCCTACCCTGCTGCAGCGTGACGCTACAAAAAAAAACTAAAAATCGATTTTTTTATTTCAAAAAGATCCAATTTCTGAAATGATCATAATCATTCAACCCAAAATGATTTACTTTCCGACTTTGAATAAGCGCACATTATTCAATGACGTCTTCTAACGTCGTATGCCCATTGATCAAGATGAAGGTGGATGCGAGATGAATAATTATAGGCTATGGGATATTTTATAGCGTCATTAAGAGGAGCCATTTCATAAGTCTTCCAAATAAAATATTTCATTCGTCTTTATTTTGAAGAGCGTTCTATTAAAAACCTTTTTTCTTCATGCTATAAAGTAGCATGAAGAAAAAATGGTTAGGTAACTAATTTTATGTTATAAATTGATATAATTTATTCGTTTTATAAATATTATGCTATACAAAGCGCGACGTTGAGTTCCACTTTTCTATACGCTTTTTAAATATTCAGGCCAGTCGTGGCGCAGCGGCTTGAGGTTCTGTATTCGAACTCCACTCGAGGAAATAAAATATTTAATATTTTTATTTCTTCTCCCTGGTGTCGAGACAGAACGTGGCGTTGAATACCGCCACTCAACACGCAATGCCTCTAGAATTTGGCGGAAATGGAGAGCGGAGTGTCTTAACACTGTACTCCCTCTGCCTATTCGGTTATATGCCAGATATTATATCATACAGTATGAAGCGTGAAAAATTTTAAGTGTCTACGAATATATGGCACTATTATGCATATAAATAATATTATATCAAAAGTACTCTGAGTGGTTCCAGAGTTGCTACCAGTAATTAATCACAATAAAAACAATTAGCATTTGCATTTAAAGTGATTAATTTTGTTTAGTGTTTTTAATTAAAATGTTACATATTGAAAATTTAATCATGCTATAGAAATGTTGTGCTCGACGTTTTTTTAATACGTCAGTACAAATATAATTTCATGTAATGCCAGAGAGAGAGACACTAGGTTCACTACTTTCTACCAATTTTCGACATATTGTGTGTTGAGTGTTTTGTGTTGTTACCAGAGAAAGGAAATGAAAATATTTTATATCCCCGAGTAGGGATCGTACCCAGAACCGTTGCGTTCACTGTAAAATGCTGTGTGACTGCCACCTCAAAAAATAAATGATCAAAAAATAAGAAGAAAACCCAGGAGGGCCTGTTGCAGCTCTTAATTTGCATTATTGATTTTGCAATTTCGTAAATAGTGCCTCTAAAGTGCTATTAGAGACGGAGTGTTTTAACATAAAGTTCTCCTCAATGCGGGGGTAATAATTTACAATAAAAAAAACATTAAACTCTTTTCTCCATTTTCCACTCTTTTTTTAGATATGCGTGTTCCTTACTCTTAGAGTGAGGAAATGGAAATAATACATTCCACCGAGTCAGAATTGAACGGACAACTTGTTTACTGTCAGAAACCTCTACCGCTGCGTTACGACAGCCTAAAAAATAGTGTAGTAATTATAAATGCTAAAAGATTTTTTTCTTACAACAGGTGGTGGCTTCATGAGATTATTCGGCACTCATCTCTCATCCCACGGGTCGTCCCTCGGTACATATTTTAGGCTTCTCAGGCCGAGAGGAGTGCCTTTGGACTTTCGCGAGATCCTTCAAAGATTAAACACACCGTTCATGTTTTGTTTGAAGATACCGGGGTCCACTTCGTTGGCAGAGGTAAGTTCCTTAATTGGTAGATTATTATGTGACAATATTTTGTGCTTTAGTAGAGACGTCGTTTTATCAAGTAAAATGACTTTATAAGGGTCTAAAATCAGTCATAAAATTATCTAAGTGTTAAAAAAAATTGAGTATAGAGTAATTACTAAATGTGTCGTTAATATGGCGCATAGACACAAACGTGCAACTGTAAGCATAACAGGTTGTGAGTTCGATTCCCACTCTGGGAAATTAATATTTAATATTTTAATTTCCCCGCTCTGTAAACAAGGCACAGTATGCATTGTCAGATGAAAACTGCATCGTAATTGATTAAAATTGCTTAAAAAAATTAATTTATATAGATTACAAAACATTTAATACTTTAAATACAATTATGTAGATAAAGTGTATGTGTGTTTCATATATGTATATTTGTATAAAATATACACAAAAATATAACATTTTTAAATAGTTTGACTTTTAATCACATAGTCATTAGTATGTTTACATACTTACTGCATTTATTGATTACTTATTCTTACTTGGATAAGAAAAAAAATATAAAAAAACGACAAGCAAAATGTATTCCTTGAAGCCTTTGTAAAAAAAGCAAAACACACAAATCCATTTGCAACCTGCGGCAGATTTACTTGTTCCCAATATAGAAATCAAAAAAAATTTATTACCTACTATAACAAAAAACGGTGAACTAAGTACGAAAAAAAAGTTTATATAATTTTGTACGTGGATTCTACTAAGTGCTACATTGGGCTTACGTTTAGACGACTTCAAACGGCGACACTTATTGAAATGGTTTTGGTTTATAAATACATAAATATATTGATAAAACAGTAGGTAATCCCATATTGAATATGGAACGTTAAAAGCTTGGCTATAACTTAAAAACACTTTCACTTTCACACTTTATTTCTTTAATATAACATAAAGGCAATAGGGATTTTAAGCTCAAATAAAACAGCAGTGTGTAAAAAAATAAATTACTTATTATGAGATCAATCACTTATACAACTAAGAATATGGAAATAATATTATTTATATTGCTTATAATTTGGTATATATATTTTTTGAGTTAAATGCGATTCAAGTTAATATCTATACGATGTTCAAAGTAAATGGTCGGTCAAACGGTCTGAAGATGTTTTGAATAAAAAAAATTGACATTTTTAATCTGTTTCCTTGGACATAGTGCAAATCTTGCCTGTTTTAGCAATATTGCAGGGTTTGTATTTAGAATATCGCGTATTGATAGTCCTGATTCACGCCAAGAATTTGAACTCAAACGACGACGCCCCATATGCTGTTCCGCCTATTGTATCGCTAACTTGGCAGGAGTTTTTGAAAGTTTAGAGTCAATATGAAACACCATAAAATCGATTCCAGCCTGATCCAGCATGCTATATAAGTATCAAAGAGGCCAACGTCTAGTATATGTGCGTGACTATATGAATGCATCATTTTATAAAAGGTATCAACACCACCAAGCCTCTTTACATCCCTGAACAGTCACTATATTTCGCCGCGGTGTTCTACTCGAAGATGGTGGAAGAGACGGCCGAAAGTGTCCATTCTTACCTCTAAATACATATAGCCAGCGTAGCCAGCGATATATTCTCTTTGTGATCACTTTATTTTAATAAAATTCTTTTTAACATTTTAAATAATGTCCTCCACCTAGAGGTGCAACGAAACATAATCATTATTTCTACCGCAATACCTAGATGCATGCGACTGATTGCATTAAAATAGTGGGGTGACGGGTCACCCCTGTTGCCTTCGTAGGATTAAGACTTCTGAAAGTTGCCTTCAAATTGACCATCCGAAAATCCTTATATCAGCTTCACGCTGTATCCCGCACATAGCAGGGTAGGCAGAGGGAACCTAGTGTTAAGACACACCGTTCTCCACTTTCTACCGGATTCTGGAGGCATTGCCTGTTGAGTGGCAGAACTCAACGCCGCGCTTTGCCTCGACACCAGAGCGAAGAAATGGAAATATAAATTTAAGTAAATATTTCATCTCCTCGTGTAGGGATCGAACCCACAACTAGTCTGTTTTACAGTCACACTTTGTGCCGCTTCGCCACGACTGGCCTCAATCCTTATATCTTATTAATTATCCTCATATCTTCGGTATTTTATAAATATATAGATAAGAAACTGAGAGTAAATTTTAAATATATTATCAATCCATTTGAAGCTAAACTCCTACGATCAATATAAATGTCATAATCTATCTATTTCAGAAACTAAAGCTAGTAATTCAAAATAAATAAATAACATGAAAAAAAATTCAATAAACTTATGATTGATGCAGTTTAGTTCAGTTCTTTGACTGTACATGAGAGTGATGTATTACATTTTTACTTGGAATACGTTTATTAAACCCATAACCGCGGCATACAATACACTTTTTTGTTTATATTTAAATTAAATACATACATTTTGTAATATGAAGTTCTCGTCTTTCTTAAAACACTAACAAAAAAATTCAAAACAACAAAATTTCATTTCAAAATTCGAACATGCACCACTACAATTTAATTAGAACTTAAATCCCAATAGCCAGTTAATTTTAACTTCACATAACAGGGTACTCAAAGGAACCTGGGACCCTAGTGAGGACACTCTGATCCTATTAAGACACTTCTCTTCCTCACTTTCCGGCGATTTCTGGGGACATTGTGTGGCGTAACTCAAGTCGAGTGAGGATCAAACTCACGTGTAGGTACGTGCCAAGATTGGCCTCTATAAATATTAAATAAAAAAATCTAAATGGCCAAATGGAATGGAAATTTAAAGACTATAATTAGTAGCAAATATTAGTAAACTTTTATATTATATATTATAACTACTTATTTATTAATTTTACTGAACGATATAAATACATTCAAATGATTACAATTATCCGACTCCAGAACGTATTACCAAAATTTAAATACAAACATTAAGCCAAAAAGGATGAAAATTTAAATTGTAAATTTACTTATAAGAAATATACGCGAAAAATTTCATTATGAAAAATTTTCGCCGGTGAGATGTGGATGGTTTTTTAATATCTCTTGAAAGTTATAATAATGTTCTTTTAAAAGTCTTTTTAAACGATGCCTTCGACCTTGAAACGGATTATCAAAATTGTTAGGGTATTAAGTGATGCGGTATATATTACACGAGTCCAATATCTTGTATAACGATTAAATACTAGGACTTAAATAACTTATAAATTCTTTTGTTATATCTTAATAAACTAGCGGCTCCCACGTACCTTCGCATTTAATAATCATTATTTAAGTCTTCTGGGATTTTAAATAGTTTTGCTCGCTTCGAAATTGGGAACCTAGTGTTATGACACTCGGATCCCATTAAGACACTTTCGTTTCCCACTTTACATCGAATTATGGAGGCATGTTAAGTGACTCTTAACCCAATACGCAATGATCGTTACCAATATGATGGTTTTGATTGGTTGGTTTTGATTAATTCCTCCGAGTGGGAATCGATCCCCCAATCGTCACATTTACAGTTGCACGCTTGTGCCCCTGCGCCACAACGGCCTCGTATTTAATAGAAAAATATTTAGTAATTTCATATCTTCCTAGGTGGGCGGTAGGTACGCGCTCACAGCTAAAACGGCTTTACCTGAGTAAATCCCGATCCTGCAAGAATGCTGATATAAAGTAGACTACATTTTGTTCCATAACCCCCTCTATCTTTTACTGAAAGTCTCATACAAATCGGTTTAGCTGGTCTGGAGATTAGCCCGAACAAACAGAAAGACAAAAAATTTAAATCATTTCTTTGTGTGTTAGTATATTGTAAATAGCTATAGGTATACACAAAAAAATACGATTTTTAAAATTACAGACAGACACTTCAATTTTATTTATATGTAATGAATGATGCTTAAGTACAGTTCCAGTTTTCTTTAGTATGGTATAAAGTAAAGTATTTTACATTTTACTTTTAACCGCGGCGTAGGAAAGCATCTGAATGCAACCGCCGTTGTTGTGAGTTCGATCGTCATTCGAGGGAATGAATTATTTTCATTTTTTTTGGCAAGCAAAACGCAGCGTAAATTTTTTCATTACTAAACATACTGAGCGGAGAATAGAGAGTCTTGACTTTCTCTTTACCCACTTTTTTAGCCAAAAACGAAATTAAAACTATCTAAGAATCTTCTGGAAGTTATTACTGATTTTATATCAAAACTAAAAGTATATCTTTGGCCTCTAACAAATTGACTAATATATTCTGTTTGGTCTACTACCACTCGAATTTATGCACCATTAACCTTTATTTAAGAAAGTTTCCAAGAATATTACTTACTATTTTTGAGATTTCATATTTCATATTGTTACTGAAAATTATTGAAATTTCTTGAAAAATATTAGCATAATAATAACATAAAGTAAAATGAAACTGAAATACAAAAGGAATGAATGTGGAATTTCAGAATAACTTATAACCTCAAAGAAAATATAATCTCGTACAAAGATATAGTAATTCTTTAATCCTATCTGCGTTGACCTGTAACATCCCTTGCTGACCGTGGTTTGAAATATTCTAATGTAATTTTATGATATTTTGTAAAGTGATAGAATTTTTTATTTATTAATGGTAAAAATTATATAGAGAAAAATTAATATTTGAATTATTTAATATATTTAGTACATTCACTAGGTAAGATACACTATATAAGATACACAAAAAATGATATACATGGACAAAATTTTTTTTTTGAAATTATAAAACTTTGATAGTTTTCAATATGTCAAAGCAGCTATATATTCTCTTCAGCAGAGTAGACAGAGAGGATTTAAGAAAGTAAGAATTTAAGACACTGTATGCTAGTGGCGGAACTCAACGCCGCACTTAGTCTACAAGCGTTTACAAATAGACGCGCCCACTCCGTTACAATGACTGCATAGTTTAATTACATTTTTTATAAACTGTACATAACATTTATTATATCTCTTTCCTATCATTTCCTTTCTACAGCTTATACTAAGATCACGGCTTAAGATAGGATCGTTGGGTCAAGTCTTGCGGAAAGCCGGTTAGACCCTGACTTAGCCTTTTCTTTCATAATATTTAAACTACATAATTTTTTATCTATATAAAATATTTTAATAAAAGTAACATATTACTTTGAAATAACGTTATCCTTTAATTTTTATATACTATATTATTTTTGCGTATGAGACTTTGACCAATGTTGAGTTCCGCAAATTAACACACAGTATCTCGAATTCAGGAGAAAAGTGGAAAACAGTGTCCTGTCACTAAGTTTTGTCTGTCCACTTCGCTATACGGAAGGAAGCGTGTAGCTGAAAAAAAGATTTAGATAGTATTGATTTAATTTTATTGATATTTGCTTTCTCCTAAATGAGATTTGAACCCACATTCATCTTGTGTACTATTTGCTATGACGATGTTCTAACATTTCTTCAAGATTAGAAAAATTGCCACGCTACGCTAGTAATGTTAGAAAGGAAAAAGTGTTACTTATAAACGACATGATTTATTACTTCTCTATTGTTTCACGCTTCCCTCTTAGAATAATAAGGCGCTTCTTGATATTCATGCATACATAGTATATAATATGTATATATAAGAAAAATAAATATTGTCATTATGACATATGACTAGATAGTGCAAATTTATCATTTCTTATGATCCGACTGTAAATCGCGATTGTGAGTTCGATTCCTATTCTGTTTTCCAACTCTGGTAATAAGACAAAGCGCGGCGTTGGGTTCCACTAGTGGAAAGTAGGGAACGGATTATTATACTCTGCTATGCAGGATGGAGGAACCTAATTAATAATCAGCTTCACGCTGTATCCCGCACACAGCAGGGTAGGCAGAGCTACCACTGCGGCCTGTGCGCTTCACTGTGGCCAACTGATTTTTATATTTCTCATTTAATTCACAGCACTCCAAACACTCCCTAATCGTATGTTGGTAGCATACTCCTTTATCCATTGCTTTATATGATATTGCAAGCACAAATATATCTAAATATTCTTTTCATATAAACGTATGAGTAACAAAATAAATGAATTTCTAGACCACACTCATTTTTATAAGAATTTATCTATAACCTAAAAATATTAGACATTCTTGGCTAAACAAAAGCCCTTTTCTTCAACAATACAAAGGAGTCTAAGGCTCGAAATTAAATAAGTTACCTAAACGTACAGCATTGATCGCTACAAGTAGTCCTCTTGTAATTCCATGAGAGTACAAGACCTTGTCAGATATTAGATATTCCGATCGCATAACCAAGATGTTTCTAGATCATTCTTTGTATAAGCTTGGAAATTCTATTCTTTGACATGATTTAATCATTTATATTGGTGATACCATAAGGTTGTGTGTATATTTATTGTTAATTTTATTTATAAGGCTCTCGTAGCACAGTGGCCACTGCCGCTAGAGAATTAATTATTTTAATTTCTTCGCTTTGATAAGATGATAGTTGGCGTTAGACGTTGGCCACCTATCAACACACAATTTCTTAAAAACTGGTTCCCTCTGTCTACTATGTTTAGTACAGCGTAAAGCTATTGTTTAAATATTTATTACGTTTTTAGGGTTTTATGCCTCGAAAGGATAATACGGAACCTTTATAGGATCGCCTTGTTGTCCGTCGGTCACTTGGTTAAGAGAATTTATGTCATAATCATGAAATTGGGTACGAAGTAAAAACTTGCACTAGAAGTGACGGAAAAAAACCAAAAAGTGGAAATTGATATACCTCAAAGTATAAATTTATATAAATAGTTATAAAATAAACAAAAATGTATAGATTGTTTATAGAAAAAATAAATAAATCTTATAACTGTAGTTTATTTCATACAAAATGAGTGTATACATGTAACTTTGCTAACGTAACTTTGTAATTTTTTATAAGTGATACTTCCCGTTGATCCAGAAATTAATACAGAACCCTCGGTACATGAGTCCAATTCGTATTTGGCCGGTTTTTTGTTAAATTAGTTTAGAAAAGCTAAATCCACAACAACACTATTCATGCGACAGTATCTCAAACAGCCATTAGTATTGCAAATTCCAATTCCACGTAGAGTAATTGAAGCAAAATATTTACAGTGCCAATGGATATCTTACTTTGGCCTCCCATTGTGTGAAGTGTGTCCTCAGCTCCTTTGTGGATGGAGGCTCTAAAGCGTTTCTATAGAGGCCCTTTGTACCCCAATGTTACACATCACGCGGTGCGTTTGCTTTAACGCCTTCAGATATTAGGAATTCTTATTTGTTTTGAACGGTTTAATTTATAGCAATTTTATGATTAAATAATGATCGTTTATTTGCAAAAGATTATATTTAAAACTCTGTTAGATTTTTATTTACTTCGTAAAGCAGCAAATTAATGAAAAAATAATTTAGTTTCATTTCCTAGCTCTGCCAACAAGATAAATCAAGGCGTTAAATTTCGTCAATCAAAACAAAATGTCTCGAATTGGGCGAAAAGTAGAAAGTAGTGTTCCAGTTGTCTAGTAGTAACGAGCAACGCATTACAACCGTCTAAATATTATCTAAAATGATTGATATAATACATTATATAAATATATCAATTTCAATTGTAAACTTTAACAGCTTCCACAGTCTTTTCTTCTTTTAAATATTCCATTCTCCACTTTCCGCCCACTTTTTGAAACATTGCGCGACGAATGGTGAAACTCGACACCACGTTTCATCCACCAGAGCAGAAAAATAACTTATTATATTAAATTAAATATATTTATTCCACAATTAGATCTGACCCACCGCGACACGAGGACATCAATTATAAATACTATAACAATATATCATGTTACAAAAGTGGGATTTCGTAAACAGCATGGACATGCAATATCCTCGACCACGAATGCAACGCTGAGTGGCGTAAACGTCAGGAACGTTCGTACTAAAATTTGTGTCAGTCATATGGCGGCTTTTGGAATTGTTAAACGGCTTGTATTTGCTTCTTTTAGCACTAGCTATTTCATTTATTTTTTGTTATTTGGAAAGTCCGTCGTGGCGCTGGGACCCAACGGTGCTACTGTGAGCACGACGATTATAGATTCGATTTCTACTCGGAATCGAATCTATAATCGTCGTATTATTTGCTTTGGCGACGAGGAAAATCGCGCCGTTGAATTTCGTCTAAACGCAATGCCTCCAGAATTCGGAGGAAAGTGATGAAGGGAAATGTGTTATTGGGAACGAAATGTCTCAACACTAGGTTCTCAATTTCTCTCTGTCTACTCTGCTATGTGCGAAGCGTGAAGTTAAAGAAAAACTTAGGAAAAATATGCATTTGCTTATAGAAGACCCAATATGAAACAAAAATTAAAGAAGAAATATATTTGGAAAGAAAATGCTTACAATAATACAATTTATACGCTTGCTCTGGTAACAATACAAAAAGTGTCGTTAAATTCCACCATACCTCAAAAATAACAGAAAAATTAGGGAAAAGTCTACATACTCCTACCCTGCAATTCAGCGAAAAGTTAAAAGTATACAAATTGTATATTGCATACTGATAAATTTATAATCAGTTTCCAATATAAAATTGCATACATATGAAATAAAAATAGTTTTACACATTTTTTTACATATAATATGATCTTTCTTTGATAGAATTTCACAGTCAAATAATATATCTCAAGCAGCTGAAATCAAGTTGTCAAATCATATGAAAGGTATTATATTCTAACGCCAGATTTGAAATGTGACATGTTTTTATTAGGTACATATTTTTTTCTAAAAATAAATCCTTTGCTTTTGATCTCATTTATTGAACTTAACGTGACCTTACGTGCTAAATATTATCATCGTGGCATAGTGGAACAATGTTGGACCGTAAACCCGGTTGTGAGTTCTATTCCTAATGGGAAAAATAATTATTTTAATTTTCCCGCTGTACACGACAAGGTACTACGTTAATTTAGGCCGGTCAACACGCAATTTCTATAGAAAGCGAAAAACAGAGTCTATTGATACTAAATTTTTTCTATACGAGTTGGTCTCTTCCACTGAAGGTTTCGTACCAATTTAATGATTATATTAATAGGTCAAATACAATTCAAAAATTTAAAAAACTATATATTGTACTGTAAGTTCTCACTTTTTTACCAAATTTCATAATATTGGGTCGACGAGAAATAACAAGAGTTTTCATTAGGTACGCGTCGAATAATGTTGATAAACTTAAGTCTGCGGGCGTATACACTTATTTACTTTTGAAATAGACTACTTTTATAAGCTTGATTGCTTTTTTTCTGCGATATACTTAATAATTATCATTTTTGGACTTTTTCCTTTACTTATAGTGTTGTTACTTCTAGCCAAATTTTATTATTGTAAATGACTAGATCCACGGATAGACAGGCGAACAGTAAAGTGTTAAAAGTTCTATTTTTTTCTCTTTCGAGGATCGAAACCCTATAAAACATGTTCAAACCTATTCAATGATAGTAAATATTACTTAAACACAAGCAAATATCCAAAAAGCGTCTATATATGTATCTACATATTATTCTAATATCAATAATAAATATTATTTAATCATATTAATGGATAAGAATAATATTAATAATGTGATGTAATAAAATGTCTATCAAATATAAAGAAACCGACCCAATCAAGCGCATCATTACACACATCTTCACTTTCTTTCACAATATTATTTATACGCAATCTATATTTTGGCAAAAGAGAATATTTTTGTATAAAGTATATATTAGAAGTTGTAGTAAGTATGTATATACTTATACGTTATTATTCTGTAAAGGCTGCAGGTAAAAGGATAGTTTAGTTTCATTGTTTAGTTTTGATGAAAATTGAAAAGTTTAGTTAAACTGTAACATATGCCTATGTATGTTAAAGAGAGTCTCTCTGCACTTGGTTGTTACGCAACGTTCGTGAGAGTTGATGGAGTCAAAACATTTCAAAATATCTCGAATACCTTAAAATCTGAAAGTATCAAATTTAGTATTATCTTTTTTTTTAATTTCTCTCAATTTTGCGGAGATAGTCCGCCTTAGTGTTGATAGAGAGTTAACGTACGTCATTACAATTCGAACTGTTATGAGGATTTTGCTTAATCACTTTTTAAAAAAGAATAAAAAGATTTAAAAAGGAATAAAATGTTTATTAAGAAATACTTATAATATTTAAAGTGATTAATTAGAAAGGCAAGTGTCACGCGCGGATGTTAGGAATGAACTAAACTAATATTTAATCTGAGTGAAAGAAGCTCGGCAAAATATGCTGACAGGGAAATAAGGAATTAAAGGATTAAGGGTTATTATATACATAACCAGTATATAACAGCCCCCAGGGATGAGAGTAAACTTACCCCATAAGGGTTAAGTTTATGTGACTGTGGTTCGGATTCTGGGTAAGGAAATTGGAATTCTGGCGGATTCGACGGCTTCTGAGATTTCCTCAGTGTTACGAATATTAATATTATTTTTATTAAAAATGTTTCGACATTTGCCAGTCTTTACAATATACTTATAACCAAAGATTAGAACTATAATTATAATTATGATGCATATTATAATAGTAGTGTATGAATAGTATTGGCCATATAAAACTATATGTGGTTTTTTAATTAAACCATCCAATTCTGTTACAATATGATTAATATCAACGTTATGTTGAGATGAAATAGAATCAAGGTTAATATTTGTTAAATTATAAGTATGAATGTAAGGTTTTGATTTTAAAAGTTTTTCTGAATTACAACAAGAATCATTTAATAAATTGAAATTAGTAATAATTGGTCGTAAATTAATTACTTTTGTATTTTTCGGTATTAACCTCGAGTCTTTATAATATGCTATACAATCTATAGGTAAATTTAAAATACCTGTGCCAGATATTATTAATTCTTTAATATTTGAACTTTCACAGTCAATAGATATTTTAGACGGATTTGTAATTACATATATCCATTTATTATTAGACAAAGGTTGCCAAATTTCTAAGTGACCTTGGAGAAATTTGGTTTTACAATTTAAAGGAACATATTTTAAAACTTTTGAAAATATTTCCGATTCGCAGATCGGTGTAGTTAAACTAGAATACACATTAGGAATAGTACAAATATAATCAAACTTATTTAATAACTTACAACTACTTAGGTTATCTAACCTACAGTAATATGATCTGTCTCGAGTTATAGCTAAATATTTAATTGAAGGAATGATTGTTGTATAAGTATTATTAATGACAGACACGGGATAAGGAATGTTATGATACAAATTATATATTTTTGTATTTACTAAAGGTAATTTTAAGACAAATATAATTTTATTATTATAATAATAAGTGGCTATTTCAGAGACATTCATGATTATGTAAATATTTTCCAAAGATATACTTACAGGAAATTGATGGTAATCGGCTATAAATCTATAATTTTCTACAAGTTCATTAAATAATTGTTTAGGAGTTATTATTGATGGATATAAAATATTCGTTTTGCTAAACATTATCCCATTTATTACATCTTCTAATTTAAAAGATAAAGCTAACAATGTACTCTCTATTGTATTCAAAATTTCATTGATTTTTGATTTTAAATATAAATTATCAGATAACAAACTTAAATTGTGCTGGCTGCGAGATAGAGCGTCAATTGCGTAATTTAGCTGTTGCTCATTTGCATTAAATTTATTTAAGGTCTCTTTTGCAGAAGAAAGAGAGGAAGTAGTGACTAAAATATTTTCTTTTACTAATTTGGCCAACTGTGTTTGGTCATTTTCTATGGTTTCAATGGCTTTACTATACTGAATAGCATCATTTTCGTCCATAGTTCCGAACAAATGTTTAAAAATTGTGCCCACACCACTAATCCAAGCAGACCTTTTTGATCTAAATTCGATTAAATGTGAAATGGATTCGAAGTCGCGAATTATGTCATTATATCTAACTAAAAGCGGCTGGTGCATCTTAAGACATTCGATATCAGTGTAGAGAGCACTTTGTTTACATAACGACTTAGAGGTATCTATCACACCGTTCAGATTTTTTATTTGATGTTCCATGTATGAAATGTCTATTGGAATAACTACACTTAAATAACCATCTATTAATTTAATTGACCCAATGGGGTCGAAATATATACCGGAAGTATTCGTAGATGTTTCTATGAAGGCTTCATGTGCCGAGGATAGGAAACTGCAAGCAAGCAATTTCAGATGTATTTTATTTAGGATATATATATATTATTTATTTATTTTAGAATAAAGATAAAAATACTTATTAAACTATGTTACATTACATTATTACTATTTTTACGAGCTAATTTGACCTCATCAAAATGATGGGTGACATGTCGTCGATTAATTAAAAGAGTTAGACTATTCCTACCATTTACTTTTATTACTTTATAAGGTCCTTTCCAAAAAGGGGAAAGGGCTTTACGCATTCGAAGATGATTTTTTAAATAAACATAGTCACCAGCATGGTAACTGATTGGTCGAGAACGATTATCATAGTAGGCTTTAGAGGACTCTTTGGATTTATTTATATAATCGACAGCTTTGTCACGAGTATACTTTAAACGATGTTGTAACATTCTAACATAGTCCGGGTAAGTAGCATTTGAAGCAGATTCGTAAATGGAATTTGGTAAAATTGGTTTATGTCCGAATAATAGTTCATATGGAGTATAATTAGTTGTAGAATGGACTGCTGTATTATAGGCTAACATAGCTGTATACACATACCTAGGCCAGTTATCCTGTTTTTCAGTTATATATGATTTAAGATATTCTTTTAATGTAGAATGACTACGCTCTAAGGCTCCTTGTGTTTGAGGATGGTAAGGAGATGACCATAGTTGTTTTACTTTCAAGAATTTACACGTTTCCTTAAACATATCGGAAGTGAAGTTGGTACCTTGATCGGTAAGAATAGTTTTGGGAATACCAAATAAAGATATAAAGTGAAGTAAGCACTCGCTGGTTTCTTCAGCTGTAGTACTGCGAATTGGATATGCTATGGAATATTTCGTTAAGTCATCCTGAAGAGTAAGTATATATTTAACTTTGGCAGTGCCAGATTCGGGAAGAGGTCCAACTATGTCGAGTGAAAGTCTCTCGAAAGGAGAAGTAGACGTACTAGTTAACTGCATTGGTGCTCTATTTATTTTTCTTAGAGCTTTGTTAGTTTGGCAGGACGTACAGTCTTTGACATAATTTTCTATTTCATTACGCATATTTTTCCAATAATATTGTTCACGGATTTTATTGAACATTCTAGTGGCACCTAGGTGACCAGCTACTGGAATGTCATGATTTTCGCGTAAGATTTTTATTACTTCAGAAGGACTTGGATAATAAATTTTATTTCGATAGATATGGATTTCGATATTAGTATTATGGAATAAATGTGTTATAATATTATATATTTTAATATATGTATGCTTATCAAATGGATTTTTGAAGTCAGTAATACTTATTTCACTAACAGGTTCAATTTCATTTACAAGATGATCTCTAATACTTTTTATAGATTCAAAGATATCACTATAGGAACAAGTATCGAAGTGGTGTACTTTGATAAATAGAAAATAGTATTTTCTATTATTATGAATAATCATTTTAAAAGAAAGTAATGTTCTTTCTGAATTAATAAAGGATTCAGAATCTGGAGAATTTGACAATATCTCCTGAACATACGGATTAGATTCATCCAAGTCTAGGGATGTAGGTATAATTAAAATTTTATTTTGACTTTTCAGTATACTATCATTATGTTCCACAATTTTTGTGGTATATTTTACTGTTGCAGGGATTTTCAAGTATTTTGTATAATTACTAGCTGACTCAGGTAAGTTTTCAATAGAATTATTCTCTACATTTGAATGTAGATTTATATTTTCAGGTTCAGCGAAAATAGTGGGACTAGTATCACCAAGAGAAGGATTAGGTGAGTTTCTAATTTGAGGATTTGTTACAGGATTAGGATATTGAGTATTTGAACTTTGATAATTATTTTCACCTAGTATCTCTGGGAGAAGAGATGGATTGATGTCATCAACTAACATAAGATCCAGAGGATCAGGTAAGTTTTCAGGACTTGGGAGAGAAAAAGGACTAAACTCAACTAATTCCGCATTAAAAGGACTAATATCCAATTGACCAAGGTCAATTAAATCATTTTGAGTTGAGTTTTCCGGGTTTTCAGGTAAAACCGGATTTACTGGATAGCGGGAAAGGGCATCAGCGGCTGAGTTTAATTTTCCTTTTCGATATACGATTTCGTATTCGAATTCTTGTAACTGAAGACGCCACCGTTGCAATTTGCTACTGGGATCAGTGTGGTTAAAAAGCCACTTTAATGGACGGTGATCAGTTATGATCACAAACTTTCGACCAAATAGATAAGGTCTGAACGTTTTACAACCCCAAACTATAGCTAAAAGCTCCTTTTCGGTTGTGCTATAGTTGACTTCACACTTATTCAACGTTCTAGATGCATAAGCTATAGGATGATCCTTTCCTACAGGACCTTGAGATAGAATAGCGGATATCGCGTAATTGGATGCGTCACAAGTTAAATTAAATGGCTTTGTGAAATCTGGGTAAATAAGGACTGGAGCTGTAATTAACTTATCTTTAAGTTTCTCAAAGGCTAGCTGTTGTTCATTTGTCCACACAAAAGGAGTATCTTTCTTTAAAAGTAATGTTAAGGGCTTAGAGAATTTAGAGAACTCTGGTATGAACCGTCTGTAATAAGAAATAAGACCTAGAAAAGATTTAATGTCCTTTGGACATTTTGGAACTGGAAATCCTTGGACTGAACTTATTTTATTTGGATCTGGTTTCAATCCATTTTCGCTAATTACGTGTCCAAGGTAACCGACTTCTTTGCGCATAAATTCGCATTTGTCGGGTTGAAGCTTAAGGTTGAAGGATCTTAATTTCTGGAACACTTTTGTTAGGTTTTCGACGTGACTTTGTAAGTCATGAGAATAAATGACAATGTCATCCAAGTAAACGAAGCATCGTTCACCTTGGAGACCTGTAAGGACGTTATTCATTAAACGTTGGAAGGTTGAAGGGGCATTTTTAAGCCCGAATGGCATTCTAGTGAATTCAAAGTGTCCTTGAGGTACACTGAAAGCTGTTTTACAGGAATCTTGATTAATCTGATGAAATCCTGACGCAAGGTCAAGAGTTGAAAAATACTTAGAATTACCCAATTGGTCAAGGATTTCAACAATATTTGGAATTGGATAGGTTTCACCGATAGTAATGTCATTCAACTTTCTGTAATCGATTACGATACGCCATTTTTTCTGACCAGAAGCGTCTATCTTTTTCGGAACTATCCATATTGGAGAAGACCATGGAGATAAAGAGGGTTGAATAATTTTTTGGTCTAGCATTTTTTGAATTTGAGAGTTAACTTCCTGTTTATGGACTTCTGGGAATCGATAAGATTTAACATTGATAGGTTGATCAGAAGAAGTTCGTATTTCATGTTGAATAGCATCAGTCGATGTAAGGATATCATTAGGGAGATGAAAAATATCAGAATACTTAGAACATACATCATAAAGGAAATCGCGTTCCTCGGAATTTAAGTGTGATACACGAAGAAGTTCAAGAACTTCATTGGTTCTATCTAAGCAAGATTGTTTATTATCATTATACTGGTAAGAATCACTGAAATCAACTGGATGTAACGTTAATAAGAGATTGGAATTTAAGTTAACAGGTTTTTCTGATGTGTTTAAAACGGTAAGATTAATGCGTTTATTATTTTTTACTTTCACTAGACAATTTGCTATGAATAGTGTGTCACTTAAATGTTGATCAAGAATAAGACCTTCTTTCAATTCAGGATTTGCAACTACAGTGATTTCATTCTACAGTGATTTCAGAACGAGGTGGAATTTGATAAGTCGGATCAGTGAAGTTTAGTTTAATTTTAATATTATTTACGTTAAGGGATTTTTGATTATAATTGATTGAACAGTGGAAAAAAGTTAATAAATCATTACCTATTATACCGTCATAGGGTAATTGAAGATTTTCCACTACGTGAAATGTATATTTTACGAATTCATTACCAAATTTTAAATTCATTAAAAGGTTACCGAGAGTGGGTATAGTGTTTTCTTGGTTATTATCAATTCCTTTTAAATTTATTATTTCATCACCTAATTTCATATTAGAATAACATGGAATTGAAGATTTTTTCAGTAGACAAACGGATGATCCAGTGTCAACTAAGAAAGTAAGAGGTTTATTAGAAATAGATGTATGCACTAGTATATGAGGTAAGGATATTTTGTAAGGGATGCAAGATATTTTATAAATAGTAGTTTCATTATTTGAATTATTTTGGGTGCTTATTTGGGGCTGACTACCCATGTGACCCTTGGGCTTAGAAGTAGGGACGCTTGCTTGGGGCTGGTTACCCGTGTGGTCCTTGGATTTAGAGATATGGACACTTGCTTGGGGCTGGTTACCCGTGTGGTCCTTGGATTTAGAGATATGGACACTTGCTTGGGGCTGGTTACCCGTGTGGTCCTTGGATTTAGAAATATGGACACTTGCTTGGGGCTGGTTACCCGTGTGGTCCTTGGATTTGGAAAAGGTGTCATTAGCTAAGGACTTGGCTAAGGATTGAGTTTTGGGACTCACGAGACACCTGCGTGAGCCCATTATTAGTTTAAATTATCATGATTATTATGAAATTGGGCATCATCTGTGTTAGAGGATTCTTGAATTTGAGAGTTATAGAAAGTATCGTCACTAATAACGCAATTAACTCGTGACGGTTTATTAAAATCTTGTCTAGGACGCTGTGAATATTGAGGTATTTGAGGAGATTTAAACCTGCTATTATTATATTCCCTTTTCCTGCAATTTTCTAGAACATGACCACTGATCTTACAATAACGACAGAATAGAGATTGATTATTTTGACTAACCTGGTGTTGATTTATGTGAGGCCTCGGACTGGTAATTGGAGCAGAAGACCTAGAGTGCGTGTGGTGTTGTGACTTTGAAGATGACCGTTGAAAAGCTATATTATTATTGTGTGGATTACGTTTGTTGAAAAAAGCTAATATCTTTTCCTCGGATGTTGAGAAATTAATAGCTTCATTTAAGTTAGTGGGATTCTTACTTCGGACTAAGTTAGAAATCTCTGGCTTAAGGCCTAATAAAAATGAATTAAGAGCTAAGTCCTCCATAGCTGCTGTTCGTCCAATTAGTTCAAGATCATTTTTGTTAGATAAGGTAACTTCTGTTAATAATTTTGATAAACAAGTTTCAACACGAAGTGCAAATTGGTTAACGGGTTCATTACTTAATTGTCGGCATTCCTGTAAGTCAGTCAGTAAGTGAGCATAATGTTTCCTTTCTCCAAATTGTGTTTTTAAGAATGAGCTTAATTGCTCCCAATCTTCAAATACTTTAATAGAACAGGCTACTTCAGCTTTTCCCTCTAATTGTGATAGAATATATTTAAATAAAACTGTTTTTTGACCTTCACTAGCAAGACTTATAGCATTGTCACAATTTGTTAAAAATGAATTTAATTTTTCTCGTGTGCCATCAAATGATTTTATAAATTTAAATAAAGTTGCGATTGTTAATTGCTCTACTTTTTCGCTTTTAATTTTCGATTCCTTGACAGACATTTTATACAAGATAATCAATTACAAATTAAATTAAAAATAAATTCAAGTTACGGTGTAATAGAAGGACAGATATGCAATAGCGCTTAGTTGTAATTTATAACAGGTGTCCGATAAGCAACGGTATTCAGTAACAATAATATGATGAAAGTTTTATGACAATTTCTTTTTATAACATTAATTTTATTATGTATAACAGGTAATTAATTATTAGTTTTATATTTAAAATGACGTAAAACACGAGCACAATAACACAATCACAAATCACACGAATTTCTTCTAAAATGTCTGGAACTTGATAAATAAACTGGACTTACAGTAGAGTAGATATAGAATACAGGTACAGGAACATTTTTCTTTGACAGGATACAGCGTCGAATACGGCAGAATATAACACAGATGCGCAGGATTAGGTTCGACAGGATAATGCGTCGACAGGATGTTGAATTGAGTTCATTTAGCACTTTTGACACTCGCGAAATTGTTCTTTCACTTATTCACTGAGCTTCACGTTTCTTTATGGAAAGTGAGCTATATCAGAGACGTCCCAAGGATACCTTAACCGTCGGTATCCCACCGCTGCCACCAAATTTGTTATGAGGATTTTGCTTAATCACTTTTTAAAAAAGAATAAAAAGATTTAAAAAGGAATAAAATGTTTATTAAGAAATACTTATAATATTTAAAGTGATTAATTAGAAAGGCAAGTGTCACGCGCGGATGTTAGGAATGAACTAAACTAATATTTAATCTGAGTGAAAGAAGCTCGGCAAAATATGCTGACAGGGAAATAAGGAATTAAAGGATTAAGGGTTATTATATACATAACCAGTATATAACAGAACGAAGAATTTTCTTCAAATTGTGTTCTCTTGACTACTTCCCAAAAGATCTCAGTAAAGTAGATTTTTGTTTGTTTTGTTTATATTTTTATAACTTACACCATATATATATATATATATATATATATATATATATATATATATATATATATATATATATATATATATATATATATATATATTTATTACCTTGTTCTATGATTGCGTTTTTATTGCTTCTCGTTGTATCCTGCATCTAGGTAGAGGGAATCTGATGTGAAAAAACTCCGTTCTCCGCTCAATTTTTAAGACATTATGTATTGAATGCCAGAACTAAATGACGTGCTCTGTCTTCTTCTAAGGTGCTTTAAAAGTTATTTTTTTATACGATAAAATAACGTGATGTAAAAATAATTAAAGTACTTTGTAGTATATTGAGAGAAAAATTATCTAGAAAAGAAGAAATATTAACTGTAATATTATTTCTGGAAGTCCTGCAGGATAGCTTTAATTTACAATTGCCTAGAACATTAGGAACGTGCAAGTGTAATAAAATGTATAATATGGTTCGCTTATAATATTTTACAAATTTCGCTTTTTATTATTTTTAAGTAATAAGTATAGCAGTAACACTAGGTTCCCAGTTCCTAAAAAAAAGTAATAAATAAGTTAACTTATTTATTACTTTTCCTTACACGAGTGGAATGGCGCCACAAAGGCATTAACTTACTTATGCACTGCGTCTAACTGTAAAAGCGAGGGTTGTGGGTTCGGTATTCATTAAAGGTAATGAATTATTTTCTTCACTTTGGCAATAAGAAAAAGCGCAATGTAGAGTTCCAAAACTTACTACGCAATCGCTCCATGGATGAAAAAGGAGAGCGAAGCGTCTTAACGCTATATATATATATATATATATATATATATATATATATATATATATATATATATAACGCTAAGAAGTGAAGCAAGAAAAGAAGCGTAATAAATCTAACTACTTAACAGAAACAACGTACAACTGAGAGAAAACTATCCATATTCTTTCTACAGATCCCAACATATTTTGCAGTAATAGCAAATAACCTTATAATTACAGTTACACAGAATGGTTTTTATTTCTGTACAAATTACTTCCAAAACCATTATAGTTATCATAACAATCTCACAAATTGTTATAACTTGAGTTACGACAAATCATTTTTCATAGAACTTTTGTGTTTTTTGCTTCATTTTATTATATTTTTTCGATTTTTTTCATTTTTTATTGTGTCTAATCTTTATATCTTTTTAATTTGTTTCCATTAAGTTAATAATAACAGATAAAGATCTTTACTTAGAATATGCTTCCTTTTTACTTTTTTCTAGAGGTATTGTTATATAAATTTATATTTAACACCAGTCGAGGCGTATAAACAACATGCTACTATAAACATGCTACTATAAACGTGACGGTTTCTGGGTTCGATTCGTACTCGAGGAAATGAAATATTTCCGCCACTCAACACACAATACAACTAGAATTCGGCGGAAATTGGGGAACGAACTGTCTTAACACTAAGATGCCTACCCTGCTGTGTGCGGGATACTGCGTGAAGCTAAGATTAGAATTTGGTAAACTAATATCCAACTATCTCTACTTTAGTTCCTACTTCATATAGCTATCATTTTGGCTACAATACATAAAATATGTCAGTTAATAAAACGACCCTAGACCCTCTATTCAGAAGTGAAAACGTTAATATTTTATCAAAATTCCACTCATAAATGTGAACTCCATGCCAAAATACGACCAGAACAATACTCGTGCAGCCATGAAACGAAATGAGTCTCGCATTCAAATTTGGGCCATTTGCATCGTCATGTAATAAGAAATGTTAATATGAAAAAAATCTATGGGGAATTGTTTTGTTCTTTTTCGAAATATTAGATATTTTGTGTGTTTTAAAACGTTACTTCCGGTTTAGGGATAATTTTTACTCTGTCTTTTACTTTAGAATTAGATGGTATAAGCAAATTGTATGGATTGGATTGAATATGACTTAAATCGCTTAATCGTTTGTCGTAGCTGGGCGTAAGAAAAATAATATTTTTTTAACTGGATCATTACGCATATTGCGTATTTATATGACACTACAAAGACATATCTACAAAGTTTAAAATTTTAAGATAATTTTAGTAACAAACACTTAGCCTGTATACTTTAAAATAAATAAAAAAACTTACTCTTAACTATAATATAGCATGGAATAGCTTAGTAGTCGAGACATTACGTCTTGAGTGGAGGAGAAAACTAAAATAGTTCATTCCCCTGAGTAAGAATCAAACCCACAACTTTACTTACTTTTTACTAATACAGCTACTTAACTATTACGTATAAATGAAATAGCAACATACAATCTTCTGGATTGACTGCTTTATATTCAAAAAAACCTTAACAATCTAAAATTTTTCCCCAGGGATTGGAGATAAAGGGCCAAATGGTTTTCTGTTCGGAGTCCGATTCCCTTCTTTTCGTTGGATCGCCGTTCCTCGACGGCCTCGAAGGGCTGACTGGGCGTGGTCTATTCATTTCTGACATACCGTTACACGATGCGACCAGAGATGTCATCTTAGTCAGCGAACAAACTAGAGCTCAGGTTGGTGTTTCTGTAATTTTTTTGTCTATGGTTTATTATATATGGTTCTTTGTTTATTTTATTTATTCTTCTAGTTTATGTCAAAATATAGCTGATGTTAATAAACTTAATTAGCGTAATATAAGGTAGAATTATGCCTTTAGTTTATATTATGACCAGGTTTTTAGATGTTTAAGCTTTAATTTTATTTTTTATGATGGTAAAGAAAATATTAATAATTTTTGATTTACATTAAATATAGAAAAAAATGACGATATTGCTAGTTCTCTTTGTGAAAAAAGATTGATATGTGCACTGTGAGCATTAGTGATTTAGAGATGACTCTAAATCACTAATGCTCTCAATATTTTTAACTACAACAGAAGTTCTTGTTAGTAATATTTATTAAAATTAAAAAATAAGTCTATTAACAATAAAGACTAATATATTAATTTACGAGAGCAAACTATTTAACTCAGGTTCAACAAAGAGCCATTAACAAGCTAAAATTCCAGTTAAACATTTAATTTTAAAAGTTCTACTTAATTATTGAATAAACATGGTATTAAATGAACGCGAATTAAAATATCACGATGTGATTCTGAGAACAAGCGTAGCGGTTACAAGCGACATAATTGGCTTGTTTAATTCCATTTTGGGTGGAAATGAGTATTTATTTAATATTATAATATTTATGGGCTTAATTTTTTTAAACTAATAGATTTTATTAAACACATAAAAATATTTGAGGCCTCGCCCGCGTGTTCAAATGGAAAAAACTAAGGCCTGTACTTATAAATCGTAATCGTAAATATAACTTATAGCCCATGTATTTCCGACCTCAGTAGCTCATAATGAAATGAAATAAAGCCATAATCTATAAATGGACATTTTAACATAATTTAATTTTATATTAATAAAAAATAATTCATCATACTTATTAATTACAAAAATATCACGCGTGAAACTGATAACTTACATCTTTAAGACATTTGGTTGAAAATATGATACCAAAATAACTTCGTTATTATTTTATAACAATACAATAAATAACCTTTCTATTTTCGTCACAGTAATAAATCATACGATTCAATACTTCGCTTAATGGACATTTCTAAGCTTAATCTGCGTCCTATAAATTGGTTCGTAATTAAGTGGCCGTGAAAAAGTGCCCTTTTCGTATAAATTACACGAATACGTGTCTGTCTCCTTTTTAATGGATTTTTTGACAGTTGAAAAGCTTTGTTAAATTTTAATTTATATATTTTTATTTTTTGTAATTATTTTATTAAATTTTTTACTCATTATACTATTACTACAGTTGCGTATTGGAAGTGTATTTTTTTATGAATTGCATTGCAAGCACGCTCTGGTAAAGCTATTTGTTAGTGTATTAACAAAATATTTATAATTTAAAAAAATATGTTTATTTAAATATCTCTGATCTGATCCACCACCCAATGTTTCAATAATAGGTCGGGAAGCAGGCAAAGAAGTCCTAACATTGGATCCCTTTCGCTTACCCTGCTATGAGGGAAAGAGAGTGAAGTTGTTTTTCGTTTAAAGTATTTTATTTAAATAGAACTACATTTCACAGTTATTTAACACGGTAATTCCTTTCAGGACGGCCTCCGTAAAAGAATGGACAAATTGAAAAATTCAATAATGGAAACTAGTAAATCAGTTGACAAGGAAAGGGAGAAAAACGTCAGTCTACTGCATTTAATATTCCCACCGCATATTGCGAAACGACTTTGGCTGGGTGAGTGGGTTGTTGTAAAATTGTATTTTATTGTATGTATGTTTAGAATACAAGTGACCCATATACGGCTTCGCCCGCTTAAACTTATTGTTATATTATAGCCAAATTATACAAAATCTTTACAATAAAGATGCATGGACATAATATTCCTCGAATGGGGATCGAACCCACAACCGTCGCGTTACAGTTACGCCATTGGTGCCCCTGGGCCACGACGGCCTCAACATCTAAAACATTATATTATGCATTATTTAATATTTTCATTTCTTCGTTCTGGTTACGAGCCAAAGCGCGAAGTAGAGTTCCGCTACTCAACATGCAATGCCTCAATAATTCGGCGGAAAATAAGGAGCGGAAGTATCTTAATCTTAATGGGAACATCAGGTTCCCATCCCGTCTTAACACTAGGTTCCCGAGGTTCCCTTCTGCTTGCTATGCAGGATGCAGCATAGAGTTAAAAAAATGTATTATATCTACATATATATTTTAACAGGCGAAGCTATAGAAGCTAAAAGCCACGACGACGTAACCATGCTGTTCAGCGACATAGTGGGCTTCACGTCGATATGCGCCACCGCCACGCCCATGATGGTGATAGCGATGTTGGAAGACTTGTATAGCGTGTTTGACGTCTTTTGCGGGGAGTTGGATGTTTATAAGGTAATTTCTTGTGTTATAGCTTAACAGTCATTTTCTTTTAATTTGGAAAATTTTGTTTTATAATAAAGCACCTAGGATATTATTATGAAAATATATAAATACAGGTATTAAAAATATTTTAATTTTCTAGCTTTGGTAGGAAGACGAAAGCGGCGGTGAGTTCCACCATCCCACGCGCAATATCTCGTAGATTGGGTGTAAAAAGGGAAAACGAGTCGCTTTACCCAGAAGCTCTGCCATACATGCGGGATAGAGCGTGAAGCTAAAAGGAACTATTTATCAGTATTTCTGCACGATAATATTTCACATGTTGCTACATTATGATTGATGAATTTCATATCCGTGTCAGTGAATGCGTCATTGTTCTCAATTAATCTAAGAACACTTTGTTATTAGATAGCCTTCTTTACTGTAGGTTAATAAAAAGAAATTATACTGCGCGATATGAAAAAAAAAACTATTCGATTATATGCGACAATAGTGGGATCCCTTCCTAGAGAAAATATACCTACCAAATAAAATTTCGTGAAAACGGATCAGTGAATTTGTTCTCCACTTTCCGCTCCACCTACTTGTCATATACGCTGGATGACCAAAGCTATTCCACATTAAAAATCTTTCTCTCTGTCGTATAATAATTCTAAGCAATTATTTTTGGGTAGTGGAAATTTCAGATATCTCCCAACGACAAGATGCTAACTGTTGTTAGTTATTAAATAAATTGTAACAATCGTATTAGAATTTCGACGTAGCTTCGTAATAACGTGTGGCTTTGTGGCCGGAACGCTTGAATGGTTGCCAGGAGCCGCTATTCAAGCTGTCTATATATTTTTTTATATATTTTATTTTATAGCGGCGTTGATTTCTACCACTCGACATTCAATAAATAGTAAAATTCGGCGGAAAGTGGAGAATAAAAGTATCTTAATGGGAACGGAATGCCCAAATATTATGTCCTAGAGATAACCAGAGAGAGATGTCCAGAGAGAACCTAGTTCTCTCTACCGATATATATGCTGTATCCCGTATATAGCAGAGTGATAAGTGCGGGATACCGCGTGAAGTTCAAACATATATATCTTATAATTTATAAAAAATAAAGTCTATCTTATAGGTTGAAACGATCGGTGATGCGTATTGCGTTGCAAGCGGACTGCACCGTAAGATAGAGACTCACGCGCCGCAAATAGCGTGGATGGCGCTACGGATGGTGGAGACCTGCGCCCAGCATCTTACACATGAGGGGAATCCTATAAAGGTAAGAACTGTGTGTGTTCTAACTGGTTAAGCCATGTTAGGACCATCTTCACTTAGTGATATAGCATCTGTGGTAAGCGTGATTGTTTGGGATTTGATTGTGATTTGAGGATATGGTTTATTTTCGTTTCCTCGCTCTGTTAATAAATAAACAATGTCGTGAAAATTGGCCGAAAAATTAAGAATATCTCTTTCTAATATTTTTTGTGCAGGATAAAGCGTGAAGATAATTATAATTACAGTTATTTATAAGATAATTTTTATTTTGAATCTATTTTTCTATGAAATTTGGCATATTTAAAGCATCATTCAACAGCAAATCATTGTGGGAAAAAAGGGAATGTGCCAATATATTTTTAGTAATGGAGGAAAAAAAAATTCAACTAAAAGTTTTAAACATAAAGTACCATATATTTGAACATATATACTGTTCTATAAACTCATATGCTCAAACATTGATATGAAATTGTATATAGCTAGTTATTTAGCTCCTTTTATTTTAACATTTATAAAATATGATTACACTCTAAAGAAAAAAAATATGACTATCCAACGTTGCCAACAAACAATGCGGGTTCTAGTTCCGCTATTTTGTTTTTTTTTTATTTTTATACGTTTACTAAAAATATTTTCTTTTGTTGACATGAATCATGCAATCATATTTACTTTATAATGTGAAATCAATAACATTATTAAAAATGGAATTAGCAGTTCACTAAGGTATATTTATATGAATTTAGCAGGAGCATACAAAAGTTATATCATACCAAAATGAACACTGAATTCACCAATTAACAGCTGAAAATGTTTGAATGTACATTAAATATTATAAGCTTTATGCCATTATAAATTATTATTAAAATAAATTAGTTATAACATAATATTATATTTTAGAGTACTATTTTGAATATAAAATCAGACAGACAGGAAACCTAGAAACCTTAAGTTAATACATCCCGTTCAAATTAAGACACTTCCGTTCTCCACATTGCATTCAGTTGAGTGGCGAAACTCAACGTTACTAGAGCGAGTAAATGAACATATTAAATACATCATTCCCCCGAGTAGAAATCGAACCCACAGCCGTCGTGTTTACAGTCACACGCTTGTGCCCCTGAGCCACGAAAGCTACTTGAATATGTTGTATGAATTATTTTATTTTTTTCACTCTGGTAGCAAGACCAATTGCGGCAGAGTACTTGAATATGTTGTATGAATTATTTTATTTTTTTCACTCTGGTAGCAAGACCAATTGCGGCAGAGTAAGTTCTCGAAAATTGGGCGAAAAGCGGGGAACGGCGTGACAAGATTCATTCTACCAAAAAGGCACGAAGCTGATATTCTCATTATTCCTTCAATGCAATAATAATGCAGATCCATTGCTTTGAGGATTGTTTCTCTTAAGCTTGTAGGAAAAATAAAACATTATTTATACAATTTGCAAAATAAGAAGAGTCGTCAATTATTTCGTTTTTTTAACGCCATATTATATTAAATATAGCGTAGCCTTTTTTTCTTATGTATTATTTATATTTTTTTATAATTTTTAAATGTTATTCGACACTTAAGAAACAAACATTTTTTTTTTAAAAACCTATAAAAAATATTGTATTATTTACATAACAGATGCGGATAGGCCTCCATACTGGCACAGTGCTGGCTGGTGTGGTCGGCAAAACTATGCTAAAGTACTGTCTCTTCGGCCACAATGTCACCCTCGCCAACAAGTTTGAATCGGGATCGGAGCCTTTGAAGATCAACGTTAGTCCGACCACTTATAAGTAAGTTAACATTAAGTTATTAACTGATACTTAAGTAAATACTTAGTCTTTTTTCTAAGGTATTTTATAGTTTATATTTGCTTTTATAGATGTATATATTTATATATAATATAAAGCTAATAAAAAATATCTTCTTGTGTTGAATATAATATTTATCGATGAGGACTTACTCACTATATCTGTGGTCAGAGTTACTTCAAGCACTTATTTATGTCATCTGTAACACGCAATTCCTAGTATATGTTATATTCGTTGAAATGTTCTAGCAAGGAGTTAAATTTACTTATAATATAGTAAAGTATTACTTATGATTATAGTGTTATTGAAATAATTTGAATTAGTATAACATATTTATGAAAATCAAAACAATATTATCAACTTCACACTGTATCCGCACACAGCAGGGTAGGCAGAGGAAACCTAGTGTTAATACACTCCGTTCCCCACTTTCTGCAACCCACAACCAGTTGGTTTTACAGTCACACCTCGTGCCGCTGCGCCACGACCGACAATATTATCTTTCTCATAATAAACCAGTAATTAATAATTTCGTGAAAATTTGTTACGGTTTTTTTTCATAGATTTAACATACAATTCGCACGTAAAATATAAAATGTTCCACTTCATACAAAAAATAAGATAACATTTTTGTTATTTTATTTTAAGCAACATATTATGCCTATCAGCAGTTTGTTATATTTCGCTGTTTCCATTTCAAGTTTATAAATCATTGATTTTGTTTATTTTCTGTATGTGAAAGTTTTGAGTTTATTTTTCCGAAATATGTTTAAAGTACTTTAAAAAATTAACAATAATCGTCAAAAATCAGAATATATAATTTAAAAAATACCATCTTTGGGTCTATTATCTTTACACCGTAGTGGCGCAGCGTCATAGCGTATGACAGTAAATGCGACGGTCGCAGATTCTCTTTCCGCTCTGAGAAATGAATTATTTTTATTTCTTCACTCTGATAATAAGACAAAATGCGAGTTGAGTTCTACCACTTGACACGAAATGTCTCAAAAAGTATGTGGAAATGGGGAACGGAGTGTCTCTGATTCCTTCTGCAGTACCCGGCTCTCTGTCACTAAAAACTAGCAAATATACAACTGAAAAAAACTTCTACAAATTTATCTTAGATAAAGCCTTTAAGATATAAAATTATATACCTATAAATATGTACTATATCTACTTATACACACATGTAACTAACTAAATCTATAGACAGTTGTTTAGTTCTGAATGCGGGCTTAATCCGTTTGGATACTCAATTAGTGCGCATCGGCGATTTTCATATAAGCCTATGGGCCGTTTAACTTTATTGTGCGATAGATTGACCATTTCCTGCATCGATATTGATTGTAATTTAAGCAAATCGGATATATCTACGAAGACGTTATTTAATAAGTTTGTATAATAATTCGCCCAAGGGCTTATTTTTGTATTGAATGTTAGAACATTACGTAAAAATTAAAAGATCAGTCGTGGCGCAGAAGCGTAACCGCGACAGATTGTGGGTACGATCGCCACTCGAGGAAATGAAATATTTAATATTTTCATTTTTTCCCTCGGTGTACAGAGCATAGCGTTAAGTTCCACCACTCAAAACGCAATGCCTCCAGAATTCGGCGGAAAATGTGGAACGAAGTATCTTAACACTAGGTTCCCCAGGCCTATCCGGCTGTGTGCGGGATACAGCGTGAAGCTAAACGCCCTGTTTCCAACGCGAAAGAGAAATAAACGAGTAGTGCTTAGGCGCAACGGACTCCTTTTAAAAATAAGATATTTATATTTTCTTATTTTCTTTCCTAAGTGTGGAATAACACTTTAAAAATGTTTAAAAAGATATTTATATTTCCACCAACAAATAGTTATGTGTTTTGTAATTACTGCGTTCTTGGCTGAGTAACTGAGTTCATTTCAACTCTATTAAGGACCCATTAAGGACTACGTTGAACTCGCAAGAGCAAACTGCATACTTATACTTCCATCGATAAGTAATCGGGCGGAAAGGATCGAGCGAGCAGAACTCGTTTGAGGGAGCGAAGTGAAGTAATTAAAAAAATAAAAAACGCTTTGTTGCTGGAAATGTAAACTTATTTTTATAAAAACATTGAAAATTATCGGAATGGCTGATTCAGCCTTATATAGCCGTTCTATTAATTTTGAAACCTCTATAACTCGCCTTATATTTGAAAATCGTAGAGATGCCGCTTTGGCAGATATCTCGTCTAATTCATTACGACCGCATTGCCAAATATTCGGCTGCCAAGTAGAAGTAAATATATCGTGGTCCAGTTCCAGTTTCTATGGAGTGTTCTGGAATTATTTTTATGTATTTTGTATTTGTTAAATAACAATATATTTTTAATATTACATTCATTCTTTTATATTTTTGTTTATGAATAAACAATTTTCTGAATGGTTTCTAAATTTGAATTTTATATTCAGTTTGTTAGATGTTGTTACATGATTTTTTTTGTTAATTTTATATTCATATTATGTTTAGATAACTGAGTTACGTAGAAACTATTCACGTTATGTACCTATCGCCTTCTTCGATGAATGGACTATCTGACACAAAAATAATTCTACAAAACAAAACTTTTAGCTTTATCATATTAGTGAAGATAAATATAAATATTATTAAAAGATATTATGTTTCTTAAGACAAAATTGAATCGGCGACCTCCGGCTGAGTAGAAAAATTTATTACACCAACAAACCACTATCAAGCGGTAAAAAAATACGTCTAATACCTCACCATATACTTGTTCTAACTTATCTTTCATTTTCTTTCATGAAATATTTGTCAACAACAATTTTTCCAACATTTTCACACATCCAAGTTAAATTCAATAAGGCTTTTCAGTTCTCATTTTTCATCGTATACCCTGGAGTGGAGTTAGAATAACAAGTATAATTTTGTACGCAGGTGGCTAATAAAGTTTCCCGGTTTTGAAATGGAGCCACGCGACAGGTCGTGCCTTCCCAATTCCTTCCCTAAGGACATTCCTGGGACGTGCTACTTCCTTCACAAGTACTTGCATCCTGGCACCGATGCGGATGCTTCACAAGTAAGTATAATTTTTTTTATGAAGTATTATACATAAAATATTATTATTTATATGTTATTTATGTATTGGGGCCAGTCATGGCGCAGGGGCACAAAGTGTGACTGTAAATCGACTGCTTGTGGGTTCGATCCCCACTCGAGTAAATTAAATATTTATTTACATTTATATTTTCATTTCTTCGCTTTGGTGCCGAGGCAAAGCGCGGCGTTAAGTTCCGCCACTCAATACGCAATGCCTCCAAAACTCGGCGGAAAGTGGGGAACGGAGTGTCTTAACACTAGGTTCCCTCTGCCTACCCTGCTGTGTGCGGGGTACATCGTGAAGCTGATTTATTTATTTATTTATTTATGTATTTAAAAAAAATAAGTTATAAGGCCACCGTGAAGCAGTAGAACGGTTTCTGGCTGTGAATGCAGTGATTGGAGGTTCGATCCGTACTTAGGGGACTAAGAAAATAAAATGCCCGTTCCCGTTTTCATGTAATATGACAGTGTAATGCTAGAACATATCAATTAGCATCTTTAAATTACAAAACGTTTATATTTAAATAATCACACATAAAATATTATTAAACTGATATAGAAATTCCTTATTATATTAAGGTTATAATTTTCATAATCATATTCACATTGTCGCAGGTGAGTCATGTATGTACCGCACTATGACATGGGTTGGTCCGGCAACCTTCATTAACAAAGAGCGTTAGCTGTAATAAATTTATAATGTTCAATAAATTATTATGATTCCTGTGTGGGAAGTAGTTGGTTTGAAATACCCAAGAGCAGGGTACGTAGAGGGAACCTACATTAGGTTCCCTAGAGAGGACAAGATAATCTTTTTGAAAATTATATTTAAAATTATTTAATTTTATTTAAAATTCGAAGATTGGGCGCTATTTTCGATTTTTAGACATAAAACAAGATAATCTTTTTGAAAATTATATTTAAAATTATTTAAATGTTGAAAATTAGGCGTTATATTCAATTTTTAAATATAATTGATCCCGTAAATATTAAGGGTGTTTTATCTATACTATTTTTATAGGAAAGATTTAGATCGCATAATATCTATGACTAGTTGCTACATGACTAAGTAAATAGTTCTTAATTTAAATTAATTTTTTGAAATTAAATTATTAATCAGATTCACAGTATAAATTAGTTTTGAATATAATTAAATAAAGTGCGGCCTTGGGTTCCTTTGGCACGCAAATGTTAAGAGGCCAGAAAAAAATACGATGACTTATACATACTAATAGACTTATTTATATGAGACAGCGTTTTTAAGTGATTTAGTCTATACTTAGAAGTTTTCCCTCTAACAATCCTAAATAAAAAGTGGTCAAGCGTGAATTGGACTCGCCTACTGGTATCGTACTAATTTTAAGATTGTAGGTGAACGCAAACGTGACTTACATGTATACAGATATAACGCGATCGACGAATCAACGCTTGTCTATGGGTAGAGGACCTCAATGACTATCCATTTCTCTCCCATGTACGTTAGCCGATTTTCAATGGTTCGGTAGATACTTGCTAATTTGGGACTTTTTGTAAAAAAAACGGATTCTTGAAAAAAATTGGCAAATACAGTCTGACTGTTGAGTCTGCGTTCTTGATGTTTTTTCTCAATATAGCTTAATAGTAGGCTTATTGTAGAATGTGATTAATACTTCGAAACTATCGGCATCGTAAATCTTGGTAAGAGAATGGAAACTAAAATCGTTTTTAAATAAGCTATATTTTACAACTCTTAAGGGCTGTAGCGAAAAAAAATTACTGGTGACTTTTTCCTTAATAGTAATTTTTAAAACTACTAGTATTAGTATAGAATCAATAAAAAATAAAAAAAATCAGCGTCACCCACACAACAGGGTAGGCAGAGGGAACCTAGTGTTAAGACACTCCGTTCCCCACTTTCCGCCGAATTCTGGAGGCATTGCGTGCTGAGTGGCGGAACTCAACGCCGCGCTTTGCCTCGACACTAGAGCAAAGAAATAAAAATATAAATGTAAATAAATATTTCATCTCCTCGAGTGGGGATCGAACCCACAACCAGTTTTTTTTTCTTATACTTAAAGTGAAATTGAATATTTTTTACCTATAGCATTATAATTAATTTTAAATAAAAAAAAACATAAAAACGGCTTTTACCGCATAGCAGGTTAAGCAGAGGGAGCCTAGTTTTAAGGCACTCCGTTTCCCACTTTCCGTCATATTTTAAGCATTATGTGAGTGTCAGAACTCAAGACCGCGCTTTATTTTGTCCAGAGCGAAGAAACAAAAATATTACATTCCCCTTGTAAGCATTGAACCCACGGCCGTCGTGTCTATTGACCAAATCATCGATATTCCAATTTTAATATATTTAACAAAATATACCACGTAAATTAACTTAATGAGTATTTTGTAAAGTAGATCCACACGTGTTTACAACAGAGGTAACCGCAATTTGCTAATGAACGTAACCGTAATAACTACGGCCAACCCCCGTCACGGGTACTAACGAATGAGTCACCTGCGTAAGGGTTACAGGATGTTCTCATTCGCAGGGTAGGCTTCCACTGAATATTGTAAAGTAGCTACTTATGTATATATGTATGTATGTATAGATTGTGATGGTGATATAACTATACTGTCAAACATTTGTTCCATTTTTAGTATTCCGTTCCTCAAGAGAAAAAACGGAACTCTGATAACTCTATCAAGTTCCGTTTTTTCTCTTGAGGAACGGAATATACTCATATGGGTATCATTTTTTTTTAAATTTGTTGTCCGTCTGTCAGGACTAATTTTATCAAAATCATGTTAATTGTGTTAAATGTGAAGCTGAAACTAATATCAAATATTCAGGTCTTCGAATACAGTCCATTAGACCATACAAAAAATTATCTAAGGTTTTTCTTGCTACATTTTGAATAAAATTCACCACGTAATTAAAACTGCGTACAGTGTAATGGACTTGGACCTAGAGTTATGAAGGTTGGTCAGAAGAGTAAACTTAACGTAAAAAATCTCTTATTATACAGGAAAAAACTAAAGTTATATTAGCAGTTTATTTCATACATAATGAGTGCCTGCAAATTTAAGTTTGTCAACTCATACAGAGCGTAACGCGATCGATGGGTCAACGATTGTCTATGGGTAGAGTTTATTTGTTTATTTAATATATTAAAATGTGCTTTTATATAAAATTTATATCAGATACACACTACTACATTTCAAAAATAAAAGTTTTCCCTGCCTTGGTTACGAATTTATCTAGTGAAATATACAGCACAGTGGGTAAAATTTGAAACGAGTCTTATTTTTGCTATCCGCTTGCGAGCAACGGTTATGTTGTTGGTGTTTTGTTCAGTTTCACACTTTATCTCCCATATTAGAGTAAATAGAAAAAAAATATATACAAATTTTACATTTTCCGCTTTCCGCTTAAATTTAGGACATTATGAACATTCTGAATTCACAACATCTTACTGGAGCTGACAAGTGGTAAATTTTTTTCTGAATAGGGATCGAACCTAAAATGGCAATTAGTTATATTATTGTGTGTCGCTGCTCTGAGATGGTCTCAACGTTACTGGTTATAAGCATCACGCTATATCCCGCACATATTAGGATAGGCAGAGGGAACCTGGGAACCCTTGTTTTAAGACACTCAGATTCTATTCACTACTATCCGCCAAATTCTGGAGGCATTGCGTTGATTTGATTTTCGGAACTCATCTGTCGCGTTTACATTCTGGCCCATTATAGATTAGTTCTATCAATAGTAAGATTGACCTAATATTTATATAATTAATACAACAGTTCAACGCATTACTAATAAAGTTAATAAATAAAAAAGTGGTATATTTTGTTAAATATATTAATTGAGGCCGGTCGTGGCGCAGCGGCACGAGGTGTGACTGCAAAACCGACTGGTTCTGGGTTCGATTCCCACTCGAGGAGATGAAAAAATTACTTAAATTTATATTTCCATTTCTTCGCTCTGGTGTCGAGGTTAAGCGCGGCGTTGAGTTCTGCCCCTCAACACGCAATGCCTCCAGAATTCGGCAGAAAGTGGGGAACGGAGTGTGTTACACTAGGTTCCCTCTGCCTACCCTGCTGTGTGCGGGATACAGCGTGAAGCTAATTTATTTTAATTTTTTTTAGTAAATAAACAAATAAAATAAATAAATCAGCTTCACGCTATATCCCGCACACAGCAGGGTAGGCAGAGGGAACCTAGTGTTAAGACACTCTGTTCCCTACTTTCTGCCGAATTCTTTTGGCATTACGTGTTGAGTGGCAGGCCTCAAAGCCGCGCTTAACCTCGACACCAGAGCGAAGAAATGGAAATATAAATTTAATTAAATATTGCATCTCCTCGAGTGAAGATCGAACCCACAACCAATCGGTTTAACAGTCACACTTCGTGTCGCTGCACCACGATTGACCTCAAAGTATTAACGACTAATAATAATCAAATTAATTATAATCAAACATTTTGTACTCAGGTCAAACATATAGAGGACGCTCTCAAAGAATTTGGCATCGGCAAAGGAAAGACTACAGAAGTAGAATGCGTGGAACCTACATAGTCTACTAAATGTTGTACCTGAAGGTTTGTAAATAACTGAAACTAGTCTTAAAATATATGTAATATTAAATTAGGAGGATGATCTCATAGTATCTTTATGTTATATTATTGTGAAATAATCGTTATGCCCTAGTATATACATTGTATTGTAGAAAGTAAAATATAGTTATTAATATATCTTGTAATCTTATCAGGAACGCCCCTGAGCGGGCACACTAATTTGCACTGATTAAAAAAATTAATTAAAACGTACCCAAAATAATTTGACAGAAGCTCAGTTTGTACAAAAGTTTGTACATCATAAAGCTTTTCCATTTAGAACCAATTATTTTTGTTCCTTTGAAATGTGTTTTTTATTATGCCAATCGTTTTCGTGTTTTCCCGTTGATATCTTTATGGTAATCTCTTAAGGGTCGTTTAATTTTTATATTCTTATATAGTACAGTGTTCCATCCCCTTAATTACTTAGACAACCACGTCGTCGAATTTAATATTTCATTTCCTTCATCCCGACATATTTGGACATTTATATTTCTTAGGAAAATCACAGGATTTTTCTCAAAAGATTGTTTAGTAACTAATTACCACGGTTTGAATTACAATTTTGTCGTATAAACAAGTAAATAAAATTTTTTGATCATTCAAATTTGAGTACAAAACATTTTGTAGGAATCATGATATAATATTTTTAATAGTAGTAACTTTAATAGTAGCATTAGTATGCACGTTCTCGTATATAATATGTATATACATACCATAAAGAAATGTATAAAAACTATGTCTAAGTAAAAGAGTCTCTCAATCGCTTTGAAAATTAGATTTTGAATACAGAATGTTAATAATACCACATTGTATTGTAATATTACATCATTCATATACATAAAATTTATTTTTAACATTAATAATAATTCAAACAAAAATTTTGTAACATAAAATTTGTTAGTAAAGATATTTAAATATACTTATTAGGAGTTTATCGAAAAATATTTTTAGTTTTTGGAAATTTTAAAACGTACATAGGATTTATTTATCACGTAGACCGCTGATTCAAATCCTTATAGTAGATGTGTCTAGAATTAACTTGTTACTGTTTAATCTAGTCTGTTTCGTTTGATTATTTAAATTTTTGAGTAGTATTTTTTTAAATCATGGCTAAGAAAAATCTCGATTAAGTCTCCTTGGCCTCGAACAAAAAAAACTAAATATAAATCTGTTTATCAGCTTGCGCCATGTTTGCTTTTGACATACAAATATACACATAATATAAAGACACGTCAAACGTATACTTTCTGTTTTCGTGGAATGTACCAATCTATATTTTTTTAATTAAATTTATTTTGACATTTTAACTACTAAGCATTATTTATCATTATGGCACAAGATCCAGACCAAGCCAGACCTTAGTTATGTTATATTAATAACCTGAAGTTAAGAGTTTCACGTCATTATAGACAATTTTGATGTCTAGTTCTAACGAAATCTGTATATTACGGTACTAAGTAAAGTAAATATAAATTCCATTAAAAGCTTTATACATAAGTGAAATGTAAATAATGAATCTGGGATAATTACGACTTATTACCGGTTATACGTTGCCGGCGTTGTATGATATTAGTACTTAGCTACGTACACGCTTTAATTTAGGGATAGAATTATAATATTATAATTAAGATTTTTGTTCTAAATTGGTAGAAGTTACTTTTGAGCTTTTGTATATAAATGCGCTTTTAGACTATTCTTATTTGTTAATATTTATTAATTTCTATAATATTGAGGTATTTTTTTCCACTAAATTGAGATTATAAATGAATTCTATTGGAGAGATTGTTGAATGTTTTTCTTATATACAGCGAAGCTTTAGTGGAAAGAGAACTTTATATATAATAGGAAAATAACGTATATATTGTTATAAAGAAAAAGCGTATGTTCTAAAGTAGTTTAAAGCTTACTTCCATAAATTGTATATGAAATGTCTTCACTTAGAAACGTATTACATAAATTATATTTAAAATAAGTTAACATTCAAATGATTTAACTTATTTAAGTCATGAAAGATGAGTCGGCTGCTACCTGAATGTTGTAGCTATCATAATATTAACTTGTTCTCAATACAATCTTTAAAAGTAAGTAGCGATTTTAAAAGATTTTAAATAATACGTATTTTTGTTAGAATTTCCACATTTATGTATTTTTTTCGCTTTATTGATACTCTATTAAGCATTGAGATTGAATCGAGAATGAGCTAAGGCATCAACTATAGGCTAATTTTATATATATTCGCTAAAATTATATAAATCATTATTATAAAAAAAATCAAATTTTATTGTTATTATTAAACAACGATATTAAGCGTAGTGATGTAGTTACCTTTATTTCTTCAAGAACTCTATATTTAATTGCTTTGAAATTGTCGTCACATATCGCGTAGAAATTTAGCCAATATAATCACATAGAAACGAAATGGTTAGTTTTATGTGTAGACAATAAAAACTAAAATATATTTAAAATATATATATGACACTGCATATAATGTTTTAGCATTTTATTATCATTTTACATGAAATATATTTCATAAGGACTTGATTAAGATGTCGACTTCATTAAGAAAACTATTAAAGCTATATATCAAATAAATGTCTTTAACCCGTAAATTGATGAAGTCTGTCCCTTGGTGGTTGAGTGTCGCTTAAGACACTTTTTCTAGTCATTGCTATTATGTTGATATACGAGTAGTTACAAAATGAGTATGTCTTCGTATGTATCAATGTTATATTAATTTAAAAATTCACGTTAAATATAAACGTATTTTTAATTACTTTTTAAAGCTAACTAAGATATTCTAGATATTATTATGTAAATAAATGTAGTATATCGTCACATGTAACTCAGAGAGCCTATTAGCTTTAAAATTTTAAAATTATATATAGAAAAAGAATAAAACTGTAAATCTTCTAGTGATAAATTCTAATAGAAAATGAGACGATACATAATCGTTATTTAAATCTTATATTCTTAAGTGCATTTTTTTTACAATGTTAACAATATTGTGTACGAAAAACAACACGCTCAGACATTTTTAAGAAATAATGGGAACAAATTTAGCTTCAGGTACCAATATAAAATTATAAACAAAAATTATTAACCATTTACTAAAATAAAATTTTATTTCGAGAATAACTTAGTTGCCATGAAATGTCTAAAAAATTCTCTTTGCATATATTGTTAACAAATGCATTACACACTGTTATAATCTTTAACTGCGCTGATTGATTTATAATAGTAACTTTATAATAGTAACTATTTTTTGGCATAACTATCAAAATTTATATATTAATTATGGATATTTGTGTAAAAAATAAGCCAATGTTAAAAGTACAGCGCATTTAAGGGTTAACATTAAAATATTAGAAAATTATGAAAAATATATAATATTGTATAAGATTCTGTAAATGTAAAGTAAATGTACAATTCTATCTTCTATGTATCGCCTAAATCACGGCCTTCTATTAGGGATAATGTTTTAAATCTGGATATTAGGACAAGTCAAGCTATTTGTATTTCACGCTCGCGATTCTTTTCTATAGATCTTGCCGTATGGAAAGTGTAATTGTGGATGCACTATTAGAAAAAAATGTGAAATAAAATGTTTCTTTCGTAGCTATGATGTTTTATTTTTACAACCCATACACATAGATTATAAACGTCGGAACTCAACGCCGCGCTTTGCCTCGTTACCAGAGCGACGAAATGAAAATATTAAATATTTAATTTCCTTGATTGGGAAACGAACCCACAATCTGTCGCGTTTATTATACTTGTGCCCCTGAGCCTGGTCCAATTTGATATAAAGTTAAGTTATAGACCGGAAAATGATTTATTTAAAAACACTGTACACATATATGTAAAAAAATATATATTACAAAATTGTTTAGTTAATTGTATTTCTACAATGTAAAATTTCTACTACCACCGTCCCACCCATCTATCACAATTTTTAATTACACGCAAGTAATCTTTAGATACCTCTTGATGACCTACAAATATCCTTTAGGTATTTTGTATATATGTAGATAAGCATAAACTACTGAAGCCCACATACCCATAACTTGCTTAGACACATAACGTACTTAAGGAAACACTAATATAACGTGTAAATACTCGACAAGTTTAGGGTTGAGGACATTACATAACATGATAACGTTTCATATATTAATTCACTGTATTATTATTTATAGATTTTTTATTTTTCACCTATATATAGAGAGAGAACTTAGTTTCGTAATCGTATTGAGTGACGGAAATCAACGCCACACTTTATCCTTAACAAAGTGGGGAAATATTAATTATTTATTCCTCGAAGGAAATAAGAGAAAGTAAAGATTAGTTAAAAGTAATTATATCAAATATTGTATGCTTTGAGTGGCGCACCTAATAGAGGAGACCAGGATGAGCAACCTTTTTAATCAACGGGGCAGTTTAAACACACGTCCATAAACAATAAATTCAATAAAATAAATTTAATTTTAGAAATGCTTGACGGACTGGATGTTTACTCATCTCGAGTGTTGCTCATCCTTGGACTAGACTGATATATTCTCATTGGTACTCTCAAGGCATGGCTGTTTCGAGAGATACGTTATAAGGCATGTTTTCCTACTTCCTGTTGCCCGAGAAGGGGGCGGCTGCCTCGCCGCCCCCTTCTCGGATGAGGGAGGCTACTGCTGAACATTCACCGTAAGAGACCAGATCGCCGAAGACCAGCACATGATCGCTGCCTTCCGCCCTAATAGAACAAAGGGTGGTCAGCTTAGGACAGTTGATCGCTTACTCACCCGGTCTGACTAGGCGCACGCAGGTTACTCCCAAGCGTTACTCTGAGCAGGCTGTCGAGCGTGATCCACCAACCTTGACTCCAAGATGTGCCTATCAAGTTCCCGTTGCCGGGGTTATGGAAGAATCCTTTGGCGTCCTTAGCCCCAGCCTGTGGTGGTCAACGAGGAACACTGTGAGGATTTAGTGTCTTAATGAAATAATATTTAAATAATTAAACATTTTTTAACTTCTAATACAATTTCACTAACGACCATAATATAAAAAAATATATATATAAAACAGACTAACGATAAAAGGGTTGAAACCAGATGTCCCCACTCTTATATTGGCCTCTTAACAGCTATAAAATTTTCCGCCTATTAACTTTTATATACGTCCGACCGAGGAACGCTATTGTGCTATTGAGATTCTTTAGAAAAGTGAATTTTACAAAAGATCCATTTGTGTAGTTCAATATTTTCTAATAAAGAAATTGTTTAAGAGAATAATGCTTAAAACAAATATAAAAATATTTAATTAAAATTTGTGTTTGTGGATAGGAACGGTTGTGGATTCGATTGCTACTTGGGTGAATTGATTATTTAATTTCTCGCTCCGGTAACAACATAGAGCTTAACGTGAAGTTCCACAATTCAACATGAAACGACTCAAAAATTTGGTGGAAGGTGGAGAATGGTGTGTCTTTATGATATATAGCGTGAAGTTAACCAACGCATAATTTCATTATAATTAATACACTTTCATGGTAAATAAATACATGTATCCATTTACATGTACAAGTATATGTATAATCTGAATAACAATAAAAGTACTGTTAAGAAATACTTTTTATGTCTTATTATGCTAAATAATATATTAATTCCTGCATTTTAATAGTTGCCTTTAAGAGATCACTTTCTTCATAAAATGTTCAGTAAGACATTTACTTTTATGTAAACATGTGTTTTACGTGAATTAATATGTTACCAGAGCAAGGAAACAAACACAACGCATTCCTCTAAGAATCGAACCGAAAACCACCATCACAGTCTCATTAAAAATAACAAAATAAACTTCTCAAACTATTCTTAAATCACCCCCCACTGCTCCTAGAAAGCATTAGCGAATGTAAGCCTCTTTCGATAAACATATATTAGCATTCTAAGCTCTTAATAACTTCTAAACGACGCTGGCTCGTAAATTTGACCGAATACCGCTTAAATTTATGGTTCAACAACACGCCGCTTTTATAGGTCATTTTCGTTCATCGTTCAATTTCAATATACATGTGTTTATTGGTTGCATTAACCTATTTCCTCTATCGTGGCATCCGTTTACTAAAATTGTTGATATATTTATTTATATTTAAGACTTTTTTTATTTATTGTTACTTCTTTATACTTAACTTAGCTTCACTCTTTATCCCTAGCGGGGTAGTCAGAGAGAACGGAGCGCCAAACGCTACGGTGTCTACATACCTCTTTCGCCTCGTCCACTGTCATCAACCTCTTCATACATGCCCTCCGGGGGGTCCTCATGCTTTTTACGTGACCTTCCTCCAATATCTTTGATACTGTGTTTTCGAAGGCCAACCGAGGTCTCCCTCTATCTCTCTTACCACACACTTTTCCATCATAAATCCCTTTTGCCATTCTTTCATCACTTATTCGTTCGACGTGCCCAAACCAGCTGAGCACGTTCTTCTTCATTCTCACCGTGACATCCTCGCTAGTACCTGCCATTCTGTGTATCTCTTCAATGCGGATTCGATCAGCTAAGCTGACTCCGCATATCCTACGCAGAGATTGCATCTCCACGGCATTCATCTTTCTTTCATTCTTCTTCTGAAGCTTTCCAGCGTTCCACTTTACTTCTTTGTAAATAAATCAGCTTAACGCTGTATCCCGCACACAGCAGGGTAGACAGAGGAAACCTAGTGTTAAGACACTCCGTTCCCTACTTTCTGCCGAATTCTGGAGGTATTGCGTGTTGAGTGGCAGAACTCAAAGCCGCGCTTAACCTCGACACCAGAGCGAAGGAATGGAAATATAAATTTAAGTAAATATTTCATATCCTCGAGTGGGGATCGAACCCACAACCAGTCGGTTTTACAGTCACACCTAGTGCCGCTGTGCCACGACTGGCTTCAAAACTTCTTTATAAATATGAATAAAACAGTTTTATTGTTGATAGTTTAAAGTTTAAAAATATTAGGAACTATGCTTGACGATTGAATTTTCGGCATATCAAATATCTTAATTGAACCACTGACTACAGTGAAAATACTGAAAGTATACTACTACTTTCATATTTAAAATTATTGCAAATAATGATTAAAACATAATAATATTACTCAAAACCAATATTATTATCCTATACGCCTTAAATTGAATTTTAAAAAGGAATTAATCCCAAGCGATGGGTACAGAAACCACAATCATCTCTAAATCATAGTTAATTCATGTTTTAACGTTAATCCAACAGATTATACAGTAAACCTTTGAAATACAATCTCGTTAATATTCAAAGTAATCAGTACTTCAACGGATTTAACGACGCATATTCTAATTAACGTTATCATATGAGATATACTGATAAGTGATTAGATATTATTAGGTATCCATAAACATATGTATGTCAACACTCGATGTTTTAATATTATTTTTAATAATATTTTTTTGTTATATGATTTTTTTTATCAGCTTCACGCATTTTTTACACGCTTTTATTAGATCGAGTTTCAATATCTGTAATAAAATCATAGAATCTGTATTTGAACCACTACTTGTAATAACTGTATTCTCATAAAACTTGGCTTGGCTTGGGTATATAACCTGGGTGATGGGCAATACGAGCTGGTGTGACCTGGACCGGAATATTAGGACTCTTCAGAGGCTTAGGCTCATACAATTTATAGCTCCGAGCACACTCTATAGCACTTGTATCACTTGGTGTAGTAAAGCGTGGTTTTTTTAAGTTATTTAAATCAGCTTCACGCTGTATCCCGCACACTGCAGGGTAGGCAGAGGGAACGTAGTGTTAAGACACTCCGTTCCCCACTTTCTGCCGAATTCTGGAGGCATTGCGTGTTAGGTGGCAGAACTCAACGCCGCGCTTGTCCTCGACACCAGAGCGCAGAAATGGAAATATAAATTTAAATAAATATTTCATCTCCTCGAGTGGGGATCGAAACCACAACAACTCGGTTTTACAGTCACACTTTGTGCCGCTGCGCCACGACTATAAGTTTTAAGTTATTTTTAAACTATATATTATTCCTCATATACTAGAGTACCGAATGGAGACAGTTATATGCTCCAACATGACCTCGTTCTTGTAATAAATATATCTGAACATTTTTATATTTATATTTAAAACATACGTTAATTTTATTGCGGATGTATAAATAATTAATATTATTTACTATCATAAATTAACTGTAACCACATAGTAATTAATGTTTGTAAATATTATCTATTAATAATATAAAGTGCCCGTGAAGCGCCCGACTGTGAATGTGTCGGTTATGCGTTCGAATATTACTCGGAGGAATGGATTATTATTAATTAATATTTTCTCTTTATTCACATATATCAGGGTACCAGATGGAACCTAGTGTTAACACACTCCGTTCCCCACTTTCCGCCTAATTTTCGAGGTATAGTGTGTTGAGTGGCGAAATGTAACGCCATGATTTTACGAGGTTGTTATGTTTCGAGAAAATGAAAATATAAAATATTTTATTTCCATGAGTGGAAATTGAACCCACAACCGTCGAGTTTATAGTCGTATACTTGTGTCTTTGCGCCAAGGCTTCAAATTAAATTATGATGAAAAACAAAATTACAAAAGGCAGGCAGTCGAATCCTTTCTTCAATTATATCGGTTTAAGCGCTTAAGTTAATTGAGCCAAATGTATGGTTACTTTTTTTCATGCGTGTGGTTAATTCGTACAAAGTTAAGTTAACATTAATTTTAATTCATTAATTTAAATTGTTATAGTGGATTACGAAACTTCTAAATTTCGAAATTCTAATACGTATTAGAAAAACAAACCATACTAAAAATATATTTTATTGACCAATACTTATTAAGAAAACGTATAAAAATTTAAACGTATCCCGCTACGTTTAAATTTTTATACGTTTTCTTAACCCGCGTCTCTTTGGAAACCGTCCAATTATACGTTTTCTTAATAAATATTTTTCTTTCCTGAATGTGGAATAACACTTTAAAAATATTTTATTAACAGTTTTTAAAACCAAATACCAAAAAAATACAATCAAATACCGCGGCAGTCAAAATAAATTGTAGGCAAAAAAAAACAAACAACATTTTTCTCTCCAATAGGATTCAAAGCAAAAAAAGTAGATTAAATTCAATAAAAATAAATGACAAAAGAAAGTAGATTAATAAAAAATCAAGTACTTTGCATCAAACGAATTAGGCCTAAACGTTGAGAGAGACACTTATCCAAATGAGATGATTCTTATCGTAGTAAGAGGCTATTCTGTTTTGTTTTTTTTTATTAAATGCCCTTCTCTATACATATATATTACAAACATTTATATTTATATCATAAAACTGTAGTTTTTTTGGTCGAGTTCTCTTATCTCAAGACCTACTAATTTGCATTAAAAAAAGTTATGTTTGATAACTAATTTACTGAGAACAGATAAAGAAAGACATCATAACGTTTCAATGTAAGACACTGTACATGTCATCGGACGAATGAAATATTTAATGTTTTCATTCCCTCACTTTGGTAACGAGTGAAAAGCGCGGCGTTGAGTTCCACCACTCAACACGAAAGGCACGAGGATGTCTTAACCTTAGGTATCTAGGTTCCCTCTGTCTACCCTAAAATGTGCGCAACACAGCATGAAAATAGAAAAAATATTGCCTCTGCTTATCACGTTTCTTAACATTATACTATAATTTAGTATAACATGAACGACTTCTACTTAAATTTCCCAAGAACATGCATGAAGCACAAATAGTTTAATATATTTAATTAAGTCACTGATAACCTTTAGGTACACTATAGCATGTTAGTATGAACTATGGAGCACTTCGCTTAAAACATATAATAAATAAAATAGAAAAAAAAATATAAAAGCTGTAACGCGCTTTTTCTCACCTACCACCCTTTTTTACTATGTAAGACATTAAACTTATCGCTTCATCTCATATTGAATGTTATACAAATTTCGACTTTAATAAATTGCAATATGGTTCACTTTAGCTTTCTCTGGAAAAGCTAATTTTCCATATATTTTAGCGTTCAGAATTGGTTTTCGTTTGTTATCTGATTAAATGTGGTTGTCAAGGTTTTAAATGAAAACCAAATAACAATATAAAGACATTTTCCTTTTGATTTATTGTTAACAAAAAACTGTAAACACGAGCATAATAAATATGCAAAGACTGTTAGCCACGACGGCCTCATATGGCATGCATATTATATGAGGCGTTTGTGGTACAGTCCTTTCATTAAATCAGTCACTGAATTTTGTTTAATATCACGCTGTATCCCCAGCTGGCTAGCCGGAGCGAACGAAGGGTATCTTAGGCTCTGCGTACCTCTTTCGCCTCTTCCACTGTTATCAACCTCTTTATACATGCCCTTGGGGACCCTCATGCTTTTTATGTGATTACTGATTTTTTTGTTTTGATATTAAAAGAATTTTATATATACATAAAAAAATAACATATAACAACAGATAATTATATGGTAACTATAGTCTATATAATAACATATTTTAGAACACTAACACAATTAATTTTATTAAAATGAATTATTAAAGTTAAGCAGACGAAGCCGCGGCATGGATGGATATATGGTTGTATGTATACAACCAAATATATTACTTACATGAAAAAAAGTCTTTTGTCTAATATAAAAGGACGTATAGTGTAACCTTCGACCTATTTTACCTTAGGTAAGCCTATCATTCAGTGTACATTAACGCAATCACATCAACAGAATTCAAATTCAATAAAGTATTTGCAAATGTATGTATTATACGCATTACTATGATTTACTAAGGTAGTGTGACGCAGTGGAACAGTGTCTGACAATGTACTGAGTTCGATTCCAACTCGAGGTTTGTAGAAATAAGTTATTAATTTCCTCGTTCTGGTACACAAAGCATAATGGGCAGTAAGTGGAGAATGAATGGTTCTCTAGATTAACTTGACATAACAGTTATTTTCTTTTTTTTTAGCTTCATATATAGCAGGGTTGACAGGGAGAATCTAGAAACTTAGGGTTAAGATATTCCGTTCCTATAAAGACAATTCTCTTCTCCACTTTCCGGAGCCTACCTGAGGTATTAAGTGGCGGATCTCAACGCCACACTTTATATCGTTGCCAGAGCGAGAAAATTATAATATTAAATATATCATTCCGTCAAGAAAGAATCAAACCCTGCACCACAGTTTTATTTTTATTTAATTATTTTATTTTACAGAAAAAAATGCAAAAAATATTCATTAAAAATATTTCACTTTTCGGTATTCCCATTTTTTCTTATTGTTTAATTATACTGTTTCATACCAAAACTAACTAAAAATATATATTAACGATAATGTTACGTTTAATTTTGTCAGTAAATACTATGAAGGTAATAAATATACTTAGTAAGTCACTACAATATTGGTAGATGTTAAATCAAGGTAAACCTAGGTGATCATAAAGCTCTTTGTCTGTACTAATTGATTACAGTACATTAATTAAAATTAAACTGATTTAAATCAATCTTAACTAACATTAAAGGTTAATTAATTTAATTTATTTAATTTAATTAATTAAAGACTTAGAACATTTTAAAATAATAATTTAATAATGTTTAAATTTAAAATTTTAAGACCGTTGTGGTGCAGTGGTATACCGTCTGACAGTACGTGATGGTTGTGGGCTTGATCGCCACTCAGCTTGATAACTTATTTTTATTACTAAGAAGTTAATCTACAACGTTTATAAGCAGGCTATATTAAAAATACGAGATTATCTTAATAAAAGATGATATTGCGTACAAATAATATTATATTCTAATTTATATTATTGCTCGTCGCCATGCTATATTCTATAAAAAAAAAAGTAGAAAGTACATCTGTATTCCCTTTATATATAAATATCTTCTAAATAACTTACAAAATATTCATTTTTGAGTTCTCAAAGACCACCTAAATAATGAAAAATTGTCCCTTCTAAATGACAACTAAATCTATTTCGTACGAAATTCAGGCCTATTGTGCGATCGCATTTTTATGGTTTCTATCAATCGCCCTTTCTACTACGAAAGTCGTAAAAGAGCTTTATAAAGATACATAGACAACTCTAATACGTGTCTGAGCAAATGGTAATATAGAAAAATGTGTTTGTGTATTAATTTCAGATACCATAATATGTATATCGACGGTTCCTAAGCAAAGAGTCGAAAGTGAAACATTGCAAATTTATTTTATTGCTATTTGAAAGTACTAACAAGGGTAGTTTTTAGATTAGAAACACGTACAAAATACGTTTAACTTAACTTAACTTAGCTTCACGCTTTATCCCTTGCGGGGTAGTCAGAGAGAATGGAGCGCCAAATGCTACGGTCTCTACATACCTCTTTCGCCTCGTCCACTGTCATCAACCTCTTCATACATGCCCTTCGGGGGGTCCTCATGCTTTTTACGTGACCTTCCTCCAGTATCTTTGATACTGTGTTTTCGAAGGTCAACTGGGGGAGACCCCCCTATCTCTCTTACCGCTCATTTTTCCATCATAAATCTTTTTTACCATTCTTTCATCACTCATTCGTTCGACGTGCCCAAACCAGCTGAGCACGTTCTTCTTCATTCTCACCGTGACATCCTCGCTAGTACCTGCCATTCTGTATACCTCTTCATTGCGGATTCGATCAGCTAAGCTGACTCCGCATATCCTACGAAGAGATCGCATCTCCACAGCATTCATCTTTCTTTCATTCCTTTTCTGTAATACCCACGTTTCGCTGCCGTATAACAGAGTCGGTACCAAAACTGCATTGTGTACGGCCAAACGCGCAGCTGTGCTGACGTTTTGCCGTCTCCGTTAACCTTGTTACCGGCAGGAATACGCCTTTCCACATCCATCTCGTATCTTCCATCTCTACTGAACATACTTCCCAAGTATACCACTTCATTCACTTGTTCTAATATCTTACTATTTACACTGATCTTGCATTCCGTCCTTTCTTCATCTCTTTCAAAATACGTTTAAAAAGCGCATAAATTACTATTTTTTCGATTTTTTTTTGTGAGGAAATAAAAAAAGATACTCCGTTCCCACGTTGAATGGCGAAACGGAAGAATGAAAATATATTTCAGTTCCTCGAGTGGGACTCGAACCCACACTGGGTCACAAGCGTGTGACTGTAAACCTGTCGCGTTTACAGTCACACGCTTGTAACCCTGCGGCACGATCGGCCTCCTTAAATAAATAAACAATCAAACGAATAGAACAATCGCATTCAAAAATATAATTCTCGAGGCAGATTAAGATAGAGCTGAATAAAAGTCACCGTATACGAACGACCTAGTTTTAGTATAAAATGGTGGAGACACGCCTACCATTATCTCGGGTAACTTAGCGTTAAACACAAAGGGTTTTTCATTATGCAGATTATTAGACTAGCCGCCGTCATCTGGTTCACCTGTTTGAGGGAAAGCATGAGAATTCTTATTGTGGATGTATTTCAAACATTTTGATGTAATTTTCTTCTTGTTTTTTGTTATATTTTTATTGTAAGCCCTTGTGGTGCAGTGAAACAACATCTCACTGTAAATATGATGATTTTGGTTTCGATCTTAATTCGAAGCAATTATTATATTATTTTTTTCGCGTAAAACAGCGATGATGATTCTCCAAATTAACATGCAGTGTCCCGAAAAATATGCAACAAATGGATGCTGCTAAAAGAAAAATATAAATAGATATTATCATTAGAGATTATAAGCTCTCTAATTTTAAGTTCGATTTTTACCTTCACATATGTTATCAAAGCAAGAAATTGAAAATAGTTTATTTAAATAAACATTTCAATCAGATGTTGTCCTTATTACACTATATATAAAAATAGCTAGCACATTATCAAATAAACATATTTTCTTTAAATAGAATTCCATTTTAATAACAATAATTGAAAATAAAATAAGTGCCTCAACATTCATTTATTAATATAATATAACTATTTAATTAATCAGCTTCACGCTGTATCCCGCACACAGCAGGGTAGGCAGAGGGAACCTAGAGTTAAGACACTCCGTTCCCCACTTTCTGCCAAATTCTGGAGGCATTGCGTGTTGAGTGCCAAAACTCAACGCCGCGCTTAACCTCGACACCAGAGCGAAGAAATGAAAATATAAATTTAAGTAAATATTTCATCTCCTCGAGTGGGATCGAACCCACAACCAGTCGGTTTTCCAGTCACACTCCGTGCCGCTGCGCCACGGCTGGCCTCATAATATAACTATAATATTCTAATTCTATTATGTAAATGGTTAAAAGACGTACCAATTCGCCGCGAATAGATGAAAACATGAAACTTGCTAATTCATTTCGTCGAGTATTAAATGAGAATGTAGATCTAAAATAATTTAATACTGTGAGTAGATAAGGGAGTGTATGAAGCCCTTTATTTGGTTTAATCATAACACGTTTGCTAAGTAACTATTAGGGAAATATTATTTTAGTAATATTCATATACTAACACTCAGTTATTTCATATCCTTAGCCAGAATTCGAAACATTGTGTGTAGGGTTTAACGTTAGAATATTATAATTTTGATTTTTGTTTTTCAGTAATTTATTTAGATATTAAGTAATAAATTATTGTTATACATTTTTATTGGATTGAAATGAATATCTTATATTTTATTTTAATTATATTCTAATATTGAGAAAACGCATAGATCGACACATACTTGAGTCACGATGTGTGATGTGATGTGTGTGTGGGAACCCATTGTTAAGACACTGTATCCTCGATTTTCCACTGAAGTCTGGAGACGTTGAGTGCTGAGTGGCGGAATCCCACGCCGCGCTTTGCCTCGACACCACAGCGAAGTAAAAAATATATAATATTTCATTTCTTCAAGCGGGAACCGAACCCACCACCTGTCGAGTTTACAGTCACATTTCGTGCCACTGCGCCACGACTGACTTTAAATTACAAATTCAATACATATAGGATATACGGATATGAATCAAGCTTGAAACAATTAATGTATTGCATTAAGATGAACCATAATTACACAGAGGTTCTACGTAGTCACCACTTCCTTCCCGGATGTGCTATAGATCTATTTATGCTGTCAAAGCTCACCGCTGCGTCATTTTTTAATGAGTGAGGTTTTAAGTATAGATGATTGATATATGAACATTTTACTTATGGATTTTTTTATCTTCACGCTGTATCCCGCGTGTAGTAGGGTAGGCACAGGGAGTCTAGTGTGAAGATCCTGCGAAAGTGGGAAACTTTTCACTGAATTCTGGAGGTGGAATGAATGCATGAGTGGATGAGTGACGGAACTCAATGCCATATTTTGCCTTTTCACCAGAGCGAAGAAAATGAAGTTAAATTAAATTAACTTCACTCTGCGTTAAGAAACCCTGTTCGCCCTATTCCGCTTAATTCTAGAGGTATTGCGTGATGAGTAGCGGAATTCAATACGGCGGTTTTATCTCGATACCAGAGCGAAGAAAATATTAAATATTTTATTTCTTCTAATGAGAATAGAACCCACAACCTCTCGCTTTTATCCATACACCACGGCTGACCTCATTTATTCATACATAGAAATAAAATAAATTGCATACGTATGAAAAAAATCATATATGTCGCCGCGCCTTATTAGAATAGAACGCTAAACAAGTTTCCAGTGCAACATGTGGCTTTTCACACCAAAATTGTTATAACAGGTAACCAAGCTGTAACCTTATTATTTTCACACCGAATAAAGCTTTAAGCTTAACGGTAAGCTTTTTGAAATGCTCTATACATTTTAAATTTTAATAAACGGAGTAATATTTTTATAGCATATACTTTCTACTTGTATCTATTTTTAGGGTTTCGTACCTTCCACAGCTAAGGTCCTATAAGGGTTCCACTCTTATAAGGTATATAGGTATATTTTTTATTATTTGTTTGTATGTTACTATCGTGTAAGTAATTTAATCGTGTAATAACTATACGCACTTTTTGATGATTATTTTGAAATAACAACTAAAATCGAAGTACCCACACATTAATTTTATTTATTACTACCAAATAAAACTATTACAATACGCAATGGAACGAAGTGTCTCAAAACTAGGTTCTCAGGGTCCCTGTGCCTATCCTGCTGTGTGCGAGATACAGCGTAAAACTAAAAAAAACAAACTTATAATGTATTGTTTACGTCCTACAAATTTGGCCACAAAATGGGGAAGAAGTGTCTTATCACTAGTTTCCCTCTGTCTACCATTCTCCATGTGGGATAAAGCGTGAAGCGCGAAGCTACTATAGCGAGGAAATGGAAATAAGATAATAGCTTGAGCCTGACCCTGCAAAAAATGTTTCTGCAAAACAAAACAAAATACTCTTGTATGTTACAAATATAAAATCCAAGACGTCTCAAAGATTAAAAGGAAATTTTCCAATGATTTAACTTTTGATAATTTCTTCGTACGCAAAACATGGTTGTTTTCTAAGTAAATTTCAAAAGTGACATGTTGCGGCTTTGAGGCCTCTAACGACGCGACTCGTGTCACACGATGTTACAGTTCCGTAATAATATTACCGTAATGCCGAATAAAATATCTCGTCAAGTATATTATAATATTGTTAGTATTTTGTATATGCTGATTATAATTAGTTTTACGGCGTTTCCTCTTATGATTTACTCTATATATATATATATATATATATATATATATATATATATATATATATATATATATATATATATATATATATATACATGTATGTATTTATAGGATAGAAGCTACATACATGTATATATATATATATATATATATATATATATATATATATATATATATATATATATATACATGTATGTATTTATAGGATAGAAGCTACGAAACAATGGGTCGTTTCACTGTAGTCGCGATGGTTGTGAGTTCATCACCACTCAAGGGATTAAATTATTTTCATATTACAGAGCTAGGAAAATTAAATCACCGCGTTAAGTTCCGCGAATCTTCGTCTTGAGTTCAAGCGGCAAGTGCCTTTTGTAGTAGGAGAGAGTGTAAAATAATATTTTTTTAGAAGCTGATTTCCTTTCCGGTAGCTGCTAAGCAAGCCATTGTGACTTAGTTACGTGTCTGATAACAAATTATAATCGAAAGTTCAAATTTTTACCGGATAAAAAGTAACACATGGCAGGGGGAACCTAATGTTTAGACGCTCTGTTCCCATTAAGACACTTCCGTTCCCCACTTTCCGCCAAATTGTGTGTTGAGTAGAATGAAATTATTAAATAATTAATTACCTTGAGTGGAAATCGAACCCACAGCTTCACACGTTTACGAGCCTCATTTCTTATTATTTTAATTAAAATCTGCTCAAGTAACTCGAACATGCCACAAAGTACAACGTTTACTTGCACGAAATCAAAATAAAAATCGTGTACACCATCAACTCTCAGTCTTAAATACGGGCAATAAAGTACAAATGTCAATATTCCTTCACTAACAACGTCAACAGAGCTTTCCGCCAACGTAAATCGCATTATGACGGACTCAGGCTTCAAACAAAAACTGCTCAACCTGGTAATTGCGAAATTATTTTCTTTGTGTTTTTTTGAATAGATAAATGGTGTAATTTCTATAGTTGTGGATTCGATTCCTAGTCAATATTTTTTTTTATTCGCCCTAGTAACGTGTGGCCGTCAATTTCGCTGTTTACAGCAGTCGAAAATAGAGTGTTGAGGCCAGGACACAAGTGTGTGCCTGTAAACGCGACTGGTTGTGGGTTCAATTTCCACTCAAAGAAATAAAATATTTTAATTTTTCATTTTCTCGCTCGGGTAATAAGACAAAGCGCGGCGTTGAGCTCCGCGCCTCAACACACAATAGCTCCAAAATTCGGCGAAAAACGGAAAACGGAAGGTCTTAACACTAGGTTCCTAGATTCTCACTGCTTACATTGATATAGCGTGAAGCTGAAAAAAAAATGTTACAGGTACCTGCTACGACGGCCCCAACTTACATGAAATGTAATAAAAATATCTTAAAAAAAATCTAAATAAATATGTTTTTTCAAGTGCCTAAAATTATAAACACGATAGTAAAACGGAAACAAGAAATTATCAAACAAATGTCTGACCGTTTGTCTTTCTATTTATTTAGGCTAATCTAAGAGATAGCTAAATCTATTTTTATGAGACTTTCACTGGAACTTATGGAGGGAGCGTATAGGCTACTTTTCATCTCGGAATTCCCGCGAGATCAGAATTTACGCAGAAGAAACCTTGTTTACTATGCCCATAGATGGATATGAAATAACCAAACATTTTTCTATTAAGCAGTGCAATCTTTTCATCAATTGAAACAGTTTGGAATTTCATTTATTTTTGCTTAAAATAAATGAAATTCCAAGCTGTTTCAATTTATTTAGTGTAGAACAGTTTTTCCTTAATACACTTATCTAATATAAAACATATAATCGTAATTATTAAAGCGGGCGAAGATGCTGGCGGTCCGCTAGTATTATAAATGAAAATTACTTTTGGAACGAAATTCTAATCCAAACTGATTACGATTAGGCGATAAAAAAAACTTGCGTTCTTAGGCATGACATAATTTCAAATAACAAAATAACTATATATTAAATAAAGACGAAACTGCAATTTTTTACTGTAACGACCCGAACAAGCCTAAGCATTAGTAACGACCCGCATAACGGCGGAATGGAAACAAATGTTGGACAAAGGAAATGGGAACTAACACGGTTGAACTGTCAGTACATAAAATAGATTAGAGCTAGTATGTTATTTTTTTAAGAATCATTTATATATATATATATATATATATATATATATATATATATATATATATATATATATATAAAATGATTTTTTCTTATTCTTTTACATACAAGTTAATTTGAAGGTTGTGGTGTTGGGTGGATTTCAACTCCGTAAGTTGTCTAGTACACCCACTGAACAATACCCTCTTGGATACCGTCTGCTTGAATAATACCTGCTTGGACACTTCGTCCTCGGAGATATTCATATATGATATATTAAAATATGTTCCCAAGCAAAATTTCTTACAATAATATGTAATAAAATTAAGTCTCTTTAATATTTTTCTTTAGTTTATATTGAAAATTTAATTTTATATAGTTTTTACAATAGTTTCACATAAACTGTGATATCTAACTTTTAATAGAAAACTTAAAACTGTGAAATAATGATATTACAATGAAATATTGACTCAACGTGTGAATTTCAACAGTATATTTATTTATTTATTTAATACGCCAACTTAATAATAAAAATATACAAGGAAAACACATATATACAAAATAAAGCCTTGAAATCACTTCCAATTTAGTTTTGCTCTTCTATGTCTAACTTGCTAGATAATCCCTCACCACTTTTCAGAGTTGACCGTACTGTACATTAATTACAACGACTTGCGGCTTACAGTTCAGTGTAATATATATGACGTTTCATAATGTGTTATGCTTTTAATTATGCTTTTGAGCCAATCTTAGCGTAGGTAGTGGGTTTGATGGTAATCGTGGGATTGATACATTAATTTTAACACTCTATTAGAAAGCTAAATAAAAATATTGGGACAAGTTTGTCGTTTAAGTTCTTGTCACAAAGTGGTTCTATCTGCTACCTGCTTAGCCCTAGAACCGTACCCTGGGGTATAAACGAAAAAAAAATAAAGAAAACCATTTGGCCCGTCGTGGCGCAGGGGCACAAAGTGTGACTGTAAAATCGACTGATTGTGGGTTCAATGGAACCCTCATTTACTTTTTAACAATAGGTTGCCTCTGCCTACCCTATATATAGTAATTTTGTAAACTAAAAAAATATGCTTTGTATCTGCAATTAGTAAATATTGACACTATTTTTTATTAAGATTATTATTAATTTGGTTCTTTATAAAAATAATACTTCATATCCATCTCATTTCATTTTTCTTTGCCTCGACACTTATAATATTATGGATTGACTCTCTTCACCAACATTATAATCATACAAGCAAGCCTACAAGATCACCTTACCAGATACTGCCAAATCTACCGTAATTCAAAACTTTATAATTATAGAGCGAACAGACAATTAACATGAAACTTTTAGTAGAAATGAACACAGCTGGATGCCTCCGGGCAAAGGTCCGTATAACTTGAGCACTGCTTGATCCAAACCACTGAACAAACTGAAGTTGCACTACGGCCGAGTCTAACTTGGTAATGACGTGCTCGCTACCTCCAGCCTGTACTGGTCCTTTAATGATATATTATTATTAAATCTTATTTGATTTAGTACTTATTAGTAATAGTTATCCGTTGTACACATTTTTTCTGTTAATATATGTTTTCTGTACTTTCTTTCGTGTGTGGTACATAAATAAATGAAATAAATGAAAAATTATATAGTAAATTAAATGAAATGTAATGTATATATATTCATATTTAAGGATGTGTTATAAATTTTGTTAATGTATGTATATTTGTTTGTCTGTTCACCATTTTTTCAAAAAAACAACTTTTTGTTTTACTCTAATTTAGCAATTTGTCCAAGTTTAATCAAAATCAGTTTAGTAATATTTGAAATAAAATGTAAGTTAAAAATATTTTCTAAATTTGTATCAAAATTAAACCACTTAGCATGTCTAGTAGACAATTATCGACAGTCGCGCCAAACAGTCAGCTATTACGACTAATTAACGACTGGCGAACTCAGCGCAAGGAAAATACTGACGAAACGCGATCGCTTCGAAAAACTTTAGCGAAATCCATTGTTTGAATTACTTAATTTAGTATCGAGTTTCCTAAGAATAATGTTATCATTTCAATTTTAGGGCTTGAAAAGTAAAGGCTACTTTAAAGTGACATTTAAAGTCGATTTTATTTTTTTCAGCCTCACCTTTTATCCTGCTATGCTGGATAGACAGACAGACAGACACATTTACATCACGTGTTTAGTTATTGCACGTGATGGAATTCAGCCCCGCGCTACCTTTTACCGTACATCCTTCTTTCGTGTGAGAAAGAAATATTTATGCAATTTTCCAATACTTTCAATTTCAATAAATTAGTTTTCTAACTTCAATAAGGTGTCGACTTAAAAATTGTAACTGTTTGCACCTCCGCAACATTGTCAATTTTGCATAATTGATTTTTTACAGGAGAGCCATTTGGAATAATATATTTGCATTTGATCTAAGTTATATAAAATAATAATAGTGAGATCTGTCGTGGTGCAGAGGCACAAAGTGTGACTGTTAACCCGACAGGTTGTGGGTTCGATCCGCACTCGAGGAAATGAAATATTTATTTAAATGTATATTTACATTTCTTCGCTCTGGTGTCGGAAGTGTGTTCAAAGCGCGGAGTTGAGCTCCGCCACTCAGCACGTAATGCCTCCAGAATTCGGCGGAAAGTGGGGAACGGGGAACCTAGTGTAAAGACACTCGTCTTTACAGAACTTAACGCCGCGTTTTATCTCGGTCACAGAGCGAAGGAATAAATATAAATATATATAAATATTTTATTTTCTCGTGCAGGGATCGAACCCACACCCAACAGCGTTTACAGTCACGCTTGTGCCTCTGCGCCACGTCTCGCTTCAGATTTTAATATTTTGATTAAGACATATAAGTGATACTTGTTGGTACACCATTGTTAAATTTGTATCAACAAGTTGCGTGTTAAGTGGCGGAACTTAACGCCGCACTTTTTGCCTTGGCATCAGAGTCAAGATGGAATTGAACCTACAACCGCCACGTTACAGTGACACGCTTTTACTCCTGAGCCACAACTGCCACAAATCAAAAGCTCACAATTATTAGAAAAACTCATAAAATAAAATAAGCACTTTTACCAAAATACAAGGCTTATTGAAGTCAACGTATGTGTCTACCTTATAAATGTTATATTAACAAAATAAGAAACATAGACGTCAAATATATTTTTATGTAGACCTAAAGCAATAAGTACGTAAACTTTACTCCAGAACCTTAATTATTTCCAAGCAAACTGAAAGCTTTAATAAACTTCTAAGTAAATATTTTAAATTAAAACTCAGCCGTAATATAACAACAGTAAAGGTTTCTTTTAAGATTAAAAATAGTGTACGCCATTTTGATCTTTACTATTAAAACTATATATGAACTAATATACCGTGGTGGGTATTCTGTTAAAAAATACTTATTAGATGTATTAAATGATTCCCGTTAATAAATCCGTTTATATTGTATTATACACGTGTATTGTATTATACACGTGTATAGTAAAATAGCTGAGTTAAAAGTTAATCGTGGAAGTTAAATTGGTTCACGAGGTCTTTACAGAGTTAGGTATCGTTCAGGTTTAATTAAAATTTTCGATATATCCATTTATTGGAAGCCAGGCTAAATCTCTTAATAAATTGAACTATTACGTCGTTATTCTGATAATGGGTTTTCGATATTTATTTTAAGTTAGCCTTGATTTTAGCTAGTGGATAATAATAATCAGCTTCACACTGTATCCCACACACAGCAGGGATGAGGGAACCTAGTATTAAGACACTTCGATTAATTTTGATTTAAGATTATTTTCGAAGCACAAAGTGTGACTGTAAAATCGACTAGTTGTGGGTTCGATCCCCGAGGAAATGAAATATGTATTTACATTTATATTTTCATTTCTTCTTCAAGTGGGTAACAGAGTATCTTAACACTAGTTTCCCTATGCTTACCCTGCTGTGTGCGGGATACACCGGTATTATTTCTACGAAAGTTATAGAACTTTTCAAGAGGTGTGGGTTCAAAGCTTGCTACTTTCAAACTTTTATAATTCTCGGAAAATCGAGACTGAAAAACTACCAAGTCAAGTTCTTGTGTAAAAAATGATGGATTAATAAATAAAAAAAATATACAGCCTTTTTATACGGCTCTTGCAGATATTTATTTTTGTATAAAGCAGTACGAAATCAAAGATCGAATCATCGATAGAAAACATAATTGTAAGTGTTATAAAACAAAAAATATATATAAAACAAAAAGAATGGAGCGAAGATACCTCTTACCAGCTTCACTGCGGAGTCAAATGACAATAACTAAGAGAAACATGACGTATTCTAATTTAACGACCCGGTCGAACTACGACCTTGTACACTCGGTAACGATCGAAGGGATGTGCCGTGTGATCCCGGCCTAGAATAGGATCATCCTGGTACTGGTGATGTCGTAAGAGGCGACTAAAGTACGTGTGGTAGAGTCACGTCGCCAGCAATGGCAACACGCATGGGCAGACTCGACCGGATCATTACCATCCCCGGCATTTAAAACCGGCGTGAAGTTGTGGCTTTATTCCAGTGCGTTTTGTATCAGGTAATGCCGAGCCCCGGCGCCCAATCCACCTTAAAGGCCGGCAACGCACCTGTAGCTCCTCTAGTGTTGCACGGGGTCATGGGCGGCTGTATTCACTTACCATCAGGTGACACGAACGCTCGTTTGCCTTGTCTTTTCCATAAAAAAAACGTGATATAATACAACTTCTAGACCTGCAAAACAAAAAAAATCCAATTCAAACCAGTAGTTCCTGAGATTTGTTAGTGTTGAACCAAACAAACTCATCAGCTTTATAATAATAGTATAGGATAGTAGCAGACAAAAAGCCATTCGATAAAAAACAACACATAGTTTTCACATTACTGCCAAATTCGATTACGACATGACGGCGTTGCGATGCTATCATTTCATCGGATTACAGTAAGCTCTATGATTGGATTGTGATTGTATGTTGACTTTTTACTAAGCTTATCGTACAAATTTTTCGCGTTCGTTCGCCTTTATTTATCTTTTCTAGAGCCGTCGCTTCGACCAAATTATGTTAGGCTAGAATATACATTTCGTTTTTATTACTTTTCTTAAGAAATTGGGAAGAGACTTCATGATTTTCTTATTATTATATTTTAGTTTACAAAATATTCATATATTTTTCTAAATTTTGCTTTTAAATTAAGTGTAAGTACATATTTTGTCAATCTTAATATAGACTATCCTATCTATATATAAAATAAAAAATAAACTAAATCAAATTTTAAGTAACTAAAAACTCAAAACTCACTTCAAAAAATAAATTTAATTAAAAAATCAGCCTCACACATACAGCGTGAGGCTGATTTTTTGCACATAGCAGGGTAGGCTGCCTAATGTTAAGACACTCCGTTCCCCACTTTCCACCGCGTTCTGGAGACAATGCGTGTTGAGTATCGGAACTCAACGCCGCGCTTTGTTTCGACACCAGAGAGAAGAAATCAATATATAAATATAAATAAATATTTCATTTCCTCGAGTGGGGATCGAACCCAACCAGTCGATTTTACAGTCACACTTTATGGCCCTGCGCCACGACTGGCCTCAAAAACGAAGCCATTATAAAAACTAAATGAATCCAAACAATTGAAACAATCAAAGTTAAAAGCCAAGAAAATAAATATTAATGTTACAGATATTAGATTTCAGATAAATTTTCACTTCACATTCCATTACCAAAGGATAATATTATCCTGAGCATTTCTAAGAGTTATTTTAATTTATCATTATAAAGATTCGGGGAACCTTAGCAAATTGCTGTTGTTTGACTGTTTCTTTATCCTTTTATTTCATTGAAATGGAATCTTTTAATTTTGTCTTTTAATGATAGCTGTTGAAAATATGAGACCCTAATAAAATTACAAGTTTAAGTAATTTTTGTTGGTGTTAAGCAAACTGCTAATTTAGGATATTTTTTTTATTATATGGTTCATTCGTATTTGATCTCCTAATTTATGTGACGGGGAACACGGCGCTGAGTTCCACTACTCAACATGCAAAAGTCTCAAAAATTGGGTGGAAAACTTGGTTCCCCCTACCTAACCTGCTGTAAGGGAAAATCGTGAAGGAAAGAAGCATAAAAAATTACAAGCTTTATTGATTTTTTTTTACAAAGTCTTTGGATATAATACAACTTGTCGTTGCACACTTTTATAATTGCCATTATTTAATAAACAAGTAAACACAATTATACAGCACTAAGAAGGTCCAGTAAAAACACCATTAAGGTAAGATAAAGGAAGGTAAAATATCTGATTTTCCTTTGAGATGTTGTCAGTCTGAAACAAGAAATAATAATAATTCTCATTTTCCTATAACAAACGGAGGCTTTAAACTCCTTAAGGAATAAAAATCCTGTAAAAGAATACCGAGCACAAAGAAAAATGACTATGCGGCAAAGAGATATCTGCATCTTAACAAGAAGTTACAAAGAATTGAGTAAGATATATTAGACGTACTTCCATACATATGTGCATATGATGATTAAATATTTATTTAAAAGCTGTCCTGGCGCAGTGAGACGATGGGAGTGGGTCAGACTATAAATAACCGATTAACCGACGCGACTAATGGTTATAACCTATAGGTTGTGGGTTTGATTTTGATTTGTGAGTTCGTTGCACTCGGGGGAATAATACTATTTTAATTAGTTTCATTTTAGAGCTACGATAGACAAAGCGCGGCGTTCAGATTCGTCACTCAGCTCGTATATATATTCAAAATTTAATTCCCCCGGGGTAGGAATCGAATTCACAACCATCGCGTTCACATTCGCATGCTTCTATCCCTGCGCCACGACGGCCTCAAATATGTAATAATTACTTATCCTACTAAAATTATAAGTTTGAAAAGATGGATGTTTGTTCGAACTTCTTCTTTCACGCAAATCACTGAAAGAATATATATTTTGTAGTACTATACCTTGTACATCAGAATAACACAGAGGCTACAATTTTTGTGAAGATTTAGTATAACAATCAATTCAAGCGGGCGAAGCCGCGCTTGGGTCGCTAGTAATTTATATAGTGACGCAGTGTAGCATATAATTGACAGGATGATTAATCAAGTGATAACGGGCTTTCTCTCTATTGTGTTGGGAAGTTACTTGTTAAGGGATAAATATATGTACATACATATATAATTCACGACAAATAGGAAAATTGGCGCCTACTGCTGGGCCTACCATTACTCATCTGGTGGATCTCCCTTCCGGCGCCCTTCTTTGTAAAATAATAATTAGTTTAAAGGAGTAAAAAGTATCAAATTATTTTCAGTTTCACGCGTTATCTCGTTCATAGCAAGATAGCCAGAGACTCATGCCTCAGCGTATTTCCGCTTTCCTCCCGAATTTAAGACATGGCGGAAGTTAACGCCGCGCTTAACTTATAATAGCAGAAAATTATAAGTAATAAACTAAACTGTAAATATGTATATTTTACAATGTATTGACAATCAATATTGATGTAAATTATAAAAGAAGACTAGGTATAAAGAAAGAGTTTCCAGTCCTATCTATAAAAATACCTATCTTGTATTAGTTCCCACATCTACGTACAGCAACATAAGTTATAAAGGCGGCGATAGGAACAGGTTTCCGAGTTTAATATACGCGATACGTCTCGTGCGAGGCTTACGTAAGGTTCTTGCTGATTAAATTGCTACTATATTGGTTATAGTAATAGTGAACTCCATTTTACTGGAATGAGATAGTTTAAGCCTGTTTTATCAGGCTATCATAGCGCAGTAGAAGGGAATTGCTTCTGAATGATCGCTACGTTGGGTGGGTTCAAATCTCAGTCGAGGAAATATTATTTATAGTTCACCGCTCTGCCAAGACATAACACGGTTAAGTTGCACTACTGCACACTCTGATTCGGGTTTGTGGTGGAACTTTTCTCTGACTATTCTGATGTATGGTAAACAGAGTGAAGCTGCTCTTAAGCAATTTCATTTGTATATTTATTAAAAAAAGTAAAGTATTTTCTATAAGCTAAATAAAACACAGGGTACGTTTGATTATACACACTAACTTTAGAAACAACTGGTTTAAATTAAAAGTTAGTTTTGTGTTTGATCAACAGTTTATCAAAGAAGGCTCTATTGCATCACATAGATTATTTTGATGTAACTTATTGTTACTTAAGGCACTTAGAATGTTAATATTTTATAATAATGTCAATATTAGTATATAATACGTTCTAAGTTTTTTTATTTGACTTACTAAGCAAAGCTACTGTAAAAACTAGTATTATAAAAAAATAAATATTTTTTCAAAAACATCCTAATCGAGTAATAAGCGTGAAAATTTTATATTAAACTCAAATATCAAGTAATTATTGTAAGAAAATTTACATCAGACTGAAGTAATATTTTGTAAGAAAATTTAATTTAATGACATCTTGATAACACTAAGTGAGAGGAATGTAATAAATTTATTCTTAACAAAATTCGAAGTTAAGTCATTTACAGCGAAAACGATTTAAAGATACCGTCATTTTAATTAAATGTTTTTTTAATAAAAAAAAATATATCAACGTTTAACTATATATTTATGTATAAAATAAAGATAGTAATATAAATCTTATACCGTCTAATAATTCATTATGCCGTCGCCGCATAGCGGCAGAGCGTCTAACTGTAAAGGCGACCGTTGCGGGTTCGATTTCTTTTCGAATTAGAAAACAAAACGCACCGTTGAGTTCTCTTTTTCAACACGCAATTCTGGAAAATTGGGCGTAAAGTGGAAGATATTATTATAGCCCTGGATTCCTTCTGCCTTGATACATGAAGGATACAGCATAAAACTAAAAAGAAACATCAATTATTCATCAGATTGAAAAGTAAAATAAAATTCTGTTTTAAGTATTGATCAGTATTGAAATTGCTTGCTCAGTCGTGTCTATTAAACCTTACGTTGCTAAAATAAGCAAAAAATAGACAATATAGTGATTATTTCTTTCTTATTTAGTGATATTTCTTCTATTTGATGATGTTATCGAAAACATAACAATTATAATCTGCAAATATGTATACTAATAAATGACATATTTGCTACATATGGTTATAATAGTACAAAATTGAAATCAGCTTCACGCTGTATTCCGCACACAGCAGGGTAGGCAGAGGGAACCTAATGTTAAGACAGTCCGTTCCCCACTTTCTGCCGAATTCTGGAGACATTGCATGTAAAGTGGCAGAACTCAATGCCGCGCATTGCCTCGACACCAGACCGAAGAAATGGAAATATAAATTTAAGGAAATGTTTCAGTCCTCGAGTGGGGATCGAACCTACAACTGTCGGTTTTACAGTCACACTTTGTGCTCCTGCGCCGCGACTGGCCTCAACTTACGTTACTTACGTAGTATAAAATTAAATTACAACAAAAAAAAATATTTTGCGATTTTATGTCAATTAAATTCTAATTTATGTATCTGTAACTGGTAGAGCTGTATAGTTTCGAATATTAGATTTAAATATGTAGTAAACATAAAGTGCTTGTGGATTGTGGTAGTTGCCCAAATGCCGCCAGACTAAGTTTCTCATGTTAATTTATGTGTTTGAGTGTAACCTACTTTGTTCTAAAACTGAAAGCTGTACTGTTTGGAGAGTACTAAGAGACAAAGACAATATGCCTTTAAATTTATATCTTTGGGGCTCAGTGACACTTCGAGTTCAATTCTCGCTCAGTGGAATATCTTCGTTCTGGCAACAAGGCAAATCATGGTGTTGAGTTCCACCACTCAACACACAAGACCTCAAAAATTCAGCGGAAAGTTGGGTACGGAGTGTCTTAAAAATAATAATTTATACAAAGTGGAAAAAAAGAGTGGAAAAAATAATAATTTATACAAATGATGATGATGATTAAGTCAAACATGCCCAGACATTATAAAATATATTATTAATATTTATCCCAACTGTGCCAGTTTTAAAATGTATAGATACTTTTATTTAACTGTTCATTAACATTTACTACTAAGCACTAACTCCGTTAGTTAGCGATTGTAACAAAATTTCGTTCTCTACTAATCCCGACAAATAAAGGAAAACCACGAAAACTCGTTATAAATCGTAAAATATGTGAAACCTCAAATTGTAATTATGAAATTGTCCGCGTGTACTAAACTTTCCTAAAATGCGACGGTTGGCGAAGCTTCTGCTTTAAAATGTTTACAACTCGTGGAATATGTTACGCGCGATATTATTAAATATGTGAGTTTTACTTTTTTTAACGCCAACGTGACGCAGTTGTCATATATTTGTCTGTATACGGTGATTGTAATTTCTAATCCTAGTAAGGGAAGGTGTACTCGTATTTATGATATAATTGCTTTTCTATATTACGTACTATTGTTATATAATTTTATTTTTCTTCAGCTTCTCGCTGTATCCTGCATGTAGCAGGTTTGTCAGAGGGAGTCTAGTATTAAGACACTCCACTCCCCAATTTCCACTGAATTCGGTGTCCGTCACCGTCTTCAGTGGCAGAACTTAACGCCTCGATACCAGAGCGATTAAATGATAATATTAAAAACTCGTTTCCTCGAATGGAAATTTAACCCACCACAAAATGAAACCAGGAATCTGTTACTTTAATATATTACAGCATTAAGATCCACCATTCCGTTTAGATATCTTTAAAATCGGTAGAAAGTGGAGAATAAACTAACTCAATATCACTTGGTTCTTTACACGATTTACAGAAATGACTTTAAGACAAATTCGTAGGAACGGAGTGGACGAGCGGTGCAACTTAAAATAAATTGGAAAGGAGAAATGAAAGACAGCCTGTCAATTCATATAACTATACAAAAAATAAACTAAAAGAGGCAGTCGTGCCGCATTGGGAAAGCCTAAATGTAAGCGCGACGGTTGTGGATTCGATCCTTACTTGGAAAAATAATTATATTAAATTTATTTTCATTTCTCCGCTTCACTAGGCAAAGCAATGGATGGTATTGACTTCCAACTCTCAACAGAGTAACTTACCACTACTCAATCCACTAAGCTTCACTATGTTTTTCTCTATGAAAAAAAAATATATTGCTGTATATAAAAGCAAAACAAAATTTACACTCATATACCCATATAAGTTTCAATAAAACAACATGCGGAATTAAATTACTCAAACCAATTAATTATCAGGTATTACTATATGCATGATTAAAGTGAATTGAGAATAAATTAAAATTGGCGGTTTCGATCCAAACACGACAGCTACGCACGTATTTTACTAACGTTTGTAATATTGTCGTGTTATTCTATATATGTATAAATTTTGTATGGAGATCGGTGCGTAGTGTTAACGTAGTGATTGGATATTCAATTCCATCTCAGAATAATACAAATAATGTGCGGTGTTGGGTTCCGTCAGTCAACATGCAATGTCTCCAGAATTCGGTGGAAAATGGGAAATGGAAGCATTCCCCGAATTCCATATTATGGGTGTTTTAACATTAGGTTCCCAGGTTCCCTCTGCCTATCCTGATATATGAGGGATACAGAGTGAATCTTAAATATATATTTGTATATATATTCAAAAGATAATGGGCGTAGCATAGAGTCCCACCAATCTATACAACCAACATACCCAATTCAGGGCGAAAGTAGAAAGCGGAGTAGTGGCGAGGCAAAGTATGTGGCTGTCATTAAAAAAATCCTATATTATATAAATTTAGAAAATGTTGACGACAAATTTATTACTCAATCTACAAAATTATATAAATCTTTTATAAAAAAAAGTATTCTGCTAACATAGCAGTGTGTTTTATACGTAACTCATTTACCCGCGTTGATTCACAATTTCGTCTAGACATCAATGGCACTATCTTGGCAATGTCTTCTATTAAAAGTAAGCAAATATAAGAAATATTTTTGTATAGAGTCTTGCTTGACTTAATTTCAATCAGTTTTTTTTTTATATATTTTGGTAAATAACTCCATATTTGATGTTATTATGTAATTTAAATAAGATTTTATGTATACTTAAAGTAAAAGATGAAATATAAATAAAAATAAGGCATACGTACAGATATATACAATGTAAGATTTTTGAAGTTTCAGTCATAACCGCTTTGAAATATTTTACGTAAATTGAATGATTTAAGTGTAGATCTAATGAAAAGATTCTTAGATTGTTCCTTGTTTTTTTTATTATTTTAGCGTAAGCTTATCCTATTGCCGATTTAGTTGCGAAAACAACGCCGCGCTTTGCCTTGTTGTCAGAGTTAAAAAATGAAGCTATTTAACATTTAATTTACCTGAATCGGAATAGAACCCATAACCATAGCATTTACAGTCGCACGTATGTGCCTCTGCGCAACGAATGGCTCTCGATGTACTGCATCAAGATTTTCAATTTAAAAATAATTGTCTCGGCTTAGTTTACATTCAACCCAGGTATATGCTCTTTCTGGTCACTTAAAATATTCCTAGAAATAACTTACTTTTTACCTTTATCAGCTTCACGCTGTATCCCGCACACAGCAGGGTAGGCAGAGGGAAACTAGTGACAAGACACTGTTCCCCACTTTCCGCCGAGTTCTGTAGGCAATGCGTGTTGAGAGGCGGAACTTAACGCCGCGCTTTGCCTCAACACCACAGCGAAGAAATGAAAACATAAATGTAAATAAATATTTAATTTCCTCGAGTGGGGATTGAACCCACAACTAGTCGATTTTACAGTTCTACTTTGTGCCTCTGCGCCGCGAGTGGCCTCTAAATAACTTAAATAAGATGAAAGTAACTTAGATAACGTGAACAGCGAATTTGTTCAAGAAGTAAAGTTATCCGCTTTGAATATTAATTCAGCTAAATCAGATACGGACCATTTATACTTAATTTTATGCTAATTCGTAATTAATTTATAAAGTAACGTTTTTATGAAACAGATTGACACAGATTTTATTATTTTGACCATAAATTATGGTCTTGTTTTATTTTGACGTGTCAATCTGTACGTGACAAGGTAATTAGAAATAAAAGGGTTTTTTCTAAGGGTCTGTAAGGGTCCTTAGCAGTCGGGAAAAATCTAGCGTAACATTCAGTTCATAAAGATATTTAAAAGATATTTTGAAGTCAGTCGTGGTGTAGAGGCACCAACGTGCGTCTGTAAACGCTACAGGTTGTGGGCTCGATTTCCACTTGAGGAAAATGTTTAATATTTTCATTTTCTCGCTCTAGTAACAATACGCAATGTCTCGAGAATTTGGCAAAAAGTGGGGAACGAAAGCGTTTTAACGGAAACAGAGTACAGTCACACTAGGTGCTCAGGTTCCTCTGCTTTACCTGCGTTATGCGGAATACAGCGTGAGGCCGAAATAATGATATTTAGCGTTATTATCAGTATGACACCAGATTCTGTCAGCCTACCTTACCATATGCACGATAAAGCATAAAGCTTATATCAATATTTAAAAAAAATATCCTAAATCAGAAAACATTTCATTCAGAAATTTATATACAACACACTAATAACAATGGGCTAAGATCAGCTCGGTAACACAAGACTTTAAACTCATTTAGTGCAACAATGACGTAATTGCATTTTTTTAAATAGAAGCTTTTTTATAGAAAAAGAAAGTTAAATATTATATCAACATATGAGCAAAGACTTTTTATAAACTTTCATTTTTGAAAGACTTGTTTAACTTTGAAATTGCAAATAAAAATTCGAAGGCACTCAAAATCACTAATATCAAACACCAAGTCAAATTTCGTTTGTAAGAAATTACAAAGCAGTCAATATTTAATTAAAGCCCTGATCAAGCTTTGTTCTCATTTTGTTTCAATTTTGGCAAACTTTTTCCAAACGATTTACCTTTTAACAAACACGAAATCGTTAAAATATTTTGTAATTGATTAAGATAATATTTATATTAAGGCCATTTTGAGGCCGTCGTGGCGCACCGGCGCGGCATAAGACTGAACGTGACGGTTACGGGTTCAATGTTCACTTAGGGGGAATGTTTTTTTTTATTTGTTCCTTATAGTAAGTAAAATCCGGGTCATTGTGATCCGCTTCTCAAAATGTAATATCCCGAAACTGAGCGGAAAGTGAGGAATGGAGTGTCATTACACTAGGTTCCTGCTGTCTACCCCGTTGCATAGAAAAAATTGTGTAGTTGAATTAAAAATTATTAACATATAATTGGGGGTATGAATCAGACTAAGTAGGCAGTATTCTACTGCGCTATTTCGGCTTCAATATAGTCATACATTGTAATATTTTTGTGTAACTTTTTTTTTTACTTCACGCTGTATGCCGCACACAATAGAGTAAGCAGAGGAACCCGAAACTCAGAGCCGCGCTTTGGACTCGAACCCAAAACCTATCGCGTTTACAGTCACACATTTGTGTGCCTGCGCCACGACTGGCCTCGATATTTCTTTATCATAGCCATTTAATGATCAGAAAACGCACTAACCTACTTAAATAATACCTCCATTGTTATATAATGAGGTTATTTCACACCAACTATTATAAATAGCTGAAAGAGGTTCAGGCATTGTGAAGTCTTTATCCTAAACCATTATAACGGGCTATTCAGTGACAGCGAGAATTTCAGAAAGCTTGAAATCGTAAGCCGCTTATCTTCTAACGGAATTACTGTAGATTTACCTGTTTTTATGGGTTTTTTTTTTATTTTCTGGGAAAAATGTACGTTGCAAAAGATATTTTAAATGAGTTTTAGTTCTAGTTATTCTAGGAATAATTGTAGAATTTATTTAAAGAATGTATTTTGGATACAAAAATGTTATTTTTTACTTGAAGAGAAATATTACAATTTCATTTCATTTATTGTTAATTCTAATTAGCTATTTCTGTCCAAAAGTAAGTTTCATTAGATTTACAATTAACAAAATGTGTTCAAAAACATAAGAAAAAGATCCTCTATATATCGATGGCGCAAAAGTAAACACTAAAGTTTTTTCCAATATACTTAAGTAATCATTTCTCTGGCGTAACGATGTATCCAGCACATAGCGACAAAACGAAACATGTTGAGTAATGGAACTCAACACTGTACTGTAGCTTGCTACACGAGCATCGGAATAAAAACAATGCATTTCCCAAACCAAGGATCAAACCCATTACCATTGCGCTTATAGCAGACACCGTGTTGACGGCCCTTTTATTTTCAAATTTAATAAAACTCAATTCTAGTTCTAAACTAACTTGACATAAATATCCATTACAAAAATGAGTAAAAGTTATTTTAGTTCAATAGTGCACACCCCCGGGACTAAATACGTGTAATAGGATTACTCCGAGAATAACTTATGATGCACATCTAACGACGCTTGCTTGTGCACTTAGACAATGATATAGTATTTTGAAATATGACAAAGAATATTTATTTCATTTTATTTATATATAGGTATTTTTAATTCACCTTCAAGATTTTTTGTACAGAGTAGAGTGTGAAGGAGAGCCCAGTGTTAAGGCTCTCCCCTCCTTACTTTCTACCGAATTCTGGAGGCATTGCGTGTTGAGTGGCGGAATTCAACTTTTTCATTTTCTTTAGTGGGAATAGAAAGAACTCAGATCCTGTCGCCGTTACGATCACGCGCTTCTGCCACTGTGCAACAACAGGCCATAGTATTTTTCACACGTTCTTTTTAGGTCGAACTGTAACTATGTAATAAAATATGAATTTGAACCACTTTAATAACTGTATCCTTATAAAACCGGGCAGTTATACGTAGCTTAGGTGATAATATAAAATTATATATTAATATCAACGAACTGGCGTGATGATGGAGCCTAGATCTGAATATTGGAACTCAAAACGTATTGCAGCAAAAATTTTCAAAGAAAATAAACGAAACATAATCTAATGGAATTTCCACGATCGTTGCCAAGTTCTGCCAAAAAGAAGATTTAAATAAATTGTCATATCCAGGTAAACGTATATCCGTTTACTTTTTAAATGGTTTCAACTAACATCAAAATTTAGTTTAGACATAATATTTTACGACAGTGACACAGTAAATGTTTTAAGCAGCATCTTGGATCTCACAGCGAATTTCGTCGTCGCGTCTGTCTAGAAATTTGTTTCTCTTATTAACTTTGCAAGTGCGAAAATTATTTAAATGAGATTCTTAGTATCACAAAATTTTCAATTTTTTTTTTTTTTGCTTTACTCTATATTAATGCTTTACTCTATATGCGACACAGTGCCACATAGCAGGTAAACGGAGAGAACCTAGTGTCAAATTTCGCCGTTTTGACACTAGGCTATCTCTACTTTCCTCTAGAATTCATGCGAATCGGGAATTCGGCGAATCCCAACGCCGCTTTTGTTTTACCAGAGAGAGAGAGAGAGTGAATACCCATAATTATCGCATTAACAGGGGTTCCGCTGCGCTATTAAAGTGTCAATATATACTATAGTTAATTTTAAGCTTCACGCTGTATAGCAGTATACTGCTATATGTAGCAAGTTAGGCAGAAACTGGGAACCCAATTACATTACGTTTTCCATTAGGACACTTTCAACTTTCTTTTGGATTTTAACCCACATCTGTCACGCTTAAAGTCGCACGCTTATGTCTTAACACTAGGTTCCCAAGTTACTTCCGCCTATCTTATTGTGTATAGACGTGACGCTACGAAAAAACAGCAACAAATTTTAAAATAAAATATTTGGAATCCAAACATAAATAATTGTGATATCATTTTTAATTAAACATATTAAATAAGAATAAAATAAAATCTCAAAAAGGTTATTTCACAAAAAAAAATCCTATAAATCAACGCAACTTAATAACTGGGTCAAAGTTTGTGAACTTAATCTGACGGACGATATTTCAAGATGAATCATTGAGTTTCCACCGTTACGGTGATTTTTATAGAAATTCACCTGTCATTTGAGAAAAATAATTGGAAATTTTAAGCGAAGCGAAGCGAAGAAATAATCGGATATTTAAAATGTTGTTTCTTAAAAACAAAATCATATCTAGCAAATTAAAATGAAGAGAAAATAAAGACATTAATAAATAAACCTTTGACTAATAAATCATTTAAGTGATGAAATATTTTAAGTTATATTTAAACCGACGAAGCCCGAGGGCGAGGCACGAGGCCGTCATGGCGCAGAGGCACAAGGGTGTGATTGTAAGGCGACGGTTGTAGGTTCGATTCCCACTCGAAGGAATGAATTATTATTTCGAGTTTCGCCATTCAACACGAATACCTTGAAAAGTTCAGCGGCAAGTGGAGAATGGAGTGTCTTGGCACTAGGTTCCCTCTGCCTACTCTACTGTGTGCGTCTCATGCAATATTTAAAATATTGCATGATTTATTTTAAAAAGCACATGAGCGATATGTAGATATTTATTTTAACATTACTTACTTAAAACTTCACTTTATACAATGAAATAGGACAAATAAGAAAAAAAATGTTTACTCGTCAAAATAAGTAGCAGAAATCTATATATATAACACTAAAAAAGACTTTATTTTCATTATGTATAAAAGTGTTAATAAAACACGTAGTTTAAGTGTTGAAACTTCTAGGTCTCATATAACGAATCTTGTAGTGTGAAGACATAATAAAAAGTTATTGCTGCCGCAGTATGTAATAATGGTGTAGAACGATGTAGATGCTACAAGTATCGAATTATTTTTACTATAAGTTTTGTTTTTTTCGTTTCACTCTAGTCTCTCATAGTAGGGTAGGTAAAGAAAAAAAGATATTAAGATATTCCGTTCTCCACTTTCCACTTTCAGCCCGAATTGGAGACAATGTGTTTTGACTGGTAGAACTCAATGCCGTACATTATCTGACCTGAGAGACTAGCCAGACTTAGTACTAAGAACACTCTAGGAGTCTAGTATTTCAAATAAGAAAATAAATAATTGCGTAGTTCAAGCTGGTGAAGCCGCGAGCGGGTCGCGGTTAATAATATACAATATATATTTTCAATTGCGGAGTCAAAATTAGAAATCATCATAGATTCATTATAAAAATATATTTATAGTAAGCAAGACGTCGTGTCGTCCGCGATTTAATTAAGGTGGACTTAAAGAAGTGAAATGGAAAATCGTATATCTTAAGTGTAAATAGTAAGATATTAGAACAAGTGAATGAAGTGGTATACTTGGGAAGTATGTTCAGTAGAGATGGAAGATACGAGATGGATGTGGAAAGGCGTATTGCTGCCGGTAACAAGGTTAACGGAGCCTTAGCTGCATTGATGAGACGGCAAAACGTCAGCACAGCTGCGCGTTTGGCCGTACACAATGCAGTTTTGGTACCGACTCTGTTATACGGCAGCGAAACGTGGGTATTACAGAAGAAGAATGAAAGAAAGATGAATGCTGTGGAGATGCGATCTCTTCGTAGGATATGCGGAGTCAGCTTAGCTGATCGAATCCGCAATGAAGAGGTACACAGAATGGCAGGTACTAGCGAGGATGTCACGATGAGAATGAAGAAGAACGTGCTCAGCTGGTTTGATGAGTGATGAAAGAATGGCAAAAAAGATTTATGATGGAAAAGTGAGCGGTAAGAGAGGTAGGGGAGACCTCGGTTGACCTTCGAAAACACAGTATCAAAGATACTGGAGGAAGGTCACGTAAAAAGCATGAGGACCCCCCGAAGGGCATGTATGAAGAGGTTGATGACAGTGGACGAGGCGAAAGAGGTATGTAGAGACCGTAGCGTTTGGCGCTCCGTTCTCTCTGACTACCCCGCAAGGGATAAAGCGTGAAGCTAAGTTAAGTTAAGTATATCTTCCTGGGGTGCGAAGTCGGATAACCTCCACGTGTGTGCGCTTACTGTTGGCCCTTTTCGAATGCTTGTCATTCGGGAAGGACGAGCAGTATAGCGTACCGGTGCACCCTGGGCGACGAGTAATTATTACCCACAGGATCCGTCCTTGGATAATGATTGCTCGTCGGCGAATAATCCGACGCGACGGTGTTCTTCCGCGTGTTCCTCTGATTAGCAGAGGACACAGTGCGAGGAACTGGGAGGGCGCGCGTGGTGTGTACTCACACTACCGCCACGCAGGCGCAGTGATATGTGCCAGCGCCGATTATATCGGAACTCCACTCGTGGTTGCGGTCATGTCTCGTAATCAGGAGTGGAACCGAGGGTCTTGCCTTAACCGGCCGGGCTGCGAGGAAGAAAACCTCTATAAAAAAAATTACCCCAACCCAAGCGGCGAAGCAGCGTGAGGGGTGCGTGGCTGATGGGATGATCAGTCGCTACTGCTGGTCCCGCCAGGGTACCGGCCGACACCCGTGGCGTATTAGGCTTATCCAAGGACAGGGGGCACTGCTTGGATGGACCGTTTTTCCCCCATACTCGTGGGATCAGATATGGAGAAAAATTTAAACTTAAACTTGAATAAAAAAGATGATGAGGGGTTTGTTGTGCCCGTAGCGGGCGGGAGCGCAAACGAAGGGAGAGTTGTGGAACGGGTGAACCTGGAGGAGATCGCCTCCGCTATCAGCGGGAAGCCCAGGTCGTGTTCCACGTCATCACGAGGTCGTCTCCGGGCGGCCTCTGAATCCGAGGCGGAAAGCTGTGTCTCGATAGAGTCACAGAACACAGCGATGCAAACGGAGAGAGGTAAATATCGGAAGAGAACGAGGAGCAAAAACATCAACTCCGGCTCTTCCGATGTCGAGGAGAAGGAGAAGCCAAAAAAGTTGACCACCGCCAAAAGAAGGGAGCTTCGGCTTCAAGCGGAGGAGGAAGTATTAAGTTTGGCTGAGACGGTCCAACTGAGAGCAAACTCCAGGCTCTCAGATTTGGAGATACCTAAGGTGGATTGTCCCCTGGTGCAAGATCTGCAGCTCCAGGTCACGGACAGCTTGGCCATAATAAACAAAGTCGCCTGCAGATCCGGCAACCTTAAGGGCACCTTTACAAAAGCCCTTAAGGAGGCCGCTGGTGCCATCAATACGGCCGTGGCGATATTGGTGAACAAAACGGCCACCGAGGAGGTTACGCAGTTGCAGGAGGCCAATAACCGCTTGTCACAGGAGTTGTCGGAGCTGCGCAAGGAGATGTCGGCGATGAGGGTCGAACTCGAGCAATCCCGGGTCGCGCGACAAACTCCTAAGCAAAAAGGAAAAGAGGACGACGTGGCGCGGTCAGTAATGGTGCAGGTGGGCACATTACTGAACACGCGACTGGCAGCGCTGGAGGACAGGCTCCTTCCAGCAAAACCAGTTCGTCCTCCTTTGGCGGCGGACAAAAGGCGCCAGGCGGCTGTCCCAAGGGTCGACCAAGAGTCTCCCGTGACGAGCCTAGTAGCGCCTGCCAACCCAGGCCCGTCTCGAAAGCAGGGCACCAAGAAGGCTAAAGGACAGAAAGCCCTTCAAGCTGCATCAGCGGAGCCTCGTCCGCTGCCTCCAGCTCCGGCATCCGTAACCGAAGGCTGGAACGTAGTAGTGCGCAAGGGGAAAAAGAAGGCGGAAGCAGCCCAGGCTAAACAGCCAACGCAGAAGGCGAAGGCGAAGCCAAAGGCTGCTAAACAGCCGATTCTTCGTCCTCCTCGATCGGCGGCGGTGACGCTGACTCTGCAGCCGGCCGCAGCTAGCAAGGAGCTAACGTACCGCGATGTGATGACACAAATAAAGGAGGCAGTCAAGCTGGAGGACCTGGGTATCACCGACTTGCGTCTCAGAGTCGCCTCTACTGGTGCCAGGGTTCTGGAGTTACCTGGTGCCGGTAGCGGCGAAAAGGCGGATGTCCTTGCGCAGCGGCTGCGCGGAGTCCTGGATGCTAGCGAGGTCTTGGTTGCAAGACCGGTGAAGTGTGCCGAGTTACGGGTGAGTGGCTTGGATGACTCGGCCACTTCGGAGGAGGTGGCGCAGGCCATTAGCAAAGTTGGTGGCTGTGATGTCGGGTCGATCAAGGTGGGAGTGATCCGGCAGGACAGCAGCGGACTGGGCACTGCGTGGGTACGCTGCCCTATTATGGCAGCGAAAAAGGTAAGTGGTTCGCGGCTTCTGGTCGGCTTCGTCTCAGCGCGAGTGCAACTGCTGCGACAACGAGCCCTACAATGTTTCCGCTGCCACGACATGGGCCACGTGGCAGCAAAGTGCAGCAGCACACTGGACAGGAGCATGCAGTGCTTCAGGTGCGGCCAAGACGGGCACAAACAACACCAGTGCTCGGCCGCACCTCACTGCCCGGTCTGCGAGGCGGCAGGTCAGCCTGCAGACCACTCGGTAGGTAGCACTGTATGCGCCAGAGCCGGATCCTCCAGCAAGAGGAGGAGCGGCCGAAAAGGAGGGAGCAGGCCGACCGAGGTCCAAATAAATGCCCCAGCCGGGCGGGAGGAGGTGCAACACATGGAGGTCAAATAATGGCTCTCCGTGTGTTGCAGGCGAACATAAACCACTGCGCCAGGGCTCAGGACTTATTGGTCCAGAGCCTGGCGCAGTGGTCTGTTCAGGTGGCGGTTGTTGCGGAGCCTTACAGCGTTCCCGACAGAGACAACTGGGTCGCCGACAACACCGGGGTGGTAGCATTGATCACTCAGGTCGCTGCAGGCTCTCCGCCTTTCTCACGAGTAGAGAAAGGTGCGGGATGCGTTGCGGCACTTGTCGGCGACGTCGTTGTCGTCGGGGTCTACTTTTCCCCCAATCGAATTCTCGCGGAGTTCGAGGAGTTTCTCATTCGATTGGGGGAAATGGTAGAACGAGCTCGTCCGGCGGAGGTGTTGGTCGCGGGCGATCTCAACGCGAAGTCCAGCGTGTGGGGCTCCGCAACGACGGATGCACGTGGTGAGACATTGTCGGAGTGGGTACTTGACACCGGTTTGTCTGTCCTCAACCAGGGGACGAAGAACACGTGTGTGCGAAGGCTGGGCGGATCCGTCGTGGACATTACGTTCGCGAGTCCGGCCCTAGCGCGTCGTGTTCGGGGTTGGCGAGTGTTGGATGATGTGGAGACTCTCTCGGATCACCTCTACATCTTGTACGAGATCTCCACTCATTCAGCGGTGCAACCAACCCCCAGTTCGTCCTCGCGAGAGTACGGACCGCGGTGGCAATTGAGTCGTCTCGACAGGGAGTTGTTGGAGGAGGCCGCGATAGTGGAATCCTGGCTGCCCCAGAGCTTGGCGTCTGCAGAAGACGCCGCATCCTGGGCGCAGAGGGCTTTGACGCGCATCTGTGACGCGTCAATGCCCCGTTCCAGGCGCCGTCCTCAGCGGCGGCAAGTGTACTGGTGGTCGTGGGAGATCGCTCAACTGCGAAACATCTGCGTTGACGCGAGACGCCAGTACAGCCACTATCGCAGACGGGTACAGAAGGTGCAGGAGGAGGAAGACCGTCTGTACCACGTCTATGTCGAGGCGAGAACGCGGCTGCAGGAGGAAATCGGTCGTGCGAGAGGCGAGTCGCACGACCAGATGATTGCGGGGATAGACCAAGACCCGTACGGCACACCTTACCGAATGGTGCTCGGTAGGTTACGGGCTTGGTCACCACCACTGACGCAGACACTCCAACCGGATATTCTCCGAGGGGTTCTGTCGTCGCTATTCCCGCAGCGGGCCAACTTTACACCACCCAATATGGCCCGCCCTGCAGCGCGTGAAGAGGAGGAAGACAATGTCGCACCACCGGTGGAGGAGGAGGAGCTCGAGGAGGCTGTGCGCCGATCTCGGCTCAAGAGCACTGCCCCGGGCCTGGATGGCATCCCCGGCCGGGCGCTTACCCTGGCCCTGAATACCCTGGGGCCCAGAGTGCGAGGACTATTCTCTGCCTGTCTGGCTCAAGCCATAATTCCACAGCGGTGGAAGATAGGCAGGTTAGTCCTCATCAAGAAGAAGGGTCGCCCGGCGGATTCAGCCTCCGCCTACAGGCCCATCGTGCTCTTGAGCGAGATCGCCAAGCTCTTCGAGCGTGTTGTAGCCAGGCGCCTACAACACCATCTGGAGGGGACAGGTCCGGACCTCTCGGACCAACAATATGGCTTCCGCAGGGGGCGTTCGACGGTGGATGCCATACTGGAGGTGAAGTCCCATGCGCAGGATGCAGTGGCCCGGGGCGAAGGAGTCTTGGCGGTGTCTTTGGACATCGCCAACGCCTTCAACTCCCTGCCCTGGCCCTGCATTAAGGAGGCACTCATATATCACCGGGTGCCTCCATACCTGCGCCGTGTCATCGGGGCTTACCTGTCCGGGAGGTCTGTGATCTTTCCAGCTCCTGGAGGAGGATGGCAGGAGTTTGGGGTGTCGGCCGGTGTTCCACAAGGATCGGTGCTGGGTCCGATCCTCTGGAACATCGGTTACGACTGGGTGCTGCGGGGTGGCACCATGGCTGGGATCAAGGTCCTCTGTTACGCCGACGATACGCTGGTCTTGGCGCAACAGAGGACCTACCAGGAGGCCGCGGTTCTGGCGACGGCTGGAGTGGCTGAGGTCGTCGGTCGCATTAGGCGGCTAGGGTTGGAAGTCGCCCTAAACAAGTCCGAGGCATTATACTTCCATGCTCCTCGAAAGGGCCCACCACCAGATGCCCACATCGTCGTCGGTGGCGTCAATATTGACGTCAGCAGGAGCATGAAGTACCTCGGACTTGTTCTGGACGGCCGGTGGAGTTTTCGGGGCCATTTCACATCTTTGGCCCCGAAACTGTTGAAGACGGCGGCGGCCTTGGCGCGCCTTTTGCCCAACGTGGGTGGGCCGAGCGCCTCGAGCCGTCGTCTGTACACCGGAGTGGTCAGGTCGATGGCCCTGTACGGTGCTCCCGTATGGGCGGACGCCCTGGATCGGCACAACATCACCCTGCTGCGACGTGCGCAGAGGGTGATGGCCATCCGGGCGATACGGGGGTATCGGACCATCTCCGGTGAGGTGGCGTGCGTGCTGGCTGGAGTCATGCCGTGGGACCTAGACGCGCTTTCTCTGGCGTCGGTATATTGCCGGCGTCGGGGCCTAGCGTCTAGGGATCCGGCTAGCCAAGCACGCGTCGAGGAGGAGCGGGAAGCCGCTATGGAAGTGTGGGAATCCCGGCTGGCGACACCATCTGCCGGCCGGTTGACGATCGAGGCTGTTCGTCCAGTGTTCCGCCAGTGGTTAGCGAGGCGTCACGGCGTCCTAACCTTCCGCACGACACAGGTGCTCACGGGGCATGGCTGCTTCGGGGGTTACCTGTGTCGGATCGCCGGGAGGGAGCCCGACGCTCGCTGCCACCACTGCGACGACTGCCTCGATGAGACGGCCCAGCACACGTTGGAGGTGTGCTCAGCCTGGGCGTCTCAACGTCGCGCTCTGCGCGACGTCATAGGGGACGATCTTTCCCTGCCGGCCGTGGTCAAGGCCATGGCCGGCAGCGAGACGTCGTGGGATGCGGTCTCCTCCTTCTGCGAGGCAGTGGTGCTCGAGAAGGAGGCGGCGGAGCGGGCGAGGGAGGCTTCGGCCGAACTCGCCATCCGCCGCAAGAGACCGGGTCGCCGGAGGGCGGCACACGATCGCCGCCTTCCGCCCTAACGAGCCAGAGGGCGGTCAGCTTGGGGAAGCTGGCCGCCTACTAACCTGGCCCGAGTAGTCGCGCGCAGGATGCTCCCGCGCGCTACTCCGAGCAGGCCGTCGAGGGTGACCACACACCCTTGACTCCGCGACGTGCCTTGCAGGCTCCCGCCGCCGCGTTTCGCGGACGACTAATGTCCCCGCGTCTCGCGGCCAATGGCGGTCGAGGAGGAGCACCGTGAGGTTTTAGTGGGTATTCGGACGGCCTACTATCTGCCGGTCCGTGAGCCCCACATAACCCGCTCGAGTCCCCACTCGGGCTGGTATCCGTAAAGGGATTTCCTCACGAAAAAAAAAAAAAAAAAAAAAAAAAAAAAAAGTATATCTTCCTGTTTCCTTGGGAAAATCAAGAAATCAGACTAATATAATTAGTGCTCCCCTATATCTTCTAATTTTACTACTTTCTAAATTCTCTATGTGTTGAATTTATGAACGAAATTCGCCCATTTTCATGGAGGATTTTAGTGCAAAAAGCATTCCAACGTTGACATACCACGATTTTTTTATTTTTCACCTAGGCGGTAGTCGAGTTAGAGACTATCACAAGTTCATATTGTAAAAATAATAAAAATATCTATACTTATCATTACTAATTTTATTAAATTATGATTAGTAAATTAGTAAAAATAATTAAAATAGATTCAAAAATAAATAAAAATATGTAAAATAAAATAAATCAGCTTCACGCTGTATCCCGAACACAGTAGGGTAGGCAGAGGGAGCCTAGTGTTAAGACACTCCTTTGCCCACTTCCCGCCGAGTTCTTGAGGCATTGCGTGCTGAGTGGCGGAACTTAACACCGCGCTTTGCCTCGTCACCAGAGCGAAGCAATGGAAATATAAATTTAAATAAATATTTGAATGGGGATCGAAGCCACAACCAGTCGATTTTACAGTCACACTTTGTGCCCCTGCGCCACGACTGGCTTCAATATATAATAATAATAATAATAATTAACTCTTTATTGTACACCCAAGAAAAGACACAGAAATACAATAAAAATATATAAATGTACAAAAGGCGGCCTTATTGCTTAATAGCAATCTCTGCCAGGCAACCTTCAAGCAGAGGAAATAGCAAATTCAGATATTAAGATAGATAGGGGTAGGGTGCAAAAAAAAAAAAAGAAATATATATATATATATATATATATAAATAAGGGTATAAAATAAATAAGAATGCAATTACCATATACCATAAATATGCAAATATACATACTATAATAAATTATACACATATAAAAATATCAGTATACAAACATAACATACATAAATAAATATACTCATATAAATATACCTACATACAAATAAATATATAAATACACAATTATATATACATATATAAAGCGCTATAAGGTAAGAGTAAAATTTGTAATGGCAAAAAAAAAAAAAAAAGGAAAAGAACCTAAATCTTAAAGTGATATATAGTGTAACTTTAAGCGATGTTTGAAGGTCAAAAATGTTTTGGCATTTCTGACATATAAAGGAAGGGAGTTCCACAATCTACACGCAGTTACAGTAAATGAACTGCTATAAAAGGAAGAAGTGTGAGAAGGTATTTTTAGGGTGAGATTACGTTCAGAGCGAAGAGTTCGGGAATGTGTCACGCCCAAAAACTCAAAACGTTCTTTAAGGTAAGGAGGGGAAATTGGATTGAACAGAATACAGTAAAGAAGATGAAGTATGTGAGTATTCCTGCGAAGGCGGATAGGGAGCCACTTGAGTTTTTTACGGAAATCAGAGATGTGATCAAATTTGCGTAGACCAAAAATGAATCGAATACATAAATTTTGAATGCGCTCAAGTTTATTTAGTTGCTCCTCTCTTAAGTCAAGATAGCAAATGTCAGCATAATCAAGAATCGGTAGAAGGAGAGTATTTGCTAACGAAATCTTAGTAGGTATAGGAAGAAAATTACGCAAACGTCTAAGAGAACCTAAGGATGCAAATATCTTTCTGCTGACCTCACTTACCTGTGAATCCCAAGACATATTATTGTCCAAAATGATACCAAGATCTTTTACAGTTTTGCTGAATGGTATAACATCGCTATTAATAAGTACTGGTGGTAAAGTCGATACATCTATTTTTGAAATAAGTTTTGAACTACCAATTAAAATCAGTTGAGTTTTTTTTGAGTTAAGATGCAGACCAAATGACTTACTCCAAGAAGATATACTTTCCAAGCTTCTGTTTATGTCCTTGATTGCGGTATGTAAGTCAGATACTTTAGCTTGGTTGTAAATCTGCAAATCATCCGCATATAAATGGTAGAGAGAAGAAATAGTACGAGAAATAGTATTTATAAACACAGAAAATAACAAAGGAGACAACACGCCACCCTGCGGAACACCAGCAACGACAGGAGACCAGTCAGAGTACGAATCTTGTATTCGTAAACGTTGCCGGCGTCCAAACAGGTATTCATGAAACCAGTTAATTGCATCAGGAGATATGTTAAGTGACTTTAAAGTAGCCAGCATGATATCAAGGTCAACGGAGCCAAAGGCATTGCTGAAGTCCAGCAACGCTAGGACTGTGACTTCTTGCCTTTCCATGCCTGTACGGATGTCATCAGTAATTTTTACTAATGCCGTTGTCGTACTATGACCAGGACGGAAACCGGATTGCAAAGGATTCATAAGGTTACCTTGGTAAAGAAACTGGGTGAGTTGAGTGTGAATTAGGCGCTCAAGGACTTTGGAAAGGAAAGGAAGAATAGAAATAGGACGGTAATCAGAAAAATCAACGGGATTAGGTTTTTTTGGTATAGGAATAATTTGTGCATCTTTCCACATTGAAGGAAATTGCTGAGATGTTATAGAATGATTAAATATACATGTAATCACAGGTAATATAATATCGAGGATGGGAATGATCATTTTACGACTAACGCCGTCAGCACCAACAGCGTCAGATTTAATGGCTAAAATTGTCTTCTTAACATCACTTTCTGCAAATAAACTAAAGAAAAAATTAGGAGCACAAGGAGTGGATACAGCATTGAGATGATTAATAGTTGATAATTTTGTTGTGTTATTAATAACACAAGAGGAAGAGAAATGTCTATTAAGTTCATTTAAATTGATATTCTTGGGATTTATACATTGTTGCGCTTTTCCAACTCCGATAGATTTTAAAAAATTCCAGACTTTGTATGAGTCTTTTTCCTCAATCACAGATTTGTATATATGGCGTCGTTGGTTATCTCTACACATCATATTGCAGCGATTGCGAGCTTTATTGTAATTTTGCCGATTAGTGTCATTAGGGTTTCCATTGAATTTCATTTTTGCAGTATTCTTTTTGTGTTGCAGCTTTTTAATTTTGTCTGTTAACCAGGGAGCAGGAAAATGTTTTATTCGTACAGGACGCAATGGAGCATGATGATCATACAATTTTATTATGTGCGAATTGAAAAGAGCCAGCTGATCATCACTTTCAGTACAGATTAGTACATTCGACCAATCGATTGCAGCCGCGTCCTCACGCAAGCAATTTAGATCTATACCATTAAAATTACGTTGCAGAAGGGTTCTTGATTTCGCTTTAGGGGGCCTAATTTTATAAGATAAATATATGAGGTCATGGTAAGAGAATGCTAAGGCAGGATATTGGCCATGTTTTTCGACATGGTCAATAGAAGAAACAATCATAAGATCAAGTAATGAAGGAATGCAATTAGGAAAGTTATGAGTAGCAGATAGGGGGAGTAGATGTAAGTTAGCACCATCAACTATCGATTTTAAGCGGGAAGAACGATGATTTTTCTTCAAAATACAAGTATTAAAGTCTCCCATTATAATAGTGTGATCGTAGGAAGGTCTATAGTTCTCTAACAGGGTTTCAAATGATAAAAAGTAATCGACCGCAAGGTTAGGATTATAGTAAACACCAAGAAGGATCTTTGTGTGAGTAAAACATACCTCAATAAAAAGGTGTTCTGGTCCAGTGCTAGGATCACTTTTGGAAAAGTCTACTAAGCTGTAAGGAATGTGTGAGCGTAAATAAATGGCAACGCCACCTCCTGCTCGACCTATACGATCGTTACGGATCAAATGAAACCCAGGTAGGAAATATGCAGCCGAAGGCAGGCATGGTTTTAGCCATGTCTCTGACACTAAAATAGCATGGACATTATTATTATTGAAAGAAGATAAGAAATCTGGGAAGTGTGCAGGAATACTTTGAGCGTTCAAATGAACAATATTAAAATTTTTCAGTACATCTGAGAAGTTTGAATCTAATGTTTCACTTAGCGTGGGGAGGCTTAGAAAGCTGTCATTACTGCTCAATCCATCAGAAGTTGCCGATAAGGAAAGGAAAGAATTATTAGAAGTATTATTGTTGATTGCCATTAAAAGTATAAAATAGCACTAAATAAATAATAAATAAGCAAAAATATATAAGATAATAATAAATAACGAAAATATAAATAAAATTTAAATAGAATAAAAAAACAAAAAAAAACAATGTAAAAAGTAAAACGATAACCCGTTTTTAACTTCTAAATTTGCTAAACCACCCGCTAGTTGCAAAGAAAAACCAAGATAGTAAAAAAAAGAAAGAAAAAGAACTTATGTAAAATTAAATAAAAAAGCAAAGCACAATCATTTCAATGATACCATGAACACAAAGAAATATCATTTATAAAAACAATACCTATATATAAAAAAATACATAAAATAAATCTATACTAAAATAAAAAAGTAATATATATATATATATATATATATATATATATATATATATATATATATATATATATATATATATATATATAGTAATAATAAGCAAAAACAAAACAATATATGTAAAAAGAAAGAAATTACAGAAATAAAACAAGTACAAATCAAAATAAATGATAGAATTACACAAAATAAATAAAGAAATAACAATATTATCTTAATATATAAGGCATTATATTATATATATATATATATATATATATATATATATATATATATATCCCTCATTAACAACTCTAATATTTAACAATTATGAGAGAGAAGCCAGCCATCTAATGCTATTAATAATGCTAAATATTATATAGCCTATTATAAACTGTTTAATAATATTCATACTTTTTAAGCGTTACATGCCACTTTACAACCTGACAGATTTAAATGTAAGCAAAACGATTTTCTTTATAGATATAAACGATTATATAGATATAAACCATTATTGTAGGAAATAGAAGACATAAAAATAAAGTGCAAAAATTAAGAAACAGAAAAAGAAAAAGAGACATATGTAACTTATAATAATAAAATTTAAAAAAAAAAGAAAAATTGCTAAGCGTTATTTTTAACAAAAAAGAAAAATAATAATAATAAATAAAATATAACAGTTAAATAACGAATTGAATAAACAGTTACTTTTCACCACTCGCTTACATCTTTGGACTGATATTTTATTATTGGAGCATATTGGAACTGATGCAGTGTCCAGCACGACTGGAGGAGGTGACCTTGAAGGGGCGACGGGTATACTTTGAAGTTCAGACATGCACTCAACACGATAACGCAAACCATTGGAGGCAATTACGTTGATGGAACCATCCCGCGTCCAGCACTTCCCCACACCAAAACGTTGTCTTGCAAGCATGAATACGTCATGGCGATTTTTCGTCAGGAATTCAGAAACAGTGATACCTGAACCTTTCAGTTTAGTTTTTGAAATCCAAACACTATGGCGCACATGTGTACTAGTAAATTTAACCACTATTGGTCTGGGTTTATTTCCAAGCGAGCGACCCAACCGATACGCTGTTTTAATGTTTGAAGTGGTAAAATCGGCCACGTCGAGATTATTCACTACTAAATTTGTAACTACACTGTCAATCAATTCAGTTTTTTTTTCTTCGACACCATGGAACAGGAGCATTTTGCGTCTTCTGCACATGTCAATACGATCGACATTACGCGTTAAGAGTTCCACCTGTTTTTGTAACGTTGTCAGTGCAGTGTGGATAAATTTTTTGAAGGAACTAAAATCTGTTGCCAAAGATGTGATTGTAGTTGGTGACGCAGATTTGTTCAGATCTTGTTGGAATTCGCACATCCTGGCGTCAAACATCTCAGTCATAGCAGTTATAGACTCCTTGATTGCGTCCATGGTTGTGGTACAGTGACTTTTTTATAAAAAATACAATGATTGTTATGGAATTTATTATAGGATAACACTAGCGGTAGGTTTATTTATTCACAAGCACATAAATCACATTAAAATATTTATAACTATAATAAAATACAATAATTAATAAAGAGCTCGAAAAATTTGTTGCATATATATCTACATATATTATACATAAATATGAAAATACAGGTACTCGTATATGTATTTTCATATTTATGTATAATATATGTAGATATATATGTATTTGCATATATTAATTACGGAAGTTAAATAAATACATATAAATTACAATTTTCAATTTTACATTCTCACAAAGTTTATCTTCTCTTAAACGTTTTGTTTAGCTCGTGGGCATTGAAGCAGAATAAATCAAGAGTATGATAACAAAAAAGATGAACATTCACAAATTGCCTTAAGCAAGACACTTCATTAGATTTAAGAAGTTCAATCATTTCGAGGAAATCTGTATACGTAATGTTCCAAAGTCTCAAGTAATTAAGAATTTGCATCGCAACAAATGGACGTCGATGTCGTTTAATATTCAAGTTTCTGATAGACAATTTTAATAATTAGGAACACTCTCTTTTTAACATAGTTCCGTACTCTGTATATTGCAGGGTGGGAAAGAGAAGAGTCCTAAGCTTTGCACTCATTTCTCAAAACGTTGCCTGTGGAGTGGCGGAATTCAACACCGCGCCTTAACATATTTTATTATCAGAGCAAAGAAATGAAAACAACTCATCACCGCTAACGAGAATCAAAGCCACAACCATCGCGTTTATAATCAGATGCTATAATTTACGTAATATTTTTATGCTTTACACTATTTGTATTACATCACAGTACCACCTCTCTCGGAGGAACATAATATATATCCTTTCCTCGCTCTTGTAAGACAAAGCGCGATATTAAATTTTCCTCTCAATAAACAATATCTCAAAATTTGAAAGAAATCTCTCGGAAACAGTAGGTTCCTCTATACCTATCCTGCAATATAGAAATAGGAATGTAGGATAGGAATGTAGGATAGGAATAGAGGTCAGTCTTTATAACACTCTACAACCTTTCGCGTTTACAATCTCTTAACTGGACTGGTCTCTTAATTTTCACAAGTAAATTGTAATTTGCATTTAAGAGACTAAAATTATTCCATTTCTAAGCAAGCATCTTAATAGGGAATAGAAACTTGTATGATTTTTTTTATCTTAGTTACTTTGGCAATTTGTCTATTAGTATGTATAAATGGGAAGTTTCCGTAGTGTGAGTTTATAATACAATTTTAATGTATAAATTTTTATTTATATATATAAAACTCCACAATGGCGCAGTGGAATCGTCACTTAATGTAAAATTTTTGCTTATGGATTATCAATTTTCTTTGGGGATATTATTACATTTAAATCGTTTTAATAATCGCCCTGTTTAATATAAAGAGAGAAATAGTTGGAGGAAGCGGTGGAATAGTTTAGAACGAAGTATTATTTTAATAAATTCTTGTTGCTTTTGGATGTTGATTTGACAAGATAAAATATGTACATATTGCATAAATATAAATAAGAAAATATAATATAAGAAAATATAATATTTTTAAAAGAGATAAAGAAAGGACGGAATGCAAGATCAGTGTAAATGGTAAGATATTAGAACAAGTGAATGAAGTGGTATACTTGGGAAGTATGTTCAGTAGAGATGGAAGATACGAGATGGATGTGGAAAGGCGTATTGCTGCCGGTAACAGAGTTAACGGAGCCTTAGCTGCATTGATGAGACGGCGAAACGTCAGCACAGCTGCGCGTTTGGCCGTACACAATGCAATTTTGGTACCGACTCTGTTATACGGCAGCGAAACGTGGGTATTACAGAAGAAGAATGAAAGAAAGATGAATGCTGTGGAGATGCGATCTCTTCGTAGGATATGCGGAGTCAGCTTAGCTGATCGAATCCGCAATGAAGGGGTACACAGAATGGCAGGTACTAGCGAGGATGTCACAGTGAGAATGAAGAAGAACGTGCTCAGCTGGTTTGGGCACGTCGAACGAATGAGTGATGAAAGAATGCCAAAAAAGATTTATGATGGAAAAGTGAGCGGTAAGAGAGGTAGGGGGAGACCTCGGTTGACCTTCGAAAACACAGTATCAAAAATACTGGAGGAAGGTCACGTAAAAAGCATGAGGACCCCCAGAAGGGCATGTATGAAGGAAGAGGTTGATGACAGTGGACGAGGCGAAAGAGGTATGTAGAGACCGTAGCGCTTGGCGCTCCGTTCTCCCTGACTACCCCGCAAGGGATAAAGCGTGAAGCTAAATTAAGTTAAGTTAAGTTAAAATATAATATATAGAATAGACCATATTACCAGTTTCTCACCAACTGACATGTTCTCCCTTTAATGGAAATGGGGCTCTCGTGGACTGATGGAACTTTATTTGTAATATTCATAGAATGATGCATCTAAATTAGGAAACTTTGTATAGTAGTAGGTATACGGCATACGTATAGAATGGCACCACGACAAAGTTAGTAATTAGACCTACGAAAACAAGAGCCTATCAAAAGCTGTCAGTGATATTTCACACCAATCATAAAATATGACTAAGAGAATATTATGACATAATGTTGAAATTTGATAAGAAGAAGGCAAAAAATTACTTACAAGGCTAGATAACAGTATATTTTATAATTAAAGAATAAAATATATATTATTTATATTCACATTTATATTACAATATATGCATTTTGGTATATGATTACTCGATCGCCTGTGTCATATAAGCAAGGTGGCTGTAAGCTGTAAGGACATTCCTGGGGATAGCCTGAAGGCCCAACACCACCTCCTTATCTTAGGGTATAACGTTAATTTAAAAGAAAATACCTAAATAATATCGGTAAGTAGTTATAACAAGGTGCAGGGTACGTATTTGAAATAAAAAGGCTACGTTTACAAAGTAGCAGCAATTTGACTCGCCTGAAAACAGACTGGAATAGAGTAGCAAAACGTGCCATTAAAAAAATATAAAAAATAGAATTATCTTAAAATTTCGTTCTATCTCAAATAATTGCATATATAAATCAAAAAAGTTTCTTAAATTCTCCAAAAACAAATATAAAAGATCAGCAAATTCAAACGGCAATAGAAGTTCCCATTAAATACTTACGCATCGTGCTTTGTATTATGAGGTGGTAGTCCCTTATGTTTTGAGGGCGTGTCACGTACTAAAGTGAATGGGGTTCTAACAATATTTATGCTCATTCGTGCTTATGGAAGGTTCGAGTGGAATTAAATTGGAAAGTTTTTATGTTTATCTCTATATATATTTTGCACAAGTTTTAAATATATATTTACTGAATTTGGCGGTGATATGATTGTCTTTTTGTTTTTTTTATTACTGGATGTATATAGTAATATACTAATATCATTGGCGTTGCCATAGCAACGTGTGTTTCTAAACATAAAAAAATAAATATTATCAAACGCATGGTAGTGTGTGTAATGTTTTGTTTATTGATTTAATGTACTTTATAAGCATCATTATTGAAAAATATTAGCGTTCTGCATTTTCACACAAAGGAGTCCAATGTTTTAATATATAGACATTTTTGTTTCAACATATACCACGCTACATATTTTCAACACAGTATTGCCACAATATTTTTGATTTCACATAGTTTTTATCCGACTGCGACCAATCCTAAAAAGAGAATTATGTTTTTAGTGCACATGTTTGTATATATTACTTTTGTTCCTTCGTAACTTTTTAACTAGTGAATCGATTTTGACAAATGATACGTCGTTGGATGTACCTATATGATCGACTGTTAATAGATACATTATTTTAGTCAGATTTTTATATATATAAATTATATAAATCACTGACAAAACTTTTTTATTTAATAGAAAGATGTGGGTATTAATTCTGCCTGATCAGAAAATTATAGCTTTCACTGAACACCAATCCTTCCCAAAGTGTAAGTAACAAACAAAATGTCTTATTCATTTAAAAGAAAATTTACTTAGCTACCACAGAATCGTGAAACCTATCGCATTTCAGTTTCATAGAAAATGTAGGCGATTTCGCTCTATCTCTATTGGTTTAACCATTACTAACCAACATCAAAACATGCTACGGGCCTGTGGTAGACATTCGGACGGAGGCTTGGTAAAAATTACAAGCTTCATGCTTTCAGTGTGCATTGAGAATTTCACAGGCAAGATTTTTCTGTATATGACGTTGGTATGAATTTGAAAACGAATAATAAAAACCAGCTTCACGTTGTATTCCGCATACAGCAGGGTAGGCAGAGGGAACCTAGTGTTAAGACACTCCGTTCCTCACTTTCCGGCGAATTCTGGAGGCATTGCATGTTGAGTGGCGGAACTCAACGCAGCGTTTTGCCTCGACACCAGAGTGAAGAAATGAAAATATAAATGTAAATAAATAATATTTCCTCGAGTGGGATTGAAACCATAACTAGCCGATTTTACAGTCACACTTTGTGCCACTGCGCCACGACTGGCCTCAGGATAATATTGAATTTTTAAGTAATTATTCTAAGTGCACGAAAAATTACAAGTATTTTTTTATTATTAATTAATTTACTCAGCCTTTAAAGCTAAGCATATGTATATCATATGTTTGAATTTAAAATACAAAAAAATAATAGAAATAAAAAATATATATAATAAATAAAACAAATATGATAGAAAAGACGTGGCTGCAACAATTTTTTTTTCATTTCTTTCAAAAAATACTTTTTTCAAAACAAAAATATTTTTACATAGGTAATCGTAGCGCAACACCACACGATCTGACATTGGTTCAATTTCTACTATATTGAATGAAAAATTGCATTACTTCGCTCTGTTTACAAGACAAAGCGTTTCATTGAGTTCCGCCAATCAACACACGGTGACTTTAAAATTAGAGTGGGGAATGGAGTGTCCTGACACTACGTTTCCCTTTGCCTACCCTGCTATATGCAGGATACAGCTAAAAAAATGTTATTTAATCTGTGTATGTACGACATAGATACTGTAAGCGAGTCAGACCTACGATAACACACCTTGATTGGGGCACGTCATTACGCGTGTCAAATTGGAGGCGCTATAAATAGAGTGACGTAACTTCGAATGAAATTCTATCGTAAAGGTGAAAGGTTTTAGAGTTTAATTTTTTATTCTTTGTCACGAAAATGTTATTATATTTAACCAATTTGTTCTCTGGTTTTGACTATGGCATAACTTGTCAATCTTTCTATTTTGGACAAACTGCGGCGTTGAGGTCAGCAATGTAATAGGTCAACACGCAATGGCAGTTCAGGAAACAGCTTCACGCTTTTCCCTGCCTCTGTGTGCCTGCACAGAGGAAACCTAGTGCTAAGACGAAGAAAAGTTTTAATATAATACTGGGAATAAGTGTGCTAGGTTTTATTTGAATCAAGCAGAACATTTTTAGGACTTCTTCAAGCCACAATAAAAAACTGGGCAGGATTATTATTAAATATTTGAATGTCCCCGCTTATGCAAGAGAAAACGCGGTGCGCCGTTTCGTCAAATTTAGGAGGAGTTTGAGCACAAGATTTCCTTTGCTCATCTTGTTTTATGTAAGATGCTTATCTTGTGAGTTGATAAAATAAATTAGACAAAGTAAGAGTGAAGAAAATGAGAGAAAAGTAGAAGTAGTGAGTTGAGGCTATCGTGGCACAGGGGCACATGCGTTTGCCTATAAACGCAACGGATGCAAATTCGAGTCCCACTCGGGGGAATGAAATATTTAATATGTTGAATTCCTAGCTCTGGTAACGAGGCGAAGCGAGGCGTTGAATTCCGCCACTCAACACGGAATGCCTAGAGAACTCCGCGAAAAGCGGAGAACTATCTAGAACTAGAATTATCTTAATATGAACAAAGTAAGCAACTAGGTTTCCAGGTTCCCTTTAACTACTAGCGCAAAGCCAAAAAAGAAAAGTGATGTGTCTTTAAGATATTCTCATAAGATTAAGACTATTTATCTCTCTTGTTTAAAAATTCAAAGAGCTAACAATTTTAAAATGAAAGACGTTTCTATTATCCGCCTTAACCACTCTCGTTTGAAATAGAAAAGTAATTAAATTCTACTAAGAAGAATTTCTTAGAGCTTAAACTTAATAATGATAATGTAAGGCTTAAGTGCAGCTGCTATATGTAATTTATTACGGCTCATATACTGAATATATTATGTAAATTTTAATGTATTTTTATAAGAATTTATATGATAATATGTTTTAAAATCTTACTGCTTCCTAGTTTCCTAATATAAATAAAAAGGCAAGAACAGATTGCAAAAGACTAAATTGTCTTTGGCGATACATTACTTAGTAAAAAGGAGAATAAAATATTTCACAAATTCTAAATATGCTAAAAACTGTGTTTAGATTTTACTAACTCTAACAAACCGCTATGGCCACATCACTTTACATTATATAACAAAACACAAAAAAATATATGAAAAGGGCCAAAATAAGCCATTTTAAATTTTCTTTCTTGTCACAGTATTACATTAGCCGCCACTATTCAAGTGTTATCCGGCCGTTGTCCCAGCGCCGTCGTAATGAGCGTCTATTCACAAAAAAATGCTTGGCAATTTCAGTTCACGAAACTTTTATTCGGTGTGGGTTTTTGTGTAGTGTAATATACTATGAACTTTTAGTTCATAGAAGTTTTGAGTTCAAATTTTATGATGTTTTTTAGATATTGAGTTCTGTTTTTCATCGTGTAATGGATATAAATGACTGGGATAGAGGCGGAGTGTTTTCATACTAAGTTCTCTGCATACTTTCCTATATATGGGAGACGAGTGCATTATGTATTAAAAATTATGTATTTTTTTTGTTTTTTTAGCTTCACGCTGTATCACGCACATAGCAGGGTAGGCATAGGGAACCTGTGAATTTAGAGTTAAGATATACATTGACACTTTCATTCCCCCCGTCGTCCCTTTCATTTCCGCCGAACTCTTGAAAAATTGCGTGTTTAGTGGCAAAACTCAACGCTTTGCTTTGAAGAATCACACCCAAAACGTATCGCGTTTACAATCGTACGCTTGTTTCAATCACGTCACGACTGGCCACTAGTTGTTCTTCTTCGTATACATAGTTTGTTGTTTACAAGAAAAAGACCAATACCGTGTTTCACTTAAGCAATAAAATGGTGTATATGACAAATATATATTTTTTTTTCTTTCAATAAAAGTAGGTCCATAACTATAACTATATAAACAACTTCCAAACGAGCCACGATGGCGTCATTTACATTTTATGCTAGTTTCAGATTATATTTCACTGAGATTTTTTTTATGAAACAAAAATAACATAAGTAAAATACACTCACTTCTTCCTCGCAAACCTGAAGTACATAAATTGAATTTTTGTTACAATTCAGTTTATTTAAACAAAGTACTAAGCAATAACGGTTTTTATATTCAACTTATACAAGCTCTTAACTTTAAAAACATTAGGACGAGATTCGCTTGAATTGTTTTATCCATTAGCCCACTGTACATTGCATCGGTACGACTACAAAACTCATTATATAGCAAGTGCTACGAACAAACAACCCCTTTTTAAGTGTTTTGAATGCTTCCAAACTCAAATTACGTAACTTTTGTACATGTTTAACATTATTAAAGATAGAAGATTGAAATTCATTTTAAAAGTTGACTTTAACTTGTATTACGACGCTATATTTTCTGTAGAGTTTTAAGAGATAAGTAGAAAGTTTTTGTAAACTAAGATTAATTAAAAAATGTTTAGTAATACTTATACTATTAAGATTTATATATAAAATTAGAATACTATTCGAAAATATAAAAATATGTTTGTATACTTTTATCTCTATAGATCGCACATATTCTGATGTTTTCTAGAAGCTTAGGTTTAAGTCACGTGCATTCTTTGCCTCTTTTAGCTTCGTTTGAAGAACAAAGATATATATTTTTTGCGCTACTCTGTATACGCTATTCTTTATTTTACATTGCTATATAAAAATCACTGATAAATAACATCTTATAATCCATACATATAATCAATATTGAAGAGTCTGTTTGTTATTTTAAAACAACCGTATTTTTTCAAGCGTATATTTAGTTATTTACACGATACTAAGATAAAAACAAAGAATTGTAAAAAAAATATCTGTCTGTCTTTTTGTTTGCCCGGGCTAATCTCCGGAACATCTGAACCGATAGTTATAGGACTAGTATTGGTTGATAGAGGGGACTGGGCATTATATAGGCTACTTTTTATCCCGGATTTACCTAGGAAAAAATGCGTTTATGGTGTGCACGGACCTACCGCTTAACATTAACTAAACCTTATATATTGACAATTTTTTGTGTAAAATCAAATAAAATCCTAAAAGATTTAGGTATAAAAAGTGACTAGAGTTCAAGAATATACTAAATTTACAATTTATTATTTTCGTTGAGACAGGGAAGTGAGAAGCACAAGAAGCACAGAGTAGTGAAAATTAAACTGAAAGATGTATTTGAGCTTGTATTCATTATCTCAGAAATAATAAGGCATTATAACTTTTATGCACATCATAAAGGTACAATGTTAATTAAACATGAAGCAATTTACAATAACAACTAAGTAGATAAAACTAAAATTAAATAACAGATAGTATCATTATAAGAATGGAAAACGTCTCAGGAATATTTATTTTTAACGAGTCATACATAATACAATAACAATCACACATCAGAAAGTTTTAAGTCTATCTACGGTACTAAATCTCTGTATGGCAAACATTCTGAGCAGATAGTTATCTATCTGCTCAGTCTCATAATTATCTCATGATAATCATGAGATAATACTGCCTAGGCACATAGTGGGGAGTCACTGGTGTAATCTGCGATCGCAGATTACGGGTGGTATTCTTCAAGGGGTTGACAAAAAGGGTTTAAAAGAGCATCATCCGACTGGTACTTTTATACGGCAGCGAATGCTGGCCAGCACTATCTCGGCTCACTGAGAAGCTTTACGTCACGATGTGCGCCATAACGCGGTCTGACCGCATGGTCCGCACGGCACCGGTATGACTCCGTGACGCAGTGGATAAGCTCCAAGAGCTTCTCCTGAGATAGTATGGCCACGTCGCGTACTGTCTTAGGAACTATATCGGATCGAAGTGAGACCTTCCAGACGATCGAACGCACAAGGAAACGCTGGTTGGATGTCGTGACTTAGGGAATGATAGCCAACGAGGATAATAATAATGAAATTCCAAATTCCATTCCATAGTCCTAGTTTAGATTTCCACATTTTTCATAGTTCCTACGCATTAACCGGCGACCATCTCTGGGCAATTACCTATGGTTACCCAGAGATGGATCCCGGCTATTGCGTCACAGTAAAACATTTTTATATTCTCTAAGGGGCCTCTACGTGTTGGACCTGTGTCCCCACGCAAGCCTTGCAAAGGACCGGGTTCTTTTGAACCCGTAAATTATAAAAAAAGAGAAACATGATAATAATGAAAACTTTATTAGGAACCAAAATAAAAAAGTTACATCAATTAAATATATTCGATAATGACCGCATTAGTGAGAACTGTGTTGCAGCCATTAACACCCACCTCTATACGACTAAAGTGATAACAAAGTTCCAATACAAATTTGTCTTATTTAAAGTAAAAGCATGCAAGATTAAAATGGATATATGATAAAATGGACATGCAAGAGGATGTTAGAGACCGTGCAAAGTGGAGTAAGTTGAGAAAGAAGATAGATCCTGGCAACATACGTCAAGTTACACAAATGATTACGTTCAATTTTATTATTATTAATTGATTAATTACATTTTAATATGATTTTATAGTATATAAATCACAATAATTTATATACTTAAATTTGGAAAATCGCTCCACATTTGTCAATTTCCACAAATTTTCCTATTTAAAGGTTTTTTTTTATTTAAACGTGTTGAAATTCAGTGTTCAAGCACTATCCCAGTTGAACTTTCTTAATACTCTAAAATAAAAAGCGATTATTGATGAATTAAAGAGCTGCGAGGCCCCGTAAAATGCCCTGATTTGTAGAACTGCCCACATAACCATACTAAAATAATTCATAAATGTTTCCTAAATACATAAAATAAATAGCATTAAAGAAACATTCTTATAATTCAAGAGGACGAAGCTACGAGGGGACCGCTAGTGTATATAAGAAAGATCAAACGGACCATAGATAAAATATATCACAGAAATGAATTTCAAAGTATGTTACTACGACTCATACGTTACCTTTTTGTGACATTTGCTTTAAAATATCAATGCTATATGTCACCGAGTGACACTAAGTTATACGTAGTAAATGTAAAATCGTATAAAATGGATTGTTTTCATAAGATTAAATTAATATTTTATTGCCCAATGTTTTTTGTATAAACTTTTAATCTTATTGAGTATTATTGAGGCCGTTGTAACGCAGGGGCATAAGGGTGACTGTAAAGTGACGGCTGTGGGTTCGATCCCCACTCGAGGGAATTAATGATTATTTAATAAAAATAAAAAATAAGTTTTCGCCTTTGCACCAAGGGATGTATATATATATATATACATACATATATATATATTTTTCAGGTCAAATCTTGAATTCATCATCATACCTGACGGATGACGATGATGATACAGTTATTACAAGTGCGCCATATTCAGTTACTTAGGTTAATATATAATATATAGGTTACAATTTGACCTAATAAAAGCGTGTTAAAATAGACAATATATAGACAAAACCAGAGACAACATCTAGTAAATAAACACAAACACAACGCAGCTTAATTTATTATGCGTATATCAGCGATGTATTAATTTAATTACCATTATGATTCATATATGCATCAGCATATCGTTTTCGTAACGTAGCGGACTGGACGATTAATTTTGATTTAGTATTATAAATGAAGTGATTGTATTTCAATATTCAGCATTATATGAAATATATCTTTATGTAATATGGAAACCGTTGACGTGGTCATCTATATGTATTTTTTACTTTTATTAATGTTTGTTGGCATCGACAAAAAACGCCTTTCCGTTTTTACTGTTTCTTTTTTGTTTTAAAAACAGTGTTTTTGCCAATTTTCTCTTAAGCGGGGGTGCTCGCATATTCGCCAAGGAACTTACATACATTTTTTCAGCTTTCTACATTCATATGGTAGAACATAATATAATAGAAACATTTCTTGATCTACGAAACTAAGTGCCTTGTTTTGTTATATCAAAGCAGAGTAATATATTTTTTATTTTCAATTTTTTCCATGAGAGAAGCTACGAGACAAAGAGTGCTGAGGAGTACTATATATTTTTTAATGTCATATAAAAGTAAAAGGTAAAGAAAGACAACAGTAACCTAACAAATTGCACAAAAACCTAACAATTCAAAACTATAACGATAAAACGAATAAAGTTAACGCCCAACTCAAATTTCCGGTAACGATAAAACTTAGCACGCACCCTCTGTAGATAGTTTATTTATATAGGTATAAGTAAGGAACGAGGCCGCAGCCTTCACCTGCTCGTAAATCACAATGAAACTAGAAGTAATATATGCGTACCTGCACTGAATATTATGAAAGTGTATGAAAATATATTTAAAATCTTTTTTTAAACATTTTTAAAGTGTTATTCCACACTTAGGTAAGAAAAATACTTATTTAGAAAACGTATAAAAATTTGAACGTAGCGGGACTGGTAACCGACCTGGTCTGGCTTATACGTTTTCTAAATAAGTATTTTTCTTTCCTATTTGTACAATAACACTTAAAATATTTAATATTCTCATTATTTCCCTCTCCTCTTAACGAGGTAAAGCGCAGCGTTGAGTTTCACCACTCAACAATCCTTCAAGAATTCAGTATACAATGAAAACAGAAAGTCTTAACACTAGATTCCCACGTCTTCTTCTATCCTGTCATGTGCAGAGTCGTCAGGCAAATACAAAAAAGATAATATTTAAAAAAGAAAACTTCTCATCTTTTTTTCTTTCTATGTCTAACTCTGTCAATGCGTAATTCCTATTAGCACTTTACTGTGGTCTGCAGAACAATGTATTTTAAAGTTGATTCATAAACTGAAACGACTCTAGTGGCACGTACAGCTTTTATTGTCTCTATACGAGAGGGTTAGTGCATTCGTGATAGCTTTGGTTAGCTTTTTTAAAGTAAGCTTTGGCATATACGTTTTCTAGAATTGTGTCAAATCGGTGAGAGCTTGGAATATGGAGGTTAGGTTCAAATACGTATTATTTTTTTTTCAGTTTTATATTTTTCCGCCAATAAGGGTAGGCAGAGGGAACCAGTGGCGCATGGAATTTTAAGATACTTCACTCTCCACCGCCCGATTTTGCGATATTGTGTGTTGGGACGCGAAATTCAAAGTTACGCTTTGGTAGTTGCAAGTGTAGGAAAATGAATTAAAATTAATATTTCGTCGAGTGGGGGTTGATCGCACAACCGTAACGTTTACAGTGAAATATATTCCACTGCGCCACTAAAGCCCCTAAGAATTAGGTATATTTTTATTTTTTATAAGTATATATTAATTACTCAGAATTACTTTTGTTTACTAAGATTTTATATTTTCACGATTTTTACACATTTTAAATGAATCTCTTTAATTATATTAATCATGTATATTTAGTATTATATATTTTTGAAATTCCTATGACCACGGGCTATAACAGTTCAAAAAAGCGTGCTAGAACTTATCTAAGTAGACAATAATATAATGCTCTTGCTTTTTTTCAAGCTACAAAAAATTATGAGAAATAAAAATAGAGGTTTGATTTTTTTTATAAATAAATCAGCTGCACCCTGTATCCCGCACATTGCATAGTAGGCAGAGGGAACTTAGGGTTGAGACACTCCGTTCTGCACTTTCTGCTGAATTCTGGAGGCATTGCGTGTTGAATGGCAGAACTCAACGCCGCGCTTTGCCTCGACACCAGAGCGAAGAAATAGAAATATAAATTTAATTAACACCCGATTGGCCTTTTTTATAAAAACTTCATTTATACCTTTTATGTAAATGATGAATAACTCACAAACTTTCATAAAATTTCCTACTCTAGTATAGCGTTTTAAAATGTTAACCTTAACAAAAAACCTTCACTACTATATAGTAATTCAATACATCGAATTTCTATAAAGAGAACCAAACTGTTAGTGGTTTTCATTACGTAATGACTATGGTAGTCGAATTTGCATTGACCTTTTATTCGAGCTTTGTAAGAGCTTTCCAGTACCCATTGGACCTTAATTAAATGATGCTCCGTTTGATGCTATAATAGAGTTTCCTGTGAAAATCATAGAGTCGTTAACAGATTTCGCAAGCAATAATACTGAATAGGTATAGTTTAATTCTTTGATATTGATTTAATTAATTATTATAATAGATTGAGGCCATTCGTGGCGCAGGGGCACAACATGTGACTGTAAACTAGCTGGTTGTGGGTTCGATCCCCACTCGAGGAAATGAATTATTTATATTCTATTTCTTAGTCCTGGTGTCGATGCAAAGGGCGGCGTTGAGTTCCGCCACTCAACACGCAATGCCTCCAGAATTCAGCGGAAAGTGGGGTATGGAGTGTCTTAACACTAGGTTCCCTCTGCTTACCCTGCAGTGTGCAGGATAGGCAGAGACCGCGAGATACAGCGTGACGCTAATTTTTATTATAATAGATACTCGTAATTTTGTTAAGTAGCAACTTCATTTAATTTCAACCTTTATGTAGCGAAGAGAACCTAGTGTCAGACATTCCGTTTCCCATTTTTCCGCCGAATTCTTGAGGCACTTAAATGTTGTTTTGTCGATGTTAATCTTTTATTGTAAGCTTTTATTTGATTTGTTGTGTTAGTATGTAGTATGTTACCCTATATGAATTTTTGCAAGCATAGTTTGACCTACTTCTCAGTGTCTGCTTGAGCTAAAATGTGACGCTAAAAAAAACTACATTTGGTACTTATTTAGAAAACGTATAAAAAATTGAACGTAGTGGGACTCGAACCCGCGCCTCCTGGAAGCCAACCAGGAGGCGCAAGTTCGAGTCCCGCTACGTAAAAAATTTTATACGTTTTCTAAATAAGTTTTTTTCTTTCCTAAGTGTGGAATAACACTTGAAAAATGTTAAAAACCACATTTGGTTTGACTATATAATGGTGCCAACAAACGACCCGAACGAAATATCAAGAAAATGAATCGTGGAACACAAACCTGTACAGTGTGATATCGAGCGTTAAATAAGATTGCGGTAGGTGTTCTCATAAATATGTCAATTGATTTTCGTTTACTTTTTCATATGTTTAAGGTCATGTACTATAAAAATATATTTAAATATCTATTCTTATAATAAAATTATAACGGATCTGTGTCTGTACATGGAAAATATATTACTGTAATAAATACCACGTTCTCTTTCTTTTTTTTCTATTTTCACAAATTGTATAACAGTCATTGAGAATACATACGAGACAAATCTATAAATTCAAAGAAAGACAATTTACTTTTATTATTAATTTTCGAAACGAAACGATTAATAAAAGCCAATTCTAAATAAATATAAATTAATAAATCTTTCAAAAGATCGTATTTTATGGCAGACAAAGTTTAAAAGTTTGTAGAGTTGTTGTTGAACTTTCTTTTGTAAAAGTCCTTTGAAGTGTTCTGAACGTGTTTACGTATTGTAAAATAAATAAAAAACTTGATATTTTTTATTTTTCATAATAAGTATTTCTCAATATTTTTGCTTACATATCTATAAATTATTTGTCTAATACTAGTGTATTGGTACTATGAAAACTTATTACACAAAAGAAAAGAATTAATTAAAAAAATTAAAAAAAACCCTTACCTTGCTACAATTAAATATATTAAACCGCCGCCATAGATTTCCTCTGCAATACAATCCCACCTAATATATAAAAATGAGATAATTCAACAACAAGATTACAGTAAAAATAAAAAAAATCCCCTACGCAATGAATATGGTGCCAAAAATACAGCAATTTTGAAACAACCCTTGCAACTGCTTGACTGATTCTTATTAAACATAGCTAGAATCCACCTCAAGGAAACTGGCTTTCGAATAAAAAAAATCTATCTTAATCGGTCCATTCGTTAAAGAGCCACGATGTTACGGACACTCCCACTTACTCGTAGATATCGACGTCAAACTTAGAACACCCTTCATTTTGCGTAGAGGGTTAAGAATGTCTTTAGGGTTAAAAAATCTTCTTATAAATATAAATTATGAATAAATATACGCACACAAGTAAAATGTCAAGGTAAACTCGAAGGGCATAGCCAGTATTCTAATAAAGGAATATCTTTAACACCTACGCCTCGAATGAATGAACGTCGCGCGTGATGGCACTCAACTATTTTCATATGGCTCATACCAACAATGTTATCAAGCTGTTATCAAGCTAGTAGTTTTTATAATAAAATTTTAATATTTTTTTATAGGTTATGTAGTCAAAACGCCATCGTGGAGGGGCACAAGCGTGTGACTATAACGCAAAGGTTGTGGGTTCGGACCCCATTCGGGAGTACGAATTGTTATTTGTTAATACTTTCGTTTCATCGCTCACACCGCCACTCAACATGCAATCAACAACTTCTCAAATTGAGCGGAAAGTTGGGAACCGAGAGTTCTAACACTAGATTCCCTTTGCCTCCCTGTTTTATGCAGCATAAAACGTAAAGCTGCATATGAAAAAAATTGTTTTTATTGTAATTTACATATGTGAGAATTTTGGGGCGTACTTACAGCATAACACCCCAAACATTCACAATAATAGTTTCAAATTCATCTGCTTTTGGAAAGGGATAAAAAAAACTATGTAATTTATTTTAGCGTCACGCACTATCCCGCACACAACAGGGTAGGCAAGCAGAATCTAGTGTTAAGACTTAGTTCTCCCCATTTTCCACGTACTTCTGGTGGCATTGCGTATTTAGTAGTGGAAGGATCACCAGAGCGATGATAATTAAAATATTAAACACTTGATTTTCTCGAGTGGGAATCGAATCCACAACCTGTCACGTTCACAGTCGCAAGCTTGTGCTCCTGCACCACGACTGGTCTATATATATTTTAAATCAGCTTCACGCTGTATCCCGCACACAGCAGGGTAGGCAGAGGGAACCTAGTGTTAAGACACTCCGTTCCCCACTTTCTGCCGAATTCTGGAGGCATTGCGTGTTGAGTGGCAGAACTCAAGGCCGCGCTTAACCTCGACACCAGAGCGAAGAAATGAAAATATAAAATTTATAAATATTTTATCTCCTCGAGTGGGGATCGAACCCACAACCAGTCGGTTTAACAGTCACACCTCGTGCCGCTGCGCCACGACGGGTCTCAATATGTATATATTTTATTTATAGTATATACCTTGCTATATTAGCTTTGATTTAGTATTCATCAAGCTTTACGGACTTTGACGCACATCACGTCCCTCTTTATATTGGATCTAGCTGTGAATATGTGAAGCGAATTGTGGAAATTAAATTGAGTTAGAACAAATTGTATAGAATCGTGAGGTATGTTCCGTAACAGATACTTTAGGTATTGCCTATAGAGCAAGGTTTTTATAAAAAAAAATGATTTTGTGTAGAAACTAATTTATAAAGATTGACTAAGAAAAAAGCATGGCAGCACGAAAAAATTTTCCTTAAAATAATTAGAGGAATTAAATTCTGACAATACAAGTTGAAAAAAATGTGAGTTTCCCATTTTTAAATGATATATGTTATTACAAATGTTTTTATCATTCTATTAGAAAAACCTAATAAATAATACAATATATTTTTTGTTAAATGTATTTTGGTCTTTGAATGTATGCATGCATTCAATGCTTGCAAATATTGAAGCAGCTTCACGCTGTATCCCGCACACAACAGGGTAGGCAGAGGGACCCCAGTGTTAAGACACTGCGCTGCTGCGCATTGTCTCGACACCAGCACGAAGAAATGGAAATATAAATATAAATTTAAATAAATATCTATCTAAGCTCAAGTGGCTCCCTATACGCCATCGCCGGAATTTACGACTTCTTGCCTTCTTTTACTGTGTGTTATTTAGTCCTACTGCTCCCTCTTACTTAAAGGATAAGTTTGAATTCATTAGTGCACCAGGAAGTTTAGTTAGACCGTTACGCAACCTGACGTTGCGTCTTCCTGTACACAAGTCTAAATTTTTTGACCAATCTTTTACAGTGCAAGCTATAAAATTGTGGAACAGTTTGCCCTATAATATTCGTCAGGCAAAATCATTACTGACATTTAAAAAAGCTGTACGTCATCACTTTGTGACAACTTCATGAATTATCACTGTCTACATTGGATCTATTTTATGTATGTATTATGTGTGTATATATTTATATGTATGTATTATATATATTTTACTGTATGTATGTATGTATATTGTTTATTAGTCTATGTATTGTATTATATTAGAAATATCTATATATCAGTATATTGTTTTGTTTATATCTAAATTCATTTATTGCTTATTAATATACTTTTTAACTACGTCCACCACCCACCTTCTTAATATTAGGTATAACAGTTTCTTTTCGCCCTAAAGGTTGTCTGGAAGAGATGGCTACTTAGCCATAAGGCCACCTTTTTGTACATTTGTTTTCTTTTCTGTTTTTTTTTTATGTGTATTTTATGTAAGTGGTGTACAAATAAAGAAATAAATAAATAAATAAATAAATATTTCTCCTCGAGTGGGGAGCGAACCCACAACCAGTCGGTTTTACAGTTACACTTTGTGCCCCTGCGCAACGACTGGCCTCAAATGCCGTTGCAAATATTGAAAATATATTTACAGCAAATTTATACTGCATATATTCAAGTATTCTATAGTTTCAATTGCCTAGAGACAGTAACGACGTCCTAAAACATATTATGATTCTTGAATTGCTATAATCACATTTTTCCCAAGTACTTTTCCACTAAATACAATTTTCTAAGGCTGAACATACGAATGTAATAAAATTTCTATACGAATAGACGAAAGCAATAAATAAAATCAACAAAGAAAATTCATAACAATACATTTTTATTGTTAGTTACTTTTTGTTATATATTTATTTGATACTAGCTCCGGGCCCGTGGTTTCACTTATTTATCCAAAATTATTTCTCAAAAACAATAAAAAAAGGTTTTTATTTTTATTTTGAGAGGCTGTACCTAAAAGAAATAAAGGGAACCCTTATAGGATCACTTTGCTGTCCGCCTGTCAAGATCATTATTGTGCGGTGGTATCAGAATTTTAAATTAATATTATATAAAAGAAAGTCGAGGCCCTCACGGCGCAGGGGCACAAAGATGTGACTGTAACGTGACGGTTGTGGGTTCTATCCCCACTTGAGGGATAATTTACGATTTATACATTGTTTGTGTCGGATTTTGTACAAAATTGTACTTCATGGACGCAGAATTAAGATTATAAAAAAAATGAGAACTTACACTACTGCTAATTTTTTAACTTCACGCTGCACCCTGCACACATCAGTGGGTACCTGGGAACCTAATGTAAAGACATTCCGTTACGACACTTTCCTTCTCCACTTTACACCAAATTCTGAAGACATCGTGTGATGAGTAGCAAAACTCAACGCCGCGCTCGTGACCAGAAGAATTACCAGAAGAGGAAATAACAATATTAAATATTTCACTCCCTCGAATGGATATCGAACCTAGAACTTCTCGCGTTCACATTCGCACGTTTGTGTCTCTGCATCACGACGGCCTCTAACATTACACTTGATAATTTAAATTGATATGTGCATATATAACATTCAAATACAGAATATAAGATATATTCTCTGTTATTTTATCACAAGATTAGTTAATATTATTAAAGCTATGAACAAACAAGGATACTACGTTACTGCTGAAGTGTTGATACTATCAGATACACTACACGTCTTAACATTGTTATTATTATCTAATATGCACATACACAAATGAGGTAATTGTGGCGCAGTGAATAAACGTAGTGACTCTAGATGCTTTAGTTATGGGTTTGATCTCCAATGGTGGAATATTTAACATATTTTTTTTGTTGCTTTAAACTGTGTTCTATACATTGTTATGTGTAGGATATAACGTGAAGCTGCAGTGAAGCAACGTGATGTACCCTGCTGGGTAGACAATGGAAACTTGGCAACCTAGTGTTAAGACGCTCTGGTTGCGCTCTGGCCCATTAAGACATTTAAGCTCCACCTTTTTTTTTCGGGTGAATAAGAGAGCTCTTCCATGAGTCTGGGACTATGCCGACTGAGTAAGAGTGCTTTAACAAACGCTTTATCACCGGTGTCAGCTCAAAAACACATGAACGAAGCACTAAAGGAGAGATACCATCTAGCCAGCTCGACTTGTGGATGTAGTAGATGTAGAGTATGATGATCCACTTAGAGTTCCAAGCACGTGTGCTTAATTTGGTTAGAGTATGTTTTGGTAAATGCTTCATTTGGTGTTTATATGATTGTATGTTTATCCACGAATTTCTCTAAAACTAAAAGTCTTATGGAGATGGTTTCTTTTTAATTTAAGTTAGGTACATTACAACTTATGGAACAGTACATGATTCATTAAAATAATTTCAGTAGTTTCAAAGATATGGGGAAATTAAAAAAAACATAGTAGGTAGTAGAACCTGCTTTTTAGGGTTTCATACCTTAAAAAGAACCCTTATATGATCACTTTGTCCGTCTGTCTGTATGTCTGACTCTCAAGAGTATTTTGCTGCGTTCCTTAGATAAATATCGAGTTAAAATTCAAACCATATATTCAGATATACGGTCTCTTGATTTCAGAAAATGTATTTCTACATTTACTTAAAAGATATCGCTGTTTAAATCGCAACAAATGCTTATTTCAACACTACAAAGAATCAAAATTAATAGGGTACTTCCGGTTGACCTACAATCATGAAATTTGTCAGCTAGCATCTACTGTGATTGCTAGTTTAGAAAAAATCTAAAAACTATACATTTGTGGTTAAATTCTAAAAAATAATAACCTCTTTTGAGGTTATTATTTTTTAGAATTTAACCACAAATACCTCTTTTGAGGTTATTATTTTTTATAGGACGCTAGTTTGAGGTATCAAATGAAAGGGCTCTGACTATGAATCTGAGATAACCTTAAATTTTGAATTTTTGTACGAAACTCTCGGTGGGCGAACCCGGCTCGCGTTGGTCTGATTTTTTCTTTTGAGTTTGTCTGATTTTTTCTTATACCAATTTGAAGTCAGATCGACGTACCGACGTACTTGTGTAAAATGATAAAAACCTACGTGTATAAAATGATAAAAATGCACTTTAAACTTTACTTTTGCTATTTATCGAATTTAGCAAAAAATAAATATAAATAAAATAGTTGTACTTACTATATATACATCAATTAATTGCAAAAATCTATTAAATAACAGCGGTAGAAAAACCTTATTTCGTACAAAAATCTTATTTTATTTTCAGAACGTAAGTGGAATGTATTTTGCTAATTTATCTTCGAGACGTCAAAACATTGTGATTTACACATATGTTTACTACAAGGATCCAATATATTATTTTCTTATAAATAATAACAAAATCACAGCTACTAAAGTTATCCTTGAATAATATGTTGTTGATTTTTATATGGTAAGAAGAGATCTAAAGTTACTAGCATATGCCCGCAACTTTGTACGCGTGTACTTTACTATATTGCTATACTATATTTAATTACCGTCTATTGTAATCGAAAATTGGGCCAAAACTGCCTCCACTTTCACATTTAAATATTTTTGATTTAAAATCTAATTTTTTTAAAAGTCACTAATAAGTAAGAAAAAAATAGGTGTTTTTTTGTTTTTAACTTCACGCTGTTTCCCGCGTGTAGCAGAGTAAAAAAACACTCCCGCTCTCCAGTTTCCGCCAAATTCTCGAGGCATTGTGTTGCATTTAGTGGTGGAACTCAACTGACTCAATGAAATCTACTTTAAGAACTCGCTTTCAGCTCTAATTTCAGATATTGTGTGTTGACTCAACACTCCGCACTTTTTGAGTCAAAAAATGAAAATAAATTAAATTTAATCATGGTTGCGAATTTAAATTCAAATAAACAAACAATATGAATTCTTAATGAATTCTAGTCAAAAAATATTTATAGCACTAAGTAAGCCATCGTATTATAGTGGGTTTAAAAAGCACTTTGACTGGCTAGGCTGCTCTTAGTTATTTGTTGATGATTTTTTCATAAAGCTTATCCTACTTAAAGATGATTAAAAGAAACAAAATTTGATAATTGAACTCTTGAAAATATTTTCTCATTTCAATTATTTATTTATTTTTTTGGGCAGGCTATAGTCTACAATACATTTCTTTTTTTTTAAACTTCACGCTGTATTACGCACATAGCAGGATAGGTAGAGGGAACCTGGGGACGTAGTGTGAAAATACTCCATTCCCGTTAAGAACACTTCCGTTCCCTACTTCCGCCGAACTCTTGAGGCATTGCCTGCTGAGTGGCAGAAGTCAACGTTGCCTTGCATAACGACGCGAGGTAAAATATTAAATATTTTATCCCCAGAGTGGGAATCGAACCCACAACTGTGGTGTGTACAGTCACACGCTTGTGCCCCTAAACGCGAGGGCCACGTAACAATCGGTCTACCTTAATCTATATTACATCATTAAAAATAATACAAAACCGAAAGAACTTGAGAGCTCCCTAGAACGAGTGCACAAGTCTCAAGTATTTCCATCCGATCAAGCGGATGTAGTCGCAATGAAGCAAATTACTATATAAAACTCTTTTGTTACTGACAACATATGACAAAGCCTAAATCTTATCATTAAGGATCGTTAGGGAGTGTAGGGAAACTCTAAAAAAGGAAGGGGAAAACCCGAAAATTAACGTTCTCCGCGTAAAATATATATAAAGCAGCTTCACGCTCTATCCCGCACAACAGGGTAGGCAGGGAAAACTTACTGTATATAACCCACTTACAAACAAACATTTCGTATTCAAAACTCGAATGTCTTTAAAACTCAGTAATAAGGTCGCACGAGCTAACGATCTGTCGGTAATTGAAAGGATTACTTTGCGGCGGCTTTGATAGTCACCGCGAATAAGCGGGAACGAGACGAAAAATAGCTCAATCCATTTATTTTACATTGTACGAGAGTGAGATGGATATAGTTTTGTCAACTAAATTGTTAAGTGATAATAAGTGGAATAGTAACGATCAAATAGACTTTCATTAAAAAAAACTTAATCTGAATAAACTTTGATTTAGTTTCGAATGTTGCATTAATGGAATTTTATCTACGGGGTTACGTATTTAAATCGTGTTTTAAGCAATTTTTTAATTGTTATACAAATGGATAAACATGTGAAAGCAAGACACTCAATAAATATTGAAGTGTGGGATCTAACGCCACTCGTACCGCCATTTGTTCTTCTAAATATGAAAATTAAAAAATATAGTAATTTAAATTGAGGCCGCCGTTGCGCAGCGGCACGGCGTGTGACTGTAAGACGGTTGTGGGCTTGTTTCCCACTCGGGGGAGAAGAATATTTTCAATTCTTCACTCTGATAACTTCTTATTAGAGTGTTTTTCTTTATCTTCATAAAGCGTGGAGTTGAGTTCCGTTACTCAACACGCAGTGTCTCGAACGCGTCTTAACTCTAAGTTTTCTCTGCGAACCCTGCTATACACGAAATATTACGCGAAGCTAAATATTCGAGAAAACGACTATTAAGTCATTTTCTCGAATATTTAGCTTTACTTCACTTTAGTCACTTTGACTTAATAGTCATTAGCCTCGAATGGGATTCAAACTATTATTGACGTCACTATAGGAAATAGTTTTGATCATTTCTCAAAATATACCTAACGAATGGAAAAATAAAAACAATATGAACTAATCATACGTGTGGTCTATTTATTTCTTAAACAATAGAACAATAAGCTATTAGGACTAGGATCTGAGTAATAAAAAACTACTTAATTTTTAACAGTTGCCGTCATGGTACTATAAACCGTTGTAATTGATAAAATGCGTAATAAAATGTTAGAAATCGTATTTCGAGGCAAAACCTCGGCGTTGAGTTCCGCCACTCAATGCGTAATGTCTCGGTAAATTAGGCGGGAAGTGCAAAACGGAGTGTCTTAACACTAGGTACCACATAATCAATAGCAAAACTATTTTTTTTAATCCATTTATGAAACATGGATAATATACATACACACTTATAAGTATTGCCCGGAAATAGATCCTTTAACTATCCGCATATTCAGAGATGATAGTGCAGTTCTACTTATAAGTATTAAAAATCTACATCCTTTATATGTTTTACCAAACACAAATTTAACCAAATAAACGAGAAACAATCATATCAAAATATTAAAATTGGAAGTGGAAATGAATAAAATATAACTTAGTGATGGTTTCATCGAAATGCGATAAAGGATGATTAATATATAAAAAACATTTTTGTACTTACTCGTTTTTTTTTACTTTACTTTATAATTTTATACCTTCAGTCAAATATCAATACACAAAAAGAAATTCATTTATGTCTAAAATGAAGTAAATTGATAATTAAAATAAATAAAATATAAATAATAATATATTTATATTTTATTTATTTTCCGCCTTTGTGCCACCAAGTGTGACTGTAAAACCGATTGGTTGTGAGTTCGATCCCCACTCGAGGAGACGAAATATTTACTTAAATTTATACTTTCATTTCTTCGCTCTGGTGTCGAGGCAAACCGCGGCGTTGAGTTCTGCCACTCAACACGCAATGCCTCCGGAATCCGGCAGTGTTTTAACACTAGGTTCCCTCTCCCTACCCTGCTGTGTGTAGGATACAGCGTGAAGCTGATTTTATAAATATAATAATCAAAATTTAATTAAATTATGTTTAATTGTGATTAAAACAAAATGTATTTCTAATTACATGAATATGCATTTAATAACAATTTACAAATGTAACTAATTCTAATTAGAAGAAAGGACAGCTACATCAAAATGTAGTAGCAAATCACTTTAAAAATCTTAACTAAAAGAAAATAATATCATAAAACCATTTATAGTAAAACAAATACGTATTAACGGATACTGATACATCAGCTTTTAGGTTAACGAAATATTATCATAATATTTTCTTTAATATTTTGGAGTGCCGTTATCGCTCTTACAAAATTACAATGAAAATAAAAAATATAAAAATCCGCTGTATCAGGCAGCGGGATTTTTTAGCCGAACAATGTAACTTGGGACCTGACCTCAGGTCGATAACAGGTTCTAATAATTTTATAGACAACTTTTAGCGTTCCATACCTTACTACCCTACCTACCCTAAATAAAAAAAACTGAACCTTAACAGGATCGTTTTTTTTATATTCCTTTCCATTACAAAGTTATATTTATAGTTAATTTCATATAAAATTTGTGTATATGGACAAATTTAAGATTGTCAACTTTAAATTACCGTTGTTCTACAATTATATAGTTTGTAAGAGTGTAATAACTGTGGATGAGCGAGTCCAACTCGCACTTGACCTGTTTTTTAACTAGTTGGGAAAGAAGTACATGTTTTATTTATAATACTAAAATCTATAATTATATTTAAATATAAACTGTAAAAAAAAATCTTATTATTTAAAGTGCAACCAGCGAAATAGGACTTTCTTTCATTGAAAATTTTAGAACAAAAGATACGTCGAGATATTCAGACGTTCGCGATATTAAAGTGAAATCTTAATTTTTAGAAGTAAAAGTTTGTGAAGGGATCACGTCTATTTAAAATACTCTATTTAAAATATATTCTTCCAAATATAGTGCTTAGAGTCTGGAATTTGGGCGGAAAGAGCGTACCATATGCAGGATAAAAAAATATTTACGATTCAGACAGCTGAGATGCATTCAATTTACACTGATTGGGCAATTAAAAGACATATTATTTAAACGCAATTAAAAAAATAGTAAGCTATCAAATAAAGCATAAACAATTTAAAATTAAAGCTCGGCGTTGAGTTCCGCCACTCAACACGAAATGCTCAAAAAATTCAGCGAAAAGTGAGGAAAAGAATGTTTTAATACTAGGTTCCCTCTCCCTATCGCACTGTGTGCGGGACACTGATTTTAATTTAATTTAATATACGATACATAGACATAGAGAAATGTTTAGGTTGAATTATAAAACTTCTCTGATTTGCTTAGTAAAAATACAGCATTAAGTTCCGGCACGTTCCTATAATTTGTTACTAGCCTATCTGACTACTGTGTAATATACGAGAGACACGTGACAATGAAAGAAAACACCTTGTGCTTAACAAATTAAAGATGATGAATTTTGTTTTATACGAATGTCCTTTTTATATGCTAAAGTTTAAATGTATTTATTATTATACAAAATGTCATTCTGCGGCGTTGAATTCCATTGTTCAACACGCAATGTCTCGAATTCAGAATGAAAGTGGAGAATGTTCATAAACAACATTATAATCATTTTATATTTAACACGGATCTTCTGATATTTTTTTAAATTTGCCAATAAAAAAAATATCTCTAACGTAAATTACGCCCATAACCTACAGTGCAGTAGGACAGCATATCAAATCAGTTAGCAAAGTACACTATTTTAAATAATCTTTACTTCTCCGCTTTGACGCAGCGTTCAGTTCCGTCTTTTAACACGCCTCGAGAGTTTAGTGGAATGTGGGGAACGAAAGTATCCTAATGAGAACAGAGTGTCTTAACACTAGGTAACCAAGGCCCTCTGTCTACTCTACTGTGTGCGGGATACAGCATGAAATAAAAAAAAAAACAAAAAAAAAGAAATTGAGTGATTAATATCAGTTAACCTGCTGTATTGAAAGAGAGCGTAAATTATTTTTTATATTTAAATAACCCAATCCAGTTCAATAAAAAGATATTCTCAAACAAATACAACAGTTTGTATAGAATCAATCACTTCAGGCGTTGCTTTACCGCAGCGGTGCTACGTAGTCAGCGTAGATTAATCTCGTCTAGGTGTAGCCAACGTCTGTCGGCTTGAGGTTGAGGTGGCAATTGCTTTGTGTGACACTTCACGTGGAACCGAGAATCCTGGGAATGCTGACATTGTAAATGGAGTTAAGAGAAACTTTACAGGTAATATAGCTTCTCTTTTTTATATATTTTTTTGTAAATTCGTGAATATGATATACACATTTGTTTTGTATATCATCTATTAATTTTAATGATATTACTGTTTTTTTTTGTCAGTGTTTTATGTGATTGTGACCACCACTGTTGTGGGTGCGATTCCCCCTCGAGAGAATTCATTGTTTTCTTTGTTTCTCTCTGGTAACAAGACCAAGTGCGGCATTAAGTTCCGCCGCTTCATGAATTGGGCGGAGCGTGGAGTGCGGAGTGTTTTAGCACAAGCTTCCTTCTGCCATGCTATATGCAGGATAATATGTAAAAAAAATAAACAATATTTAGACAAGGCTCTCGTTAGAAGTAAAACTTCCAGGTCCGGGTTCCAGGTCGTTACTACTTCGCGCGTCTATCTCTACTTTGAAGGTCTGCTAGGCAATGCACCTGTAGCTCCTCTGGTGTTACACGGAGTCGTGGGCAGTGATCTGATCACTTACCATCTTATCTTTTCTTAAAAAAAGAAATATAGCACTGTCCGAGTCCGAAGCAGAAGAAGAGAGGTAAAATAAATGTAAAGCTAGAAATAAAAAGAATTTCCTGCCAACTTTACTTATACAGTTAATCGGAATCCGAGATTGTAAAAGTAATTCTTTGTAAATTATATTAGGAACATAACATATATTGATTACGTTGCCGTTAGCAAAAGATTTTATTGTTTGAAGTTCCGATTCTTGAGAACTATTTAGATAAAACTTAAGTAATTATAAGAAGTCGTTTTCTCAGATGTACGTTTGATTGAATTGATACTAACTACGCAATCGATTTTAATTATATATATTTAGGATAAATTATTTTATGTGTATAATAAATAAATATTATATTTTAGTAAAGCTGATAATATATTACCCGGGAAAATAATAAATAACGAAATGGTCATAGGAATAGCGGACGAAGCCGCGAGTCAGCAACCAGTTTTCCTCGGAACGGGGATTGAACTCACAACCATCGCATTACCGATTGTTAGTCGGACACTGTACTACTATATTTTTTATTTAGGTTCACGCTGTATTCCACACATAGCAGGATAGGCAGAAACCTGGTGAAACTAGTATTACACTACTCCGTTCCAATTAAGACCATTCGTTCCCCGCTTTACGTCGAATTCTGAGACGTGTTGAATGACGGAACTAGACTATTAGAGAAAATTAAAATATTAAATATTGAAATTCCCCGAGTGGTAGACTTGTACCACCATATCAGCTTCACGCTGTATCCCGCACACAGTACTGCCGGTAGGCAAAGGGAACCTAGTATATAAGACACTCCGTTCCCCACTGTCTGCCGAATTCTGGAGGCATTGTGTGTTGAGTGGCAGAACTCAATGCCGCGCTTTGCCTCGACACCACAGCGAAGAAATGCAGATATAAATTTAAGGAAATATTTCATCTCCTCGAGTGGGGATCGAACCCACAAACAGTCGCACTTTGTGCCACTGTTTTTGAAATAATTGAAAATGTTTAATGTATACACAAATTGAAACAATAACATGTTAACATAATTTACTTAAATTGTATATGGCATTATTTCGAAATATCACATTTATATTAATAGGTGTCACTGTGTCCTCGTATGAGGTCATTTGATATTGTTTCCATTTCCGATTGTATTATGTGGCGCTAAAGTGCTATGTCTTCTCCGGTGGTTTCCAATAAAAGCACAAACGACACGGCACTCATGTTTATTACGTCCTAAGATATTGTCGAGACAACTTGTTATTAGAATTTGCATTATATATATCAGGGGCTTCCAACCTTTTCTTGATCAAGGACCACTTTCATGTCATTCTTGGTAGCACGGACCACTATGCGTGTAGGTATAATAAAAATAACCTGTGATAATAAACAGAAACTTCGCCTCACCATCCTTATTAATAAAATTAAAATCGTTCGCGGACCATATTTAGGCTTCTGCGGACCACTGGTGGTCCACGGACCATTGGTTGGGAACCACTGATATATATAAAAATATGGTAGATATATATAAATACAATTGAATTATGTATAACAAAAGGGAATAAAATAATTATAAAACCTTGATATTGTGTCTGATTTGTTGGTTCGTCCTATTCCCAATAATATTTAATCAAATGCAACAGTAATATTATGCGTCCAGCTCAAAGTGAAATGAGATAGTAGCTATTAATAGATATTTCAACATCAGGCAATTTTAATCCATCGTACTAATTAGAAGCTAAACGCCAATGAAACGTGTCTCGTTGCATTTCGATAACGTCAAAACATTTAGTTGAATATTTAAACAGGAATCTCTAATTGACTAGAAGTGATATAGAATTTATCATAACCTATAATAGACTTATAAGATTCTTTATTCATAAAAATAAATAGTGCGAGTTGGTACAGTGTCTTGGATTTTATTACATTTCTATATAGTTACAAGTCGATCTAAAAAGTAGAATAAGTATCAAAAAATATATATATCTATATGATCTTAGAGAACAGTCCACATTTCTTCAATTTATTAGATTTTGAGATATATTTCTGGAGGAATATCATATATAACAAGATATTCATTCCCCAAGTGGAAATTAAACCTACACCGTTGCAGTCAGACGCTATGCGACTGCGCCATGATGCCCTCAAGGAACGCGCGTTGCTTACAGTTGTATTTCAAAGACTCACACTAACAAGGCCGTGAACATAAAAAAACTTCAAAATAATTATATGCCACACTATTCCGTTATAAGTTCTTAGAATTTTTTTCTTTCCTTTTGAACAAAGAGAAAATTGCTTTCTAGAACATTCTTGCGTTCTTAAATATTTAAAATGTTAAGTACTGAACTAAAATTAATAGTTGTATATACTAGGTGCACAAGTTGCATAAGGCTTAATGACAACTTCTTAAAAATATACTTGAAACATGAAACAGTAAATAATTATTATTCTCATTATGAGAATTGATTATCTTTAAATCGATTTCTTTAGGTATTTACCGAAATGCTTGCATTTTTCACCAGTCAAAATAGTCCAACAATATTTGACTACAGATATTTTGACATTATAAAGCTATTCTAGCACATATCGTGATTTGGCTAATGATTTTGGACGGTTATGGTATGTTAACTTTTAAGAGTTGTAGTTAAAATATTTCACAATAGTCGAACTGTGGCAATTTTCTTTTAGAATATGAATCCTTCCAAAAAATCACGAATTCTCAAATATTTGCTGAGCCATTGAAAATCGCTGAACGCGAATTGATCGCGTTACACCTTGATCGCGTATTTTATTTAAAACAAAATTTCAAACAAGTGTATATTTTTTTGTGTTGAGTGGGGAACAGATAGGGAGGTGTTAAAAACAAAGCACTTGATGCTTTAGTCCGTATATCACCCAGCCATGTACAAAGAATTAAGTTCACTTAAATCAATTATTTTTTTTATATTTTTAAAGCGTTATTTATATTATTTCCACACTTAAGAAAGAAAAATGCTGTATAAAAATCCGTTAGTTATTAAAAAAACGTTGAAAATTTTTATACGTTTTCTTAATAAGAAATCAATTATTTTCATTTCTCAGCTTTGGCAGGTAAAATATATTGTGGCGTTGATTTACGTCACTCAACGCGCAATGCCTGCAGAATTCGAAGGACAGTGAGGAGGGAAGTGTGTTAATGAGAATAGCCTTAACACTAGGTTCCCTTTGCCTTAGCAAGGGTGAAGGTGAAGCTAAAAAATGTCTAAATTTATATACATATATCGTTTACAAGAGTGTGCCTAGAAGCTTTTACCATCAGGACTATATTCTCATGCAGCTACCTACCAATATTACAGTACATAATTTGATACTGCTATGAGACTGATAGGTTGGCTGCATGCCACATTATAGACTGAAGCTTTTAGGCCAAAATAATAAACAATAGTTTATAATATGTTGGTATTTTTTTTTATTTGAAGAGTTATGCAAGAGTATGTGTATTGGTGAAAAAAAAAATAGTTTAATGATCAAAATTCTCTTAATTAAATGTATACATTTAAGTTATTCTAAATTTCGTTTCTTAAGTAGAAATATATTTTTAAGCTTCACACTGTATCGAGCTTCCGCTCTCTAAACATCTTACGCATCTTAAATAAGAGAAAATTAAGAAGTAAAATATATTGACATTTTTGTCTTCGCATAATTTGAATAGTAACGGAAAACAATTTTACTTAAACAAGATAAATTTTTACAAAAACATATCTTGCGATTTTATATCTTAGGCTTCCTAAGATTCTAGATATCTGAAATATCTAAAGATATAATCTATGCTGGCAGCGCAATGCTTTAGAAAGCTGGAGCAGTGAAAGCGAGTGTTTGTGCACTTTAAAGGGGCCCCTAAAGCCTACTCCTGTGGTCGCAAGTTCCATGCACTGCTCCAAGCTCAACAGTATTAGCATATATATTTTATGATTTTATTTTAAATGCAGCATTCTTCACATCATTTAATACAGCAGACAACAATATCACGTAAATATTCGTTAGCTATATAGCTTCAAGTTACAAAAAAATCAAAATAGTGGAACACATCATATATATATGATGACAGATCGTATATATACGTTCATATATCTTAGTACCGTCAACAAAATATATAACTTAAAAATAAATTGAAAATCAATCAGTTACATCACTCAGTAGATATGACTATGTAATCTGTGTGTGGTAAGATCCGGCAAGATCCTTTAATTTTGTGGGCGTATCTTCTCGTTGTATATGCAATGAACTACAGTTATAAGTTGGTAATAGTTTCTGTTGGTAATAAAATATACATTTTCATTTTTCAGATTTTTTTCCTATATTTGTACAGCAAATTCACGTTTCTTGCCCAATATCTTAAATATACTAATTTGATTTTCATTACAAGGCGAATTTCATACAACATGCAGCAAAAACGATGCTTAAATGCTCGTACCTTTTCCCTACCATAGGCTTGAATATTTGATATTAACTTCAGCTTGGTACGTTCACGCGATCTCGAAATAAATGGTCTTGATAGAAAGACTACAAAGTGATCCTAAAAGGGTTCCCTTTTTTCTGTTTGAGGTATGAAACCTTAAAAATCAGAATAAAAGTTTTTCCCATATAACAGGGCTGGCTGAGATAACGTCTTGTTGAGACACTCTTAGTCTATCTAGAGGAATTGAAATTAAAATAAATGTATCCATCCCCTCGGGTGGGAATCGAACCTTCAACCATTGTTTTTATAATTAGAAGAACACATTTCGTTATGTTAACTTCATGTACTAAACAGACCATAAAACAAAACATTTTACTTAAAAAAACAATACCAATGAGAATACGATTATAAATAAAAATAAAATTTATTAACATAACATTAGTATGTTATTCTACATAATATTATAAAGAGCCATTATTATAACATAAAACGTAGATACTTATTTAAGTTCTAAAAATTGGCATAAAAGAGAAAAAAGATATATGGAAATAAGATATACAAGAAACTTGAAAAATTTTTCCACAACCTCAATCCGCGTTAAAGTAAAAAATATCCTCTCGTAAAGTTTAATGCTACATCACGCATGAAAAAGTTTTGGCGTGTCCGTGATATGGGAGAGTGATTTGGTGATATGTGAAACTAATGTACCGATTTTTTATAGCTAATATATTATACCGTTTCATTATAATACACTAGTCGTTGCCCACAATTTCGTTCGAGTGGATTTTAAGAAATAAATAAAAAAATCCGTTTTATGTTGTTCTTGTAGGAATGTTGGGAAATATTGTTTAAAGTGTATGTGGATAGAATAGGGATACTGTATGTACATGCAAAATTTTATCTTTGAAAGTCTTGTAATTTTTTCTGTGCGTTGTCTGTCGACTGACAGAGCTCAGTTTTAGATATACATAGTGCACAAGAGTGACTACTCAACAACGGGAGAGTCTTATTATCTTATTCCTATAGGAATTCCCTTTGAATTTTAGTCCATAGTTAGTAAATAAAATAATTGTCATATTAAAAATTAAATATTATGATATATGCTCATTTGACGATTTAAAAGTGCTTATAATAATCAATATTTTGAATTTGAATTTGAGACTTTTTTTTTTGAATACGTTTTCTTTTCATAATAACAAAAATATTTCCTATATTTTCATTTCCTTCTACAAACACTATATTTTTATTTTGATGATCCTATTAAATTCAAGCATATAAAAATCTCATCTCAACGCGGGGGACTGGAAAAATGGATAACGTTGCATTTTAAAATCGCATCCTGCACAAAGGAGGCTGTGTCACCATTTGAGAAACCCTCCTCCGCTTTGTTGAGTGTAAACTTTTAACAACGCCTGTCATAACATAGAAGAGCTAAAGTTGTAAAATTGTAAAATTGGGATGGAATCTTAAACTAAAAACAGTTTTATATCATTGTTAAAGTGTTATTTATTCCATACTACCGAAAATTTCTTGGCGGGACTTGAACCTGTGCCCTCTTGATACGATATATTATTGCTACATTACTTATTGAAATGCGTAATGTTTGCTAAGATTTTCTTTTTTTATTACCATTCTAGCGATCATAGATATTTAAAAAAACTAGAAGTCCTAACGCAATATTTGGAATAAATAAAATTAAGAAATATAAACCTACGCCCTCTACAATTTTAGAAATGTCCGAACTTCAGAATAATATTTTCGATGTAAAGCTTTTCTGTTACTGCGCGGCGTAGAGCGCTGATATTTGGCATGTAGCTATTTTTTTTTCAGAAATACTATACCACTACAGTCACTTGGTCCGTACCCGTTTTTTAGCTTATTATTACATTTCACAAATATTAATGTATTATTTATAAACACAATTAATACGTATCATAAGAAAATATTTTTTTATCTTTATATTATTTTACTTAAAAAAGATATACTATAATATAGCTATCTTGGGATGTATCGATATACTATACCCCGAGTTCCACTGAACACTGAGAGAGGAATTCCTATGGGAACGGGAGCAAATAAGATTTGACATTTTATAGTCCATACAAACGAATTTGCGGGCTACAAAATGCTATTTCATATTCGTAAATTGAAGTTACATTGAGGCCGTCGTGGCTCAGGGGCACGAGAGTATGACTGTAATGCTACGGTTATGAGTTCGATTACCACTCGAGAGAATGAGTCATTATTATTTATTAAGATTTTTATTTCTTCGCTCTAACCCCAAGAAAAAGTGTCCGGCATTAAGTTTGCCACTCAACACGCAATGCCTCGAAAAAATTCGGAAAGTCTGGAAAGCAGTGTCTTAACACTACTTTCCCTCTCCTACCCTGCTGTGTGCAGGGTGTAGCGTGAAGCTATTTTAATTTTTTCATTTATTAATTTTGAAGTAACGTTTTATAACTTGAGCTAAACGGACTCTGGCATAAGTTTTACTTTCTTGAATATTTTAATATCTTGGCAATTATGAAAACATTCCGTAGAAAGAAATAATCTCCTCAAAGTCTTCACACAGAGTTTGTTCTAATTTGAATATTATTTTTTACGATGAACAATATTTGTAAAGAACATTTACATTTTATGCGCGAAATGATTGATTATTATGTAAAAGTCTTAAAAAATTATACGGCTCGAAAATAAAAATAGAATCCAATAAGTTTGAAATAAATTAAATCGATGCTAATATTATAAAGTTTAAGAATTAGTTTTGTTTGTGATTGAATATGCTTATCTCAGGAACTACTTTGATAGAAAAATGAAAAAATGTAGGTTACACTGTACACACATCGAGTACAGTTACATCGAGGACTTACAATTAACTCTTACTTATTTTCACGCCATCACGCGTTTTTGAAGCTGTAGGTAAAAGCTATTTTTTTAATAAAGACATGTAATTTGTTTAGAGATTCACAACTAATATTTGAGATCACATAATAATATTTTGGGGCTATCGTGGCGCAGTGTTACAAGCGTGTGAATTAAAATCATTTACACGGCGGTTGTGGATCCGATTCCAACTTGGGGAATTAATTATTAAACATTTTCATTTTCTTGCTCTGGTAACAAGGCAAAGCGCGGCATTGAATTCCGCCACTTAAATACTCGAGAATTAGGCGGAAAATGGGAAACGGAGTGTCTTAACACTTTCCCCTATGCTATATGCGGGACAGAGCGAAGCAAAAAAAATATTTCAAACTATCGCGTTGCATGTTTTGCTTATTTTGCGAGCATATAGATGACATTATTCAAAGCTCATATTAAAAAATATATATGCTACGTCAAAATCATTAATTTTAAAAGACCAACTTTATACAATATATTACTTTTAGTTCAAATCTAAAAATTACGGCGTGTGTTCCATTAGGTCTAAATAGCATTCTATTGTATTCGCCTCTGCTCTGTTAGACTTTTGTTATTTTTTATTATATTTTTATATTATACGAAGAAAACGATTCTATGTAAAATATAACATTATTTGTATTATTTTTTTAAATGTAACTATTAATTGGAGAGTGAGGAACGAAAGTGTCTTAATGATAGCGGTGTTTTAACACTAGGTTCCTTGGTTCCCTCTGCCTACCCTCCCGTGTGCAGGATACAGCGAGAAGCTGAAATAACGTCAACTTTCTTTCGGTAAATCCTATCTGCGTATAAAACTAAATAAATAAAAATAATACAATAAAACGGCTGTATATGGCATGAAATATGGTAGGCAGAGGGAAGGAAAAGAAAAAGAGGGTTAAGACGCTCCGTTTCCCACGTTCCGCAGAATTTTTCAAGGCATTGCCTAGGTTGAGCGGTACAACTCAACGCCGGGCTTTTGCCTTGGTGCCATAGCGAAGAAATGCAAATATTAAGAAATAATAATTCAATCCCTTGTGTGAGAATCGAACCCACAACCGTCGCGTTACAGTCACACCCTTGTGCCCCCGCGCCACTTATTGGAAAAATATCTAAATTAACACAGTTCGATAATCCGAACACTCCTATTCTTTAATTAATTCGGATAATCGACCCTTTATTGCATATTATAAACACACATTAATTAACTACTAACCCCTATCAAAACGTGTGTATAGGGGTCACCCATATCGATTCTCACGTCAGTTCAAGTGAGGTGATTTAATCAACTTGTCTAAGCAAATTCCTGCCTTTGTTCCTATACATCGATAATACCCGGCATCTGTTCTATAATTATATTTACTCGTTCCAATATCGCCTGGGGCTGTACACAAGGGTAGCTATTACAACGTGATCTCTGTCTACATATTGCTATAACGTATCGAAGCGTCTATCACACTGGTTAGATCAGTGTATTACGATTTTTGATGGGTATGGCAATATGATACTTATTTATTGGGGTAAGAGGTATATTTTTGAGTGTTTTTCCTGTGCTGAGCAATCTAATGAACACTTAATGCACTAGGCCGTGTATACATTTGTTTGTAAAAACGTAAGCTATCGTGTATAGACGTTACATAGTGACTTGATTGCGAGTATTTAATTTAAAATGTAAAAATATTATTTTCTATTACAAAAAGTTTTCTTAAAGCTTTATGAGATTAAAAGATATATATGTATATATATTTATGATTAAATTTCGTAAAGTTTATTACTGGATAATTCATACCATAATATAACCATGATATATGATGTTAATATGGATGGATATGTATGGGGAGATCTCGATTTATCTTTAAGAACGCAAAGTCACTTAAAAAGTACGAAGATACCCTGGACTTCATGTATGAAGGGGTTAATAACAGTAGATGAAGCGAAATATATATGTATACAGAGAGAATAGCGTTTAGCGTTCCACTCTCACCGCAACGTCGTTACGGATAAAGTATAAGGCTAGAAATAAATATAATAAATATAATATATATTGACAGAAATCTAACTGGGAACACAAAATCAAAATCACATCATACAATTAAAATAGAAACAAAATGAATCCTGGTAAATCCCCTTACATACGCACTCCAGTACGACTTTTTGACTTTAACTGTGCAATTTGATTGTGGGTGCAATTCCCTCTCGGGGGAATAAAATACTTAACATTTTCATTTCCTCGCTTTGGTGACAAGGCAATATGTGGCGTTGAGTTCCGCCACCAAACACGCCTTCAGAATTCGGTTAAAAATAGGGAACGAAAGTATCTTAATGAGAACAGAGTGTCTTAACACTAGGTCCTCCCGGCCTACACTGCTTTGGGCGGGATACAGTGTGAAAAAAATGGATTCTTTAACTATAAACGCTTCTTGTATGTTGAGAGAAATAAATTATTTTCATCTTTTGAAAATTTGCTCTGGCAAGGCAAAGCACAACATTGTGATTCGCCACCCGACTCAAACATTTCTCAAATTAGGGCGGAAAAATGAGATTACAGTATCTTAACAACCGATTCTCTTCGTCTATCCTATGCACAATAAAATGAGAATTAAAAAAAAAGAAATAATATTTGGTCCAATAGACCTCATTGTATAAATATTTTTTTTTTCTAATATAATTCCAATAGCGTCTTTTACACTTACAGTTTAACAGAAGACACCTAATGCACGTTGTAATACATAATGACATACACATTTACATAACCGATACGGGCTTTCATCCGGGTGCTATTTAGATTTGAACCTGCTACCGTTGTCGTTATCTTAGTGTTATTGCTATAGTCCTTCCATAGTACCATTTCGTTATATCGCACTCAGGGGCAAAAAAATATCTTTGTCTTGCTTAGTACTGTTCGATTTTACTCTTTTACTCCGTCTTTTTTTATTTATTTATTTTAGATACGGACGTTATCTAAATGTACCCCTGAGAAGAATTTGAATTCATAATTATGGGGCTAATTTTAAAAAGTCTTAAATATACCATTGTTGTGTCTGATAATTTATAACACGCATTTGTCTTCTTTTATAATAAATATCTAGATTTTATTAGATTTTTTAAAGTTTAAAGTAAATTACAGTATTGGTCTCAGGTCATATCCTATCCTATAAATCTGATTGTAAACGCGACGTTTAGGATATCTACTCGTATGAGTATATTAGTTTTTTTTTTTCACTCTGATAACAAAATAAGCGTCATTGTGTTCCACAAATCTGCACACGATGTCTATGAAAGATGGGGAAAGAGGTGTCTTAACATTAGGCAAGTTAATTAATAAATATAGTATAGGTAAGTTAATTAATATCATCAGTCCAGAATAATTTAAAATCCAATTTCCCTGTAAGCATTTATAGATAATTTTCTATCTTCTGCCAAAAGATAGATTAATTAGAGAGTGGAGAGTAGAGTGATTTTTTACTTTGTCTCAGCCTTGCTCCGTAAAATGAAACTTTTAAATTCTAATATGCATTCTTGGCCTGAATAAAAATAAAAGGCAAATGATTGTACTAGATGCATTCTACACAAAGTAAGAACCTTAATTACTGTGACTTTATTCTAAGCTGCTTTTCAAACCACTGCAGAGTTGTATAGTAGGTTACATCTGTTTTTAATTGAAACAAGAACAGATAATAATAAAGTAGGTGTTTTTTTTTAATCTGGAAGATAAATTTAAAATAATCAGGCGCATAAATGTGCGATTATAAACGTGATGATTGTGGGTTAGATTTCCACTTGGGGGAATTAAATGTTTCATATTTTCATTTCCTCGTTCAGGTAATGAGGCAGGGCGCGGTGTTGAGTTCCGCCAATCGATACGCAATGCACGCAACTAATCCAAGTACGTTTGTATTGGAGCACACTGTACTACTTCATACTGGTCCGACTATAGCATACTAAAGCATTATAAAAATTATATAAAACCACTTTTATATACTTAGTTAATTAATTTAACGCTTTTAATAATACATTTCTATTGAATAAGGATCAAATCAATTATTTGAAAAATTATCGAGTTCCTCATCAGAAAATTTATAATAAATCGATTATTTTATTACAAAACTAAAACCATTCAAAATATTAAATTTACGATACATAAGTTGTATGTTTCAATTGTTCAATAACATATACATGTACTATAAATATTAAAAAATTAAATCAACTTCACGCTGTATCCCGCACACAGCAGTGTAGGCAGAGGGAACCTTGTCTTAAGACACACCGTTCCCCACAACATATATTCTTAAATTAAAATACAACCCATTAGAACCCTCGATGTAAGCTTTATTAAGACAAGTGCAAACCGGCCCAGAGGGCTTAATTGGTTCCTGTAATATCCGGTTAACTGCCTGTTAACGAGACGTGTGATGGTGAAATTTAATTACTTTGAAAATTTCATATCGTCGTTTTACTATGTACATACGTCTAGGCCTATCCATTTAAAAACTAGTTATTAGAATATTTACAAAAAATTGTTTTTAAAGTGTTATTTCACACTTAGAAGAAAAAAATATTTATTTAGAAAACGTATGTATAAAAATTTGAATGTAGCGGGACTCGAACCCGCGCCTCCTAGAAACCGACCAGACGACCACTTAATAAGTATTTATTAGAATTTTTTGCCGTGTTAGTGTATGTAAAATCATGCAAGCTCAATTTGACTTCCCAGTGTCTCATTGAGCTGAAATTCGCAACCCTTTTAATTGTTATAAATTAAAAGGGTTTTATTCGTAAACTATAATACACAAAAAAACAAACAGTGTTTTAACAAACACTTTTCAAATATCAATTTACTAAATCATGAAACTAAAACCGACACTATTAAGTCGATACCTGACATCCCCTGTCCCTCTTCTTTTTATTTCTCCTCTGTTTCTACTGATGATGTGAAGAAGCATGTGTTGGCCATTAAATCCGATGCTACTGGTAGTGATCAAGTCAGTCGAAAAATGATTCTCTTAACCCTCAATCCTGTACTTCCTGTCCTATGTCACATCTTCAACCATTCTCTTTGCTCAAACTCTTTCCCCAATACCTGGCGCCAAGCAATAGTTATTCCTATTCCTAAGGTACCTAATCCTTTATCCTTTTCTGACTATCGCCCTATCTCTATTCTCCCATTTCTGTCAAAAATGTTAGAGCGTATAGTCCATCAACAACTCTCATCCTTCTTAGCTTTAAATAAAATCCTATCCCCCTTCCAATCTGGATTTCGTCCTGGACACAGCACTGTTACGGCATTAAATAAAGTAAATGACGACATTAGGTTGGGTATCGATAATCAGCAAATTACTATTCTTGCACTACTGGACTTTTCTAATGCTTTTAACTCTGTTGATTTTGATATCCTCCTAGCAATCCTCAAGTCTATTAATATATCTTCAGAGGCTATTGAATGGTTTTACTCCTATCTACATGAACGAGAGCAAGTTATTCGTATTAACGATCAACAATCATCCGCATGTCGTCTTAGTGCTGGTGTTCCGCAGAGTGGCGTCCTCTCCCCTCTCCTTTTTTCCATTTTCATTAACTCCGTTACTAAACTCCTATCCCTTTCCTTCCATTTATACGCCGATGACTTACAGATTTATGTGACCACGGACGTGAATGACATTGCGAAAGCTATTAATCTAGTAAATTCCAATCTACATAAAATCAGTTCCTGGAGCAAGTCATTTGGGCTCACAATAAATCCTAAAAAGTCACAGGTGTGTTTCCTCGGCAGTCGTCAACAATTATCTAAATTAAATTTCCCTTCCTATCCTCCTATTATCTTTGACAATTGCAAGCTGGAATGCAGCAACACTGTTAAAAATCTGGGTATCAGGATGGACAGCACTCTATCCTGGGCTCCTCACATCTCTGAACTGAGCCGCAAGATGTACTACACTATGGGTAGGCTAAAGAGATGGAAAAATCTTTTGCCTATCCAAACCAAGATTTCCTTGGCGTCCTCGCTCTTGCTACCTATATTAGACTATGCTGACACCTGTTACCTAGATGTTTCGCAACAATTGCTCATTACACTTGAACGCCTACAAAACCTGGTTATTAGATTCATTTTCGGACTGAAGAAATTTGATCATATCAGCCAGTATCGCGTTAGGCTGCAATGGCTTTCCGTAGAAAACCGTCGGAACCTCCACACTGTCACTCTCCTCTATTCCATCCTTTTCCATCCCGATACTCCTTCCTACCTTAAGGAACGCTTTTCCTTCCTTGGCTCCAACTCCTGTATTCCTTTCAGTCTCCGCTCGAAAAGTGATAACGTGCTCGAGATCCCGCTGTGCCGCACTCACTGCTACAGTAAATCTTTTACTGTAGAAGCGGTTAAATTATGGAATGCGTTACCACGAGAAGTGAGACAATCGACTTCGATAAATATCTTCAAGCATAAAGCTAAGCATTATTATCTTCGGAAGTAGTTTATGTATACCTACATGTATTATTATCATTTATTTTATTTATTTTTTTCCTACTTGTATATATATTTAATGTTTATATGTATATTATATATATGGATATGTATCTATATTATATAAGTATGATATGCATTGTATGTATAGGTTTTATATATTTATATATATACATATATTTATATTTATATATATATATATATATATATATATATATATATATATATATATATATATAATTAAGTTTATTCACGTCACTTTGCACCACATTATGCCCTAACTTTTAGATGTATCTTATCCTAAGATTGGTTGCCTGGAAGAGATCACTTTCAGTGATAAGGCCGCCTTTGTGCATATTTTAACCTAAAATTTGATGTAATCAATCCTGTTAAAGTGTGCAATAAAGACTTTTTATCTTATCTTATCTTAAGCTCATGACTAATATAAATCTGGTTTATCGTTGAATATTATTAATTGTGGGTGGAAGTTTCGACTAAGCCTAATGATTTCTTTTGTTTATTAGAGTAAATCTTGAGCGGGATAGCAAAAACCTAACAATAAAATTTCAAAAAACAGTTAGAAAGAAAATTTAGTTATATTCATATGGCTATATATGAAAAAAAAACAGAATTGACACAATTCCTCGCCCCAAGATTTCATTGTATCAACAGCTAAGCTATAATAACCAGTAATATATAGACTAGTCGTGGCGCAGTGGCACGAGGTGTGACTGTAAAACCGACTGGTTGTGGGTTCGATCCCCACTCGAGGAGATGAAATATTTAAATATTAAATTTATATTTCCATTTTTCGCTTTGATGTCGAGGTTAAGCGCGGCGTTGAGTTCTGCCAACACGCAATGCCTCCAGAATTTGGCAGAAAGTGGGGAACGGAGTGTGCTAACACTAGGTTCCCTCTGCCTACCCTGCTGTGTGCGAGATACAGCGTGAAGCTGATAAAAAAAAATAATAAGTTATTAAAAATCTGAGCACATATTATTGATTCATATCTAAGAACACTTTCGATTAAGTCACCTTACAAACAGAAAAAAAAAATCGAAATAAGTTTCCATCCGCTTTGGAGCTACGATGCTGCCAAAAGACTAACAGAGATACAAAGATAGGTAAAACTTATAACACCCATCTAATAAATCCAGGCTATGGATTTTTTTTATTTGCTTTTCAAAATTCTCTAACAAAATATGGAACAACACAAAGTTTCTTGCAATTAAAAACTCGTAAAAACCTCAAAACGTAGAACTGAAACGTTTTGAATTATTTCACGGGAAACCTCAAAGCGGAAAAGTTTATATAAACTTCTAATGTCTGATTAAAATTATTCTAAATAATTGAGATAAGGCATTATTATTGTTGTATAATTTTTTGAAGTCGTCGTAGCGCAATGGGACAGCATCTGATAATAACCTCGATGGTCGTGGGTTCCATTCCCATTTTGGGGAATTGAACCCACAACTAAATAAAAATTAAATTAAAAAAAATATATATATTTTCATTTTCTCGTTCCTGTGCCCAGAATGATATAAAGCACGATAATGTTATATATAGTATATGTGGGATACAGCGTAGCTGTGATATGTGCAGTTTATATAAGCTGCTAAATATTTTAAAAGCAAAATGCTGTTAAATTTAGATCCAAATATATTTTGATCGACCACGACAGAACTAAAATAAGTAATTCTTTCTGATATTCCAGACAATGGCCATTGAATTTGAATTTATTATAGTCATATCAAGTAAATATTGAATGCAATCACTTAATATAATAACAGTTGAATTTTAACGAGACGAATCCGAAATGGAGCCGTATATCAAAATTAAAACTTCGTTGAGTGGCAGCGTCATTCATGGGCACTTGACAGCTTATTGGCACGCTGTTAATTTAAAAATATAGAATTTTTATATTAAAAAATATAACTATTTTTTATTAAATCGCAATATTGTTGTTTAGTTAAAATCTTGTTTGACTGAATTAACAACTATGGTAAAAAATATATAATTATATTTTAGTTACATTCTAATTTTATGAATGTGAATGTAAGTTTGTTTGTTACGCTTTTACCCCAAAACTACTCTCGCTTTTACTTCGCTCTGGTATCGAGGCAAAGCGCGGCGTTGAATTCCACCACTGAACACGCAATGCCTCCAGAATTCGGCGGAAAGTGGAAAACGGAGTGCCTTAACATAAGGTTCCCTCTGCCTACCCTTATATGTGCGAGATACAGCGTGAAGCCGATTTATTTTTGATAACTTCTTCAATATTTATAACTTATTCATTTTATGTGACGTTTGAGAAGTGGGACAAAAATATATTAAAAATTTATCATATCGCGTCATTGCCAAGTCAATTAATATAAATAATGTTTTTAAATTTAAAGATTTTAAACCATTTGGACCAATTGTACTCGTATGAAAAAAAATGTCGTCAAACGGTTATTAATATTTTTTTTTAATTATAATGAAAGATGATGAATGTATGTTATTATTTTTAATGAATAAATAATAATGATAAATAATTTTCACATCAAGCTTTGCAATAGGTATTATTCAACTATCATATATAATTAATTAAGTTGCTGCAATACATTGAGATGGTCTATATAATGTATTAACTGTATTATCACATTCAAAGGAAGTTGCGACGCGATACAGTATGACGCATCCTAGAACTACGGGAGCGACAGGAAATACCGTCTACGAAGCTATGATATTAATTACCTGTATACTCCATTAGGCGTAGTCGTAAAATATATTACTGTAAACTGTAAGCGGTTCCTGGATTTTGTAACATTTTGCTCACAAAATTATTCTTTTTAATAATAAAAATTAAAATTAAATTAAATTAGCTTCACGCTGTATCCTGCACGCAGCAGTGTAGGCAGAGGGAACCTAGTGTTAAGACACTCCGTTCCCCTCTTTCTGCCGAATTCTGGAGGCATTGCGTGTTGAGTGGCAGAACTCAACGCCGCGCTTAACCTCGACACCAGAGCGAAGAAATGGAAATATAAATTTAAGTAAATATTTCATCTCCTCGAGTGGGGATCGAACCCACAACCAGTCGGTTTTGCAGTCACACCTCGTGCCGCTGCGCCACGACCGGCCTCAATTTAATAATAAATGTTTAGTTATTTAATATCTATATAGGCTCAAGACAAACGCGATTTTTCCCGCTATAAAATTTCATCTAAATCCGTTCAGTATTTTTTTGTGAGAGTAGACCAATCATCCATTTTCACACATTTTCACATTTATAATGTTAGTAGATAGGATCAATAGTATTAAAAAACACTTAAAGAGAAATGCTTAAAAAAAATAAAAGTGTTATCTTTTTTTAATTGCCGATAAGACGGTAAACTAATCCTTATATTATGCAGCATATATGAACAGTCGTTTCATTTTTATTACCGTAAATCACGTAAAGCTTACTATTGTGACTATGCTATAATTATTATGTGAGTCAGATTTTTACTTAACACCAGTTAGTGTTAAGATACTCCGTTTTCCACTCACTAAATGACGGAACGCCGCAATAATTATTATGATTTTTTGTTTAATTAGCCTGTAGTAGGCCAGTCATGAGTGGTGGATAAAGTGTGACTGTATACGTCAGGCTCTGGCGTCGAGGCAAAAACGGGACGTTGAGTTTCGCCACTCAACACGCAATGCCTCCAGAATTCGGCTGAAAATGGAGAACGGAGTGTCTTAGCACGTGTCTGTGAACTTAGCAGAGCATTTTCCAGCAGATCAAAAATAAATTAGAGTTCTCTTCGCATGCAGCTGAGTTCTATAGTTCCTGATAGATTTTACAAATAGTTCTGGCGTTTTTACCCCGGAAAAAGTTACTTAAAAAAATGATCTGCTAACTTCCCGTAGCAGATCATTTTTTTGCAAATAATAATCGGTGCGAGTTCTGCACACATAAGGATGAAAAAAATAGTTCCTGATCATTTTTAACAATAGTTCTGTTGATTTCACAAAGAAAAAAATTTTTAAGCAAAAAGAAAGGACGTTCGTTTCGTAAACAGTTCGATAGGTAAAGTAATTTTAAAAATAAATAAAATTCAGATAGACGCGAGAACTCTTAATTTTATAATAGAATACAAGTCATTCTATGATATTTATCTTGAAATAAGACCAGAACTCTGGAAAAACTGCCAGCAGAGCATACTTGAATGTATGAAATAATAAAAAATGTCTATTTAAACTCTTCATATGACTTAGTACTAGATATTTTTTTTCTGATTGTACGCAGACTCGGGAACTCTTCGATTTCTAATATGATATGAATAGTTCTAAAATAAAAAGTGAATGACAAAACCAGAACTCTGAAAAAACTGCCAGCAGAGCATAGTTGAAAATTCGATTTGTAAAAAAATTACAAATTAATTTGTTAAGACGTAAAAATATTTTTTAAAAATAGAAATATCGTGCTGAGAAGCGAGAACTCTTCATTTTACAATAGAGTAATAATAGTTCTATGATATTAAGCTAGAAAAAAGGCCAGAACTCTGAAAAAACTTCCAGCAGAGCATAGTTGAATGTATGAAATATTGAAAAACGTCTATTTAAACTCTTCATATGACTTAATACTGCATATTTTTTTTCTGACTGTACTCAGACTCGGAAACTCCTCGATTTATAATATGATATGAATAGTTCTATAACAAAAAGCTAATTACAAAACCAGAACTCGGAAAAAACTTCCAGCAGAGCATACTTGAATGTATGAAACAATGAAAAATGTCTATTTAAACTCTTCATATGACTTAGTACTAGATATTTTTTTTCTGATTGTACGCAGACTCGGAAACTCTTCGATTTCTAATATGATATGAATAGTTCTATAATAAAAAGTGAATGACAAAACCAGAACTCTGAAAAATCTGCCAGCAGAGCATAGTTGAAAATTCGATTTGTAAAAAAATAACAAATTAATTTGTTAAGACATAAAAATATTTTTTACAAATAGAAATATCGTGCTGAGAAGCGAGAACTCTTCATTTTACAATAGAGTAATAATAGTTCTATGATATTAAGCTAGAAAAAAGGCCAGAACTCTGAAAAAACTTCCAGCAGAGCATAGTTGAATGTATGAAATATTGAAAAACGTCTATTTAAACTCTTCATATGACTTAATACTGCATATTTTTTTTCTGACTGTACTCAGACTCGGGAACTCCTCGATTTATAATATGATATGAATAGTTCTATATTAAAAAGCTAATTACAAAACCAGAACTCTGAAAAAACTTCCAGCAGAGCATACTTGAATGTATGAAACAATGAAAAATGTCTATTTAAACTCTTCATATGACTTAGTACTAGATATTTTTTTTCTGATTGTACGCAGACTCGGGAACTCTTCGATTTCTAATATGATATGAATAGTTCTATAATAAAAAGTGAATGACAAAACCAGAACTCTGAAAAAACTGCCAGCAGAGCATAGTTGAAAATTCGATTTGTAAAAAAATAACAAATTAATTTGTTAAGACGTAAAAATATTTTTTAAAAATAGAAATATCGTGCTGAGAAGCGAGAACTCTTCATTTTACAATAGAGTAATAATAGTTCTATGATATTAAGCTAGAAAAAAGGCCAGAACTCTGAAAAAACTTCCAGCAGAGCATAGTTGAATGTATGAAATATTGAAAGATGTCTATTGAAAATCTTCATATGACTTAATACTAGTTATTTTTTTTCTGATTGTACTGAGACGCGGGAACTCTTCGATTTCTAATATAGTATGAACAGTTCTATAACAAAAAGCTAATTACAAAACCAGAACTCTGAAAAAACTTCCAGCAGAGCATACTTGAATGTATGAAACAATGAAAAATGTCTATTTAAACTCTTCATATGACTTAGTACTAGATATTTTTTTTCTGATTGTACGCAGACTCGGGAACTCTTCGATTTCTAATATGATATGAATAGTTCTATAATAAAAAGTGAATGACAAAACCAGAACTCTGAAAAAACTGCCAGCAGAGCATAGTGGAAAATTCGATTTGTAAAAAAATAACAAATTAATTTGTTAAGACGTAAAAATATTTTTTAAAAATAGAAATATCGTGCTGAGAAGCGAGAACTCTTCATTTTACAATAGAGTAATAATAGTTTTATGATATTATGCTAGAAAAAAGGCGAGAACTCTGAAAAAACTTCCAGCAGAGCATAGTTGAATGTATGAAATATTGAAAAACGTCTATTTAAACTCTCCATATGACTTAATACTGCATATTTTTTTTTTCTGACTGTACTCAGACTCGGGAAGTCTTCGATTTCGAATAAAATATGAATAGTTCTATTATAAAAAGCTAATTACAAAACCAGGACTCTGAAAAAACTACCAGCAGAGCATACCTGAAATTTCAATTTGTTAAAAATTATCAAATTAATTGGTAGCGACGAAAAAGTATTTTTTTAAAATAGAAATATCGTGCTGCGAAGCGAGAACTTTTCATTTTACAATAAAATAATAAGAGTTCTATGATATTAAAATGGAAAAAAGGCCAGAACTGTAGAAAAACTTCTAGCAGAGCATAGTTGAATGTATGAAATATTGAAAAATGTCTATTTAAACTCTTCATATGACTTATTACTAGATATTTTTTTTCTGACTGTACTCAGACTCGGGAACTCTTCGATTTGTAATATAATATGAATAGTTCTATTATAAAAACGTAATTGCAATACCAGAACTCTGAAAAAACTACCAGCAGAGCATACTTGAATTTTGGATTTGTTAAAAAATATCAAATTAATTTGTTAAGATGTAAAAGTAATTTATAAAATAGTAATATTGTGCTCGGAAGCGAGAACTCTTTATTTTATGAGAGGAGAATAGTAAGTCTATGAAATTTATCTTGACAAACGACCAGAACTCTGAAAAAACTGCCAGCAGAACATATTTGAATGTTTGAAATATTGAAAAATATCTATTTAAACTCTTCATATGGAAAAGTACTAGATATTATTTTTTATTGTGCTGAGACTCAGGAACTCTTTGATTTCTAACATAATATAAATAGTTCTATTATAAAAAGCCAATTACAAATCCAGCACTCTGAAAAAACTGCCAGTAGAGTATAGTTGAATGTTTGAAATATTGAAAAAATTCTAGGTTAACTCTTCATTAAGAAAAGTACTATATTTTTTTTTAATTGTGCTCTCAAAAACTATATGATTTCTAACAGAATATGAAAAGCTCTTTTATAAAAAGCTTACAGATCTTGTATAAAAAGCTTATATCAGAACTAGTCACAGATGAGAAAATGCTAGCAGAGCATATTAGAAAATGCGATTTGTTGAAAAATATTAATTTATTTTTTGTGACGAAAAAATAATTAAAAAAATTATTAGTATTGAGCTCAGAAGCAGGAACTTTTTATTTTTCAGAAGATCTATGATATTAAGTCTGCAAAAAGATCACACCTTCAAAAACTTCAAGAAAGCCAGCAGATATTTTATTTAACTTGATATATTCGAATGAAAGGATTTTTTTTAAATATTGCATATCATTTTTCATATATTTAACTATGTTCTGCAATAATTTGCAAAAAAATTTAAAAGTTTTCGCTTCTCAGCCTGAAATTGATTTTTTTTTTTTATGACAATCATCTTCTTAAAGATATTGGAGAGTTCCCTCAAAGAGTCTAAGCACAATTTAAAATAAAAAAAAAATGTACTTTGTCATATGAAGAGTTTTATTAAACATTTTTCAACATTTCATACATTCAACTATGCTCTGCTGGCAGTTTTTTCAGAGTTCTGCATTTGTAATTGGCTTTTTATAATAGAACTATTTATATTATGTTAGAAATCAAAGAGTTCCCGAGTCTCAGCACAATAAAAGAAAATATCTAGTACTTTTCCATATGAAGAGTTTAAATAGACATTTTTCAATATTTCATACATTCAACTATGCTCTGCTGGAAGTTTTTTCAGAGTTCTGGCCTTTTGTCTAGCTTAATATCATAAAACTATTATTACTCTATTGTAAAATGAAGAGTTCTCGCTTCTCAGCACGATATTTCTATTTGTAAAAAATATTTTTACGTCTTAACAAAATAATTTGTTATTTTTTTACAAATCGAATTTTCAACTATGCTCTGCTGGCAGTTTTTTCAGAGTTCTGGTTTTGTAATTAGCTTTTTATTATAGAACTATTCATATCATATTAGAAATCGAAGAGTTCCCGAGTCTGAGTACAGTCAGAAAAAAAATATGCAGTATTAAGTCATATGAAGAGTTTAAATAGACGTTTTTCAATATTTCATACATTCAACTATGCTCTGCTGGAAGTTTTTTCAGAGTTCTGGCCTTTTTTCTAGCTTAATATCATAGAACTATTATTACTCTATTGTAAAATGAAGAGTTCTCGCTTCTCAGCACGATATTTCTATTTTTAAAAAATATTTTTACGTCTTAACAAATTAATTTGTAATTTTTTTACAAATCGAATTTTCAACTATGCTCTGCTGGCAGTTTTTTCAGAGTTCTGGTTTTGTCATTCACTTTTTATTATAGAACTATTCATATCATATTAGAAATCGAAGAGTTCCCGAGTCTGCGTACAATCAGAAAAAAAATATCTAGTACTAAGTCATATGAAGAGTTTAAATAGACATTTTTTATTATTTCATACATTCAAGTATGCTCTGCTGGAAGTTTTTTCAGAGTTCTGGTTTTGTAATTAGCTTTTTAATATAGAACTATTCATATCATATTATAAATCGAGGAGTTCCCGAGTCTGAGTACAGTCAGAAAAAAAATATGCAGTATTAAGTCATATGAAGATTTTCAATAGACATCTTTCAATATTTCATACATTCAACTATGCTCTGCTGGAAGTTTTTTCAGAGTTCTGGCCTTTTTTCTAGCTTAATATCATAGAACTATTATTACTCTATTGTAAAATGAAGAGTTCTCGCTTCTCAGCACGATATTTCTATTTTTACAAAATATTTTTACGTCTTAACAAATTAATTTGTAATATTTTTACAAATCGAATTTTCAACTATGCTCTGCTGGCAGTTTTTTTAGAGTTCTGGTTTTGTCATTCACTTTTTATTATAGAACTATTCATATCATATTAGAAATCGAAGAGTTTCCGAGTCTGCGTACAATCAGAAAAAAAATATCTAGTACTAAGTCATATGAAGAGTTTAAATAGACATTTTTCATTGTTTCATACATTCTAGTATGCTTTGCTGGCAGTTTTTCCAGAGTTCTGGTTTTGTAATTAGTTTTTTGTTATAGAACTGTTCATATCATATTAGAAATCGAGGAGTTCCCGAGTCTCAGTACAATCAGAAAAAAAAATATCTAGTATTAAGTCATATGAAGAGTTTAAATAGACATTTTTCAATATTTCATACATTCAACTATGCTCTGCTGGAAGTTTTTTCAGAGTTCTGGCCTTTTGTCTAGCTTAATATCATAGAACTATTATTACTCTATTGTAAAATGAAGAGTTCTCGCTTCTCAGCACGATATTTCTATTTGTAAAAAATATTTTTACGTCTTAACAAATTAATTTGTTATTTTTTTACAAATCGAATTTTCAACTATGCTCTGCTGGCAGATTTTTCATAGTTCTGGTTTTGTCATTCACTTTTTATTATAGAACTATTCATATCATATTAGAAATCGAAGAGTTCCCGAGTCTGCGTACAATCAGAAAAAAAATATCTAGTACTAAGTCATATGAAGAGTTTAAATAGACATTTTTTATTATTTCATACATTCAAGTATGCTCTGCTTGCAGTTTTTCCAGAGTTCTGGTTTTGTAATTAGCTTTTTGTTATAGAACTGTTCATATCATATTAGAAATCGAGGAGTTCCCGAGTCTCAGTACAATCAGAAAAAAAAATATCTAGTATTAAGTCATATGAAGAGTTTAAATAGACATTTTTCAATATTTCATACATTCAACTATGCTCTGCTGGAAGTTTTTTCAGAGTTCTGGCCTTTTGTCTAGCTTAATATCATAGAACTATTATTACTCTATTGTAAAATGAAGAGTTCTCGCTTCTCAGCACGATATTTCTATTTTTAAAAAATATTTTTACGTCTTAACAAATTAATTTGTTATTTTTTTACAAATCGAATTTTCAACTATGCTCTGCTGGCAGATTTTTCATAGTTCTGGTTTTGTCATTCACTTTTTATTATAGAACTATTCATATCATATTAGAAATCGAAGAGTTCCCGAGTCTGCGTACAATCAGAAAAAAAATATCTAGTACTAAGTCATATGAAGAGTTTAAATAGACATTTTTTATTATTTCATACATTCAAGTATGCTCTGCTTGCAGTTTTTCCAGAGTTCTGGTTTTGTAATTAGCTTTTTGTTATAGAACTGTTCATATCATATTAGAAATCGAGGAGTTCCCGAGTCTCAGTACAATCAGAAAAAAAAATATCTAGTATTAAGTCATATGAAGAGTTTAAATAGACATTTTTCAATATTTCATACATTCAACTATGCTCTGCTGGAAGTTTTTTCAGAGTTCTGGCCTTTTGTCTAGCTTAATATCATAGAACTATTATTACTCTATTGTAAAATGAAGAGTTCTCGCTTCTCAGCACGATATTTCTATTTTTAAAAAATATTTTTACGTCTTAACAAATTAATTTGTTATTGTTTTACAAATCGAATTTTCAACTATGCTCTGCTGGCAGTTTTTTCAGAGTTCTGGTTTTGTCATTCACTTTTTATTATAGAACTATTCATATCATATTAGAAATCGAAGAGTTCCCGAGTCTGCGTACAATCAGAAAAAAAATATCTAGTACTAAGTCATATGAAGAGTTTAAATAGACATTTTTCATTGTTTCATACATTCAAGTATGCTCTGCTGGAAGTTTTTTCAGAGTTCTGGTTTTGTAATTAGCTTTTTAATATAGAACTATTCATATCATATTATAAATCGAGGAGTTCCCGAGTCTCAGTACAATCAGAAAAAAAATAACTAGTATTAAGTCATATGAAGATTTTCAATAGACATCTTTCAATATTTCATACATTCAACTATGCTCTGCTGGAAGTTTTTTCAGAGTTCTGGCCTTTTGTCTAGCTTAATATCATAGAACTATTATTACTCTATTGTAAAATGAAGAGTTCTCGCTTCTCAGCACGATATTTCTATTTGTAAAAAATATTTTTACGTCTTAACAAATTAATTTGTTATTTTTTTACAAATCGAATTTTCAACTATGCTCTGCTGGCAGTTTTTTCAGAGTTCTGGTTTTGTAATTAGCTTTTTATTATAGAACTATTCATATCATATTAGAAATCGAAGAGTTCCCGAGTCTGAGTACAGTCAGAAAAAAAATATGCAGTATTAAGTCATATGAAGAGTTTAAATAGACGTTTTTCAATATTTCATACATTCAACTATGCTCTGCTGGAAGTTTTTTCAGAGTTCTGGCCTTTTTTCTAGCTTAATATCATAGAACTATTATTACTCTATTGTAAAATGAAGAGTTCTCGCTTCTCAGCACGATATTTCTATTTTTAAAAAATATTTTTACGTCTTAACAAATTAATTTGTAATTTTTTTACAAATCGAATTTTCAACTATGCTCTGCTGGCAGTTTTTTCAGAGTTCTGGTTTTGTCATTCACTTTTTATTATAGAACTATTCATATCATATTAGAAATCGAAGAGTTCCCGAGTCTGCGTACAATCAGAAAAAAAATATCTAGTACTAAGTCATATGAAGAGTTTAAATAGACATTTTTTATTATTTCATACATTCAAGTATGCTCTGCTGGAAGTTTTTTCAGAGTTCTGGTTTTGTAATTAGCTTTTTAATATAGAACTATTCATATCATATTATAAATCGAGGAGTTCCCGAGTCTGAGTACAGTCAGAAAAAAAATATGCAGTATTAAGTCATATGAAGATTTTCAATAGACATCTTTCAATATTTCATACATTCAACTATGCTCTGCTGGAAGTTTTTTCAGAGTTCTGGCCTTTTTTCTAGCTTAATATCATAGAACTATTATTACTCTATTGTAAAATGAAGAGTTCTCGCTTCTCAGCACGATATTTCTATTTTTACAAAATATTTTTACGTCTTAACAAATTAATTTGTAATATTTTTACAAATCGAATTTTCAACTATGCTCTGCTGGCAGTTTTTTTAGAGTTCTGGTTTTGTCATTCACTTTTTATTATAGAACTATTCATATCATATTAGAAATCGAAGAGTTTCCGAGTCTGCGTACAATCAGAAAAAAAATATCTAGTACTAAGTCATATGAAGAGTTTAAATAGACATTTTTCATTGTTTCATACATTCTAGTATGCTTTGCTGGCAGTTTTTCCAGAGTTCTGGTTTTGTAATTAGTTTTTTGTTATAGAACTGTTCATATCATATTAGAAATCGAGGAGTTCCCGAGTCTCAGTACAATCAGAAAAAAAAATATCTAGTATTAAGTCATATGAAGAGTTTAAATAGACATTTTTCATTGTTTCATACATTCAAGTATGCTCTGCTGGAAGTTTTTTCAGAGTTCTGGTTTTGTAATTAGCTTTTTAATATAGAACTATTCATATCATATTATAAATCGAGGAGTTCCCGAGTCTCAGTACAATCAGAAAAAAAATAACTAGTATTAAGTCATATGAAGATTTTCAATAGACATCTTTCAATATTTCATACATTCAACTATGCTCTGCTGGAAGTTTTTTCAGAGTTCTGGCCTTTTGTCTAGCTTAATATCATAGAACTATTATTACTCTATTGTAAAATGAAGAGTTCTCGCTTCTCAGCACGATATTTCTATTTGTAAAAAATATTTTTACGTCTTAACAAATTAATTTGTTATTTTTTTACAAATCGAATTTTCAACTATGCTCTGCTGGCAGTTTTTTCAGAGTTCTGGTTTTGTAATTAGCTTTTTATTATAGAACTATTTATATCATATTAGAAATCGAAGAGTTCCCGAGTCTGAGTACAGTCAGAAAAAAAATATGCAGTATTAAGTCATATGAAGAGTTTAAATAGACGTTTTTCAATATTTCATACATTCAACTATGCTCTGCTGGAAGTTTTTTCAGAGTTCTGGCCTTTTTTCTAGCTTAATATCATAGAACTATTATTACTCTATTGTAAAATGAAGAGTTCTCGCTTCTCAGCACGATATTTCTATTTTTAAAAAATATTTTTACGTCTTAACAAATTAATTTGTAATTTTTTTACAAATCGAATTTTCAACTATGCTCTGCTGGCAGTTTTTTCAGAGTTCTGGTTTTGTCATTCACTTTTTATTATAGAACTATTCATATCATATTAGAAATCGAAGAGTTCCCGAGTCTGCGTACAATCAGAAAAAAAATATCTAGTACTAAGTCATATGAAGAGTTTAAATAGACATTTTTTATTATTTCATACATTCAAGTATGCTCTGCTGGAAGTTTTTTCAGAGTTCTGGTTTTGTAATTAGCTTTTTAATATAGAACTATTCATATCATATTATAAATCGAGGAGTTCCCGAGTCTGAGTACAGTCAGAAAAAAAATATGCAGTATTAAGTCATATGAAGATTTTCAATAGACATCTTTCAATATTTCATACATTCAACTATGCTCTGCTGGAAGTTTTTTCAGAGTTCTGGCCTTTTTTCTAGCTTAATATCATAGAACTATTATTACTCTATTGTAAAATGAAGAGTTCTCGCTTCTCAGCACGATATTTCTATTTTTACAAAATATTTTTACGTCTTAACAAATTAATTTGTAATATTTTTACAAATCGAATTTTCAACTATGCTCTGCTGGCAGTTTTTTTAGAGTTCTGGTTTTGTCATTCACTTTTTATTATAGAACTATTCATATCATATTAGAAATCGAAGAGTTTCCGAGTCTGCGTACAATCAGAAAAAAAATATCTAGTACTAAGTCATATGAAGAGTTTAAATAGACATTTTTCATTGTTTCATACATTCTAGTATGCTTTGCTGGCAGTTTTTCCAGAGTTCTGGTTTTGTAATTAGTTTTTTGTTATAGAACTGTTCATATCATATTAGAAATCGAGGAGTTCCCGAGTCTCAGTACAATCAGAAAAAAAAATATCTAGTATTAAGTCATATGAAGAGTTTAAATAGACATTTTTCAATATTTCATACATTCAACTATGCTCTGCTGGAAGTTTTTTCAGAGTTCTGGCCTTTTGTCTAGCTTAATATCATAGAACTATTATTACTCTATTGTAAAATGAAGAGTTCTCGCTTCTCAGCACGATATTTCTATTTGTAAAAAATATTTTTACGTCTTAACAAATTAATTTGTTATTTTTTTACAAATCGAATTTTCAACTATGCTCTGCTGGCAGATTTTTCATAGTTCTGGTTTTGTCATTCACTTTTTATTATAGAACTATTCATATCATATTAGAAATCGAAGAGTTCCCGAGTCTGCGTACAATCAGAAAAAAAATATCTAGTACTAAGTCATATGAAGAGTTTAAATAGACATTTTTTATTATTTCATACATTCAAGTATGCTCTGCTTGCAGTTTTTCCAGAGTTCTGGTTTTGTAATTAGCTTTTTGTTATAGAACTGTTCATATCATATTAGAAATCGAGGAGTTCCCGAGTCTCAGTACAATCAGAAAAAAAAATATCTAGTATTAAGTCATATGAAGAGTTTAAATAGACATTTTTCAATATTTCATACATTCAACTATGCTCTGCTGGAAGTTTTTTCAGAGTTCTGGCCTTTTGTCTAGCTTAATATCATAGAACTATTATTACTCTATTGTAAAATGAAGAGTTCTCGCTTCTCAGCACGATATTTCTATTTTTAAAAAATATTTTTACGTCTTAACAAATTAATTTGTTATTTTTTTACAAATCGAATTTTCAACTATGCTCTGCTGGCAGATTTTTCATAGTTCTGGTTTTGTCATTCACTTTTTATTATAGAACTATTCATATCATATTAGAAATCGAAGAGTTCCCGAGTCTGCGTACAATCAGAAAAAAAATATCTAGTACTAAGTCATATGAAGAGTTTAAATAGACATTTTTTATTATTTCATACATTCAAGTATGCTCTGCTTGCAGTTTTTCCAGAGTTCTGGTTTTGTAATTAGCTTTTTGTTATAGAACTGTTCATATCATATTAGAAATCGAGGAGTTCCCGAGTCTCAGTACAATCAGAAAAAAAAATATCTAGTATTAAGTCATATGAAGAGTTTAAATAGACATTTTTCAATATTTCATACATTCAACTATGCTCTGCTGGAAGTTTTTTCAGAGTTCTGGCCTTTTGTCTAGCTTAATATCATAGAACTATTATTACTCTATTGTAAAATGAAGAGTTCTCGCTTCTCAGCACGATATTTCTATTTTTAAAAAATATTTTTACGTCTTAACAAATTAATTTGTTATTGTTTTACAAATCGAATTTTCAACTATGCTCTGCTGGCAGTTTTTTCAGAGTTCTGGTTTTGTCATTCACTTTTTATTATAGAACTATTCATATCATATTAGAAATCGAAGAGTTCCCGAGTCTGCGTACAATCAGAAAAAAAATATCTAGTACTAAGTCATATGAAGAGTTTAAATAGACATTTTTCATTGTTTCATACATTCAAGTATGCTCTGCTGGAAGTTTTTTCAGAGTTCTGGTTTTGTAATTAGCTTTTTAATATAGAACTATTCATATCATATTATAAATCGAGGAGTTCCCGAGTCTCAGTACAATCAGAAAAAAAATAACTAGTATTAAGTCATATGAAGATTTTCAATAGACATCTTTCAATATTTCATACATTCAACTATGCTCTGCTGGAAGTTTTTTCAGAGTTCTGGCCTTTTTTCTAGCTTAATATCATAGAACTATTATTACTCTATTGTAAAATGAAGAGTTCTCGCTTCTCAGCACGATATTTCTGTTTTTAAAAAATATTTTTACGTCTTAACAAATTAATTTGTAATTTTTTTACAAATCGAATTTTCAACTATGCTCTGCTGGCAGTTTTTTCAGAGTTCTGGTTTTGTCATTCACTTTTTATTATAGAACTATTCATATCATATTAGAAATCGAAGAGTTCCCGAGTCTGCGTACAATCAGAAAAAAAATATCTAGTACTAAGTCATATGAAGAGTTTAAATAGACATTTTTTATTATTTCATACATTCAAGTATGCTCTGCTGGCAGTTTTTCCAGAGTTCTGGTTTTGTAATTAGCTTTTTGTTATAGAACTGTTCATATCATATTAGAAATCGAGGAGTTCCCGAGTCTCAGTACAATCAGAAAAAAAAATATCTAGTATTAAGTCATATGAAGAGTTTAAATAGACATTTTTCAATATTTCATACATTCAACTATGCTCTGCTGGAAGTTTTTTCAGAGTTCTGGCCTTTTGTCTAGCTTAATATCATAGAACTATTATTACTCTATTGTAAAATGAAGAGTTCTCGCTTCTCAGCACGATATTTCTATTTGTAAAAAATATTTTTACGTCTTAACAAATTAATTTGTTATTTTTTTACAAATCGAATTTTCAACTATGCTCTGCTGGCAGATTTTTCATAGTTCTGGTTTTGTCATTCACTTTTTATTATAGAACTATTCATATCATATTAGAAATCGAAGAGTTCCCGAGTCTGCGTACAATCAGAAAAAAAATATCTAGTACTAAGTCATATGAAGAGTTTAAATAGACATTTTTTATTATTTCATACATTCAAGTATGCTCTGCTGGCAGTTTTTCCAGAGTTCTGGTTTTGTAATTAGCTTTTTGTTATAGAACTGTTCATATCATATTAGAAATCGAGGAGTTCCCGAGTCTCAGTACAATCAGAAAAAAAAATATCTAGTATTAAGTCATATGAAGAGTTTAAATAGACATTTTTCAATATTTCATACATTCAACTATGCTCTGCTGGAAGTTTTTTCAGAGTGCTGGCCTTTTGTCTGGCTTAATATCATAGAACTATTGTAAAATGAAGAGTTCTCGCTTCTCAGCACGATATTTCTATTTTTAAAAAATATTTTTACGTCTTAACAAATTAATTTGTTATTTTTTTACAAATCGAATTTTCAACTATGCTCTGCTGGCAGTTTTTTCAGAGTTCTGGTTTTGTCATTCACTTTTTATTATAGAACTATTCATATCATATTAGAAATCGAAGAGTTCCCGAGTCTGCGTACAATTAGAAAAAAAATATCTAGTACTAAGTCATATGAAGAGTTTAAATAGACATTTTTCATTGTTTCATACATTCAAGTATGCTCTGCTGGAAGTTTTTTCAGAGTTCTGGTTTTGTAATTAGCTTTTTGTTATAGAACTGTTCATACTATATTAGAAATCGAAGAGTTCCCGAGTCTCAGTACAATCAGAAAAAAAATAACTAGTATTAAGTCATATGAAGATTTTCAATAGACATCTTTCAATATTTCATACATTCAACTATGCTCTGCTGGAAGTTTTTTCAGAGTTCTGGCCTTTTGTCTAGCTTAATATCATAGAACTATTATTACTCTATTGTAAAATGAAGAGTTCTCGCTTCTCAGCACGATATTTCTATTTGTAAAAAATATTTTTACGTCTTAACAAATTAATTTGTTATTTTTTTACAAATCGAATTTTCAACTATGCTCTGCTGGCAGATTTTTCATAGTTCTGGTTTTGTCATTCACTTTTTATTATAGAACTATTCATATCATATTAGAAATCGAAGCGTTCCCGAGTCTGCGTACAATCAGAAAAAAAATATCTAGTACTAAGTCATATGAAGAGTTTAAATAGACATTTTTCATTGTTTCATACATTCAAGTATGCTCTGCTGGAAGTTTTTTCAGAGTTCTGGTTTTGTAATTAGCTTTTTGTTATAGAACTGTTCATACTATATTAGAAATCGAAGAGTTCCCGAGTCTCAGTACAATCAGAAAAAAAATAACTAGTATTAAGTCATATGAAGATTTTCAATAGACATCTTTCAATATTTCATACATTCAACTATGCTCTGCTGGAAGTTTTTTCAGAGTTCTGGCCTTTTTTCTAGCTTAATTTCATAGAACTATTATTACTCTATTGTAAAATGAAGAGTTCTCGCTTCTCAGCACGATATTTCTATTTTTAAAAAATATTTTTACGTCTTAACAAATTAATTTGTTATTTTTTTACAAATCGAATTTTCAACTATGCTCTGCTGGCAGTTTTTTCAGAGTTCTGGTTTTGTCATTCACTTTTTATTATAGAACTATTCATATCATATTAGAAATCGAAGAGTTCCCGAGTCTGCGTACAATCAGAAAAAAAATATCTAGTACTAAGTCATATGAAGAGTTTAAATAGACATTTTTTATTATTTCATACATTCAAGTATGCTCTGCTGGCAGTTTTTCCAGAGTTCTGGTCTTATTTCAAGATAAATATCATAGAATGACTTGTATTCTATTATAAAATTAAGAGTTCTCGCGTCTATCTGAATTTTATTTATTTTTAAAATTACTTTACCTATCGAACTGTTTACGAAACGAACGTCCTTTCTTTTTGCTTAAAAATTTTTTTCTTTGTGAAATCAACAGAACTATTGTTAAAAATGATCAGGAACTATTTTTTTCATCCCTATGTGTGCAGAACTCGCACCGATTATTATTTGCAAAAAAATGATCTGCTACGGGAAGTTAGCAGATCATTTTTTTAAGTAACTTTTTCCGGGGTAAAAACGCCAGAACTATTTGTAAAATCTATCAGGAACTATAGAACTCAGCTGCATGCGAAGAGAACTCTAATTTATTTTTGATCTGCTGGAAAATGCTCTGCTAAGTTCACAGACACTCTTAGCACTAGGTTTCCTCTGCCTACCCTGCTGTATGTGGGATACAGTACACATACGTGAAGCTGATATATTTATTTTTTATTAAAAATTTAAAATTAATCTTTATTTAAATTCAAACATAATAAAGTAACAAAAATATTTTTTTAGACTCCAAATATAATCTCAGAGCTCAACTAACCTAATTTTCATCAAAAACGTACATAATATCAATTCTCCATACATTTAAAACTACTTTAAAACATCCCTAGCACTATATTAATGGGTCATACAAACACATTGTCATAACGCTATACCGATAAATGATATTAAATATTCATACAAGTTTACAGTGGTCGGTTTCATAGCGGTCGTAACATAATTATTGTTGGTCAATTTGGTTTATGATAGCATTAACCCGATTATATCACGTATGGAGCAAAAGCTGTGCATCCTTTGAGCATTATGGCTGGGGTAAATTGTTGTAAACTATTTATTTTATATAGTTTTACTGGTTTATCTATGATATTTTTAATTTTTTTTTAGATAAAATTTGTGGGTAAGTCTTAGAAGTTGCTTTTTGGTGACATTATGGTTTCTTTTACATTCATAATAACTTTGAGCTCTGGTAGAGGGCTAAAAAATGTATTAAATAAAAACAATTTAAAAAAATCTGAAAGCTTATATTTTAAAGCGACTTTTAAGTGGAGGGCCACTTAAAATTTAATTTGATTCGAAAAAAACGTCCAGAATCGACCCACCCTACGCCCAATATTAATAACCTATCTCCAACGTCAATCTTAGATTGTTTCATATATCTATCCAATCACTAGATTGGATAGATATACGAAACAATCTAAGATTGACGTTGGAGATAGGTTATTAATATTGGGCGCTAGTGTACAGTGTCCAAATGTAAGCATATATTTGTTTATTTTCATTATTTCGCTCTGGTAGAAATAATGCGGCGCTTAGATCTGTCAGTCTACACGCAATGTCGAGAAAATTGGGCAGTAAGTGGAGAACACAATGTCTTAGCACTGGGTTCTAAGCTTGACGCTTTATCTCGTGTATCAGTGTAGGCAGATTAGAGAGATTTTATAGAATTTTTTTAATGAGATTTTGCTTAGATAACATTTTTAATAAAAAACATTAAAGTCAACCTTTGAGCCAGTGTATATTAAAGAAAGAAAATAAGTAAATAAAAAAAATAAACTTAAATAAAAATAAATAAAAAAAAAAGAATGATATATTACTCATCTGCCCCAGGTTAAGTGAGGTAAGGATAGATCAAGACGTCACGTCGTCGTAGGTTTACTACGACGTATCTTAATACCCAAAGGATCCAGCGGCGTCTCATGTCGATGGAGAGTTGCCGCTGGGTTTTAGTAGCTAATTATCGCCTTTTCATATGAGTTTCAGTCTCGTCAAGAAACCGTCGTATCATCTATTTATATACATTTATAATAGAAAAATCACATTTTTGTGCACTTACTTATCAAAATGGCAATGAACTCAATAAATCGTTTGGCAATAGAATATACTATCTTTTATTAAGAAAATTTTAAATATTAAAAAATACGAGTTTATAAAGTTTAAACATAAAAAGGAATAACGTTCTTTCAGCTGCAAGTTGCAGCGTAAAGTAGAATTTCATTAAGTACCGCTTTGTACCGCGGTACACGCAATATTTTCTCTCTTTATTTAATAAAAATCATATTACCTACATAGCGCTTCCTTCGTTATTAATGGTAATTGTTAATTCTTGGTTTAACCTGAAAGAAACGATAAGCATTTATTTATTTTAATAAGTTCTTTGATTTTCACGATTTTTACACATTTTAAATCAAACTATTTTAACCGGATTAATCGCGTATATTTAAGATTTTACATTTTGGAAACCCGACGTTTCGAACACTTTGCAGTAGTCCGTGGTCACGGGTAGACTCTACCCTTAAATATACATTATTAATCTGATTAAAATAGTTTAATTTAAAAAGTATTTATTTTTACGCCGTTGTGACTCAGTTTGGACGTAACCAACTGTGTGTAAGGTTGTGAGTTCGAATTGTACTCATCGCTTCTTGAGTGGCGGAACTTAAAGCCGCGCTTTATCTATTAACAAGAGCAAGGAAATTTCAATAACTCATTCCACTATAAAACAGTGTCATGTTGCGCCAGGACGGGCTCAAATTACGAATATATAATTTCATTACATAACATATTATTTTTAATATTTTAATTTCCTCGCTCGAAAACGGTAGAATGTTTTTGGAAACAGAATGTCTTAATGTGAGTGGTGTGCTTTAACTTCATATAAAAAAAATTATATAACAAAGCTATGAATCTAGAATTAACAATTCGGAATATTCAGAAACTTATGCCACCATTACTGTATTAATAAGTAATTATATTAATTAAGTTAAGCAACATTCACTGCAGTCAAAAATTGATGGGTTAACAGCAACACTCAATCTCGTTTGTAAAGCCTCAAAGGAAGCAGTTACGGATACTCACAAGCGTGTAATTGTAATAACTTCTCTTACCACAGCGCTACGAATTCCGTAGCCGTAGACCTATTAGATAAGCTTTAAAGATCACCTTGTAGTGTAGTACAGTTTTCATAATAAATATTTCTTAATTTTGATCGTATATATATAATAGTTTTAGATATGAAAAATGATAAATATTATCTATTTATTCTATATTATATTAAGGATTTAAAGCAATATAATTAACACTTTTTTTGTGTAATTTTTATTACTATATTCCAATGAAATTTGGAAGGTGAGTGTGTTTTGTGAAACCTACAAATTTATATAGTATGATTAAAAAATATATTTTTAGAGAAGGAGAAGGCCGTATAGAGACCATTAGACAATGGTTAGAATAACAAGAAAAAATACAGCGTTGAGTTCCGCCACTCGACACGTAATGTCTCGAAAATTAGGTGGAACCTTGGAAAGGGAGAGCTTTAACTCTAAGCTCCATCTGCCTGTGCTATATTATTTATATTTATGTAACAAGTATTAAGTAATAACGACCAAGCATATTAAAATAAGAAAAAATGTCAATGAATTCGATATATTTCTTCGTTCTCAGGTAAAGCGATTAAAATTGCATTACGCTGCAACGCGAACGGGAATTTCAATAAGCATCACTCCACTATCGCGATCGCGACTGACGCAATATCTTTTTAATTTGATAGAACATCTGTGTGTACTAGTTTTTACTTGTTTATTTTTTAAAATTAAAAACAGAGTGTCGAGGTGCAGTGGGAAAACATCCGATTGCAAAGATTGCAGGTTCCATTCCCATCATCAGAGAAATAAGATGTATTCTTTACCTCGTACAGGTAGATTAAACGCAAAGCTGCATTATCTTGAAAATTGGGCGGAAAGTGGGGAATGAAGTGACTTAATAATAGGTTCCCAAAGTTGAACAAATGTACGGAACACGCGTCATTAATGCTTAGTTAGTATATATAAAAATTCACAAGGTTTACTCTCATTATATTGCTATGCGGGAAAAACCTGAAGATACTTCTATTGCGTAATAGTGTTTATTTTGGATTAAAAAAAATGATATCATTATTATCACATTATTAATAAAATATATCTACACCTCATTTTTTTGTGTTGAGTTTTTTTTTACAACGCAAAAAAACGCAAATTTTGACCTCAACCCATCAAAGTGGTAAACAGAGTATTTAAATATAAACAAAGATAAGCGAGCGTAAAAAATATATATTTGTGGCAAAAATATATGTTTATAGCTCTTTGAAACTACGAACTGAATGATTGCCAAAACATCATATTGTAGGTATTTCATTTCCAAACTATTCTCAACTTTATAAGTAAATTTAATATTGAAACAAGAACAGAAACTAACTATTATAGTTGACCCTGGTACAAAGCTATGAGAACTCTAGAGTCCACTTTTCGAATTAGCTACACAAGCGAAACAAGATTTGTTTTTATTCCTTTAATTAGTTCGTAGCAACTTCGGTAATGACAATTTTAGTAATATAATTAAAAATATATTGTGGTTTTAATCTATATTTGTAAAGTTCAAAAATAAACTTCTCGCTATATCCCAAATATAGGTTAGGCAGAGGTAGCATAGTGTTAAGACACTCCGTTCCCTAAATTTCAAAGCATTACGTGTTGAGTGGCGGAACTTGAGAAAAAAACACAAAATTTTCGAAATTTACTAAAAATCTATGTTTTTGAGGTAAAATCATGATTTCTGCCTTTATAATTATAAGCACATTCACTTGTTAATCCTGAAGTTGGCAGTTATACAGTTTCGTAGCTGGATTACAATCTGAACTTTGCAACAGTGACGGCGAAACAATAACTCATTTCTCATGTCGCGTCTAGTTATGTAATTTATTATGTAGGTTGTAGCGAATTATCTCAAATAAGCCTTAATACTATATAATAATTTTGGTAGTATAAGTTACAATTAGTACAGTATTTTTTGCAATTTTGAGGTTATAATATTATCTTTTTTCTTTTTTTATAATGGAAAGGAAATTTTATGCAGTTAAACTTGTGGGAGGCGAAGGATTTTAAGTATTTAATTTTTAATAAATTTTCTTTAATTTAAATCGGTCCAGAAATAAAAAAATATCAATATCGTGTGGTAGAGTCACGTCGCCAGCAATGGCAACACGCATGGGCAGACTCGACCGGATCATTACCACCCCCGGCATTTAAAACCGGCGTAAAGTAGTGGCTTTATGCCACTGCGTTTCGCATCAGGTAATGCCGGGCTCCGGCGCTCAATACACCTTACAGGCAGGCAACGCAAAAAAAAATACAATATTTGTTAGATTACATTGCAATAATTATGAAATATTTATTTCATATTAAAATGGTTATATTACTATATGAAAGTAAAATGATATAATTGTGTTAGCTATACAAGCGGACGAAGCCGCGAGCGAGTTTCTAGTTTTAAATGTGTTCGGTTTATATTAATCTTAAAGATCTAACGAAGAAGAGAAGAAGTTCCTCCTAAAACATTTAAAAATATTTAATTATAATATGATATACGTTTAATATTGACTGTTTCTTCTACAAAAAATATCACAAATTTTATGTTTTTTCAATTTTTTTTATTTATTGATGAATATCTATCTATTTTATCCCCTTCAAAGTAATCCCATGAGGTATTTATTACACACTTATGCTAACGGTTTTTTCCAATCTTCGAAACACTCCAAAAAGTCCTTTTTTTATCTTATCTAATGTAAGTGTGTAAGGTTGCGCTTGATTGGCTCCAGAGGGTTTGTACTGTTTTTTGACAAATATATACACGTCTTGTAGTGATAGCAGCGTTAATTTTTCTCTACTTTTTTAATCCCTCGCATAAATGCAAAGTTCATCTTAGCCCCGCGAACTGTTTCTACATCTAGAAAAAAAGATAGTGGAAGAGAAGTTAGAAGTGGAGACTGAAACCAAAGCCATCACTTTTACAATCTGACGCTGTCTATCCTGCGCCTAGATTAAACCGGGAACCTAATGTCGAGACACTCCGTTCTTAACTTTGTAGGCAATTTTCGAAATATTATCAAAGTATTTAGAGCCGAAACTCAACTCAAAATGAAAATAAGCCTAAGTAGGAATCGAACCTACAATTATCGACCGTACACTCAGAATTTCATTTCAAATTAATTGTTTTTTTTTAATTTTTAACAAAGTAGACATTTATTTCTGCACATAAAAACAACTTCCAGAAACATCTGTTCATTTACTCTTTCGGAAATTTTCTTTGTTCCACCTTCAGAGTGTTCGTAATTTTAAGTGTTGTTCTCTTAATTGACTTTAACTCTGCCTTTGTAAACATAATTTGTATTTAATTAAAATCTTCGAATTATACATTAACCCCGTTTAAATGTTTTATTTTGTACTTACTGTATTTTATTTTATGTTTTTCAAATATTTACTTTATGTCAAGAGATTTTCATAATATTATTTTATAAAGGAATGAGGAAGGAAGAATATTTATATATTTATATACTTTAAACAATAAAAAAATAATAAGATTTAAATTCAGAATAGTATAATTATTATTGTTGATATCTGTGATGATGCATGATGATACAGGCATGGTGAGTATGGGTTCCTCAAAACTTAGCAGAAAGAATTATTTTCAATCCAGTTTCTGGTAAAAATATCTGGCATTCAGTAACTCTTCACAATACTGTCTATATTACATTTGGAAGACCGAGTATTAAGACAGCTCGTACTGAACACCCAGTTCAATTTTCGAGACATTGCGTTTTGAGTGGCGGATTTCAACACCAAGCTTTGTCTTTTTACCAGAAAGATGAAAAAAAACCCTGCCCCGAGTAGGAAACGAACCTGTAGCTTTTACTGTAAGACGCTTTGCCGCAGCCTCAACCATGTCGGCCTCTACCGTAGATATCTACGGTATAATTACTGGAATTACGTTGAAATGATTGTTTTTGTCTGAAACTTTTTTTTTTAAATTGTAATTGTAAACGAATATTCGTTATATTCGGAAAAAAGAGGAGAGGAGAAATAAAAGTGGAGAATGACCCTCCTTCCAAGACCAAACTCTCTGCTATGGTTAATAAATATTCCTTATAATTTAAACTCACAACTATCGCCTTTATTAATCCACATCCAGCTGCATTAACCCCGGTTTCCACTGCGAGCGGAGCGGGCCCATTAATAGACTACGTTGAACTCGAAGAGTAAGCTACGTATTTGTATTTCCACCAATAAAAAGTCGGACGGAAAGGGCTGAACTAGCAGAAAAAGTTGAAATGAACTCGATCGGACCTCGAGTAGGAATCGAACCCACAACCTGTCGCATGTGCCCCACCACGACTAGCCTTAACGGTAAAACAGACTGTAAATTTTAATAGACAACTATTGTAAAACAATGTATGGACGGAAAACCAATTTGTTGCAGCAAATATAATTTAATACAGTTTATTACAAACAAACATTGTCGAAGTTAACGAAGTGCCTTTGTCTACTTATTACCTTTGACCTGAATTACCGATCGCCTTACTTTATTTAATTACTGTACTATATTGATACGTTTCGATGATAAAATTTCATTTAAATAACAGTTTAAATAAATTTTAAAAAATCAATATATGTTTTGAAAATCAATAATTTATTATGAAAACCGGACCTCACCGAGGTCGAGCTTTTTCTGAAATTCAAGCTTAGCTTAGCCAGTGCCCTTTCATCTGATACCCCACTTTTGTTCCCCTTTTATTATTTTTTAGGATTTAACCACGAATGTATAGTTTTCAGTATTTTTTCTCAACTGGTACTACCTGTAGATATATAAAATGTGAAAATTCTAGACAAACTGGAAATACCCTATTAATTTTGATTCCCTTTATTGTTAGGCGAACCAACAAATCAGACATAAAATCCAGCTTTTACAATAAATTTATTTACACTTGTTATATACACATATACTTTCGTAGTCACAATATTGAAATATGAATTGTAATAACAAGTTGTCTTGACAATATCTTAGAACGTAATGAACATGAGTGCCGTGTCGTTTGCGCTTATATTGGAAATCCACCGGAAAAGACGCAGCACACTACCGCCACTTAATACAATCGATAATGGAAACAATATCAAATGACGTACTCGTAATTACAGTGACACCTATTACTACATTATAAGTAACTTATGCTAACAGCTCGGCCATCCTGCTAATCGCGAGTCCCTTCGCGATTTAAGAATAGTTCACAATTTTTAAATGTCCTAATTTAAATAGCTTTAGTTTTGTGCCAACAGTTACATAACAATTATATTTTTAGCACAAGTGAGGATATTTACAAAAACAATTAAATTAGATATATTTACATGTCATAATATGTAAATTATACAATTTGAAATACATTTTCTTAATTCGTATTTTTCTTTAAATCAAAATAATTATAACATACAACTAGACTCATGTGATGTTTGTAAAAGAGTCCTGTTATTCCTTAACTAAAATTAAATAAAGTAAATGTTAACTACACTGAATTCGTTACGCAATTAAATTGATTATACAAAATATTTATAAATTATATTTTACATTGCAAACATTTTTTTTTTTTGTATTTATACATTTTTAGTTTTTTTGATTTTAGATTTATACAACAATTATATAACTATGTATATTAGATAATATATAATTATGTATATTTATACAATTCAATAATTCTCGTTAACACAATGAGCCATCAGTATACATTCATAGCCATATACATTCATGTTATAATTTAATTATTACATATTATTTTTTTCACAAGAATTTGGCTAAACAACACTAACAACGCTACATGGAAGATTCCTATTTAATATCGAACACTTATTTTAGTACATTAAAAGAGCATGTTATTATTAATGACATTTCAATTCGTAAACTAAGCTAATTCATTAACTTAAAATAAATAAATCGGTTTCACGCTGTATCCCACACACTGCAGGGTAGGCAGAGAGAACCTAGTGTTCAAGACACTCCGTTCCTCAGTTTCTGCCGAATTCTAGAGGCATTGCGTGTCGAGTGGCAGAACTCAACGTCGCGCTTAGCTTCGACCAACACCAGAGCGAAGAAATACAAATATAAATTTAAGTAAATATTTCATCTCCTCGAGTGGGGATCGAACCCACAACTAGTCGGCTTTACAGTCACACTTTGCGTCATTCATTAACTTTAATATACTCTATAAGCTTAACATATAAAAAGTACTGCTAAATAGCACCAGCAAGACTGTATAGAATTATTCTATTTCCTATTGAAGACCCATATATATTATCAAAGTTATTTTCAATTCAACCACAGCTAATAATTAATGACACACGTTTACTTTATACATTGTACAAATCTTACATATAAAAGCAGCTTATTTGAAAAAAAATATTCAACACACAATTTGTGTAGCCATGATCAGTTAAATACAATAAACAGAACGTGACACCGCTCGCCACATTACTCCCATATTCAAACCACATTATCATAACCATAATGACTGCCATCTTCACCACCATAATCTCCATCCTCACCAAGATCTTCATCATCACAATGATCCTCATCATCACAATGATCCTCAACATCACAATGATCCTCATCATCACAATGATCCTCAACATCACAATGATCCTCAACATCACAATGATCCTCATCTTCACAATGATCCTCATCATCACAATGATCCTCATCATAATGATCCTCATCATCACAATGATCCTCATCATCACAATGATCCTCATCATCACAATGATCATTAGCCTGTCCTCGTCCATTAATGGACAAAGGTCTCTTCCATGATATGCCGCGAAGATTAACCATCAACTCTTACGTACAGCCGTTGCCAGTCACATGTAAAAAATAATAAGTGCTTAATATCTGCAATCGCTTATGCATTAAGTCCTGTCCTTACGTACGTCTCTCAGGACTAATTATCTAAAAGAAACATGGAAATATCAAGCTAAAATTAATATGAAACATCTCGATCAACAACAATACACTAAATCTGCGGAAAATTCGTCTTCTGAATCAACAAAAGGAGGTTGGTTGGTGGGCAAAATCGTGTCAAATTCAATTGGTTTTTTTTTGGTTATTTTTTTTTTATTTCAGATTATTTTAAGATTTACTTTTACTTTCCTTAACAAATATCAGCTGTACGCGTAATCTAATAATTTGAAAGTCTACTTTTAATAAACAAGAAATTAATAATATACAAAAACAAACAAATAACAACAAATTGATAAATAGAGTAATATGCTTTTAATTTTCCTTTAGGCATAAGTTATACTAAATTTGCATCATTTTCCATGTTCGTATGCATTATAAAATTCCACAGCCAATTTTCAATTACTAGACAAAGCTTGTATCCTATATTACTATAACGATATTAATATATGGACTTAAAGAATGTCGATGTTAAAACTGGAAAGTAACGATTGTTGTACTTTTAGTGTAAATTTTATCTTCAAATACCGTTTTCTTGAGTATTTTGTCGGCTCTCCTCAGCCAAAATAAATCTAAATATATTTCTGAGCCAATGGTAAGACTTACATCATAGATTCACTAGACATTTTTTTTGTAATTTTGCTACTAAAATAAAAAAAATAATTTGAATTCGATTCACTTCATTCAGCTGTACATCGCATTTTTTTTGTAGTTACCATTATCATTATTTTCCCCATTATATATATGTTTTTTTTTTCAGATCAAAAATATTTCAAACATTTTTTTAGGATTCATAACGTAAGCTACTGTACCTACCTACCTACCTTACGTATGTCTCTATTTGTATCTATTGCTACACCGTGATCATTTCCACCATTTACCAACCAATAGCCATTATTTCACACCGATTTAAAAGTTTTATTTTATAAGAATTTTGCTTCGTGTCTCATCGTGAACACATTTATACTAACATATTTGTTAAAATGAATATACTTAATTCTCGTCGTTTGGGAATGACTCGCTATGAATTTATTCCATTCCGGTCAATTACAACAAGTTAAAAGAAATACTTTAATATCATTTCAAATTTCGAAAAATCAATCAATTCTTATTCATTTTCTTTAATGAGCTCAAAAATGACTTCACTAACCTGATTCTTAAGCTCCCTTTATCCTTAAACTCGAGTATTTTGCATCCATTACCCTCTGGTATTATCCGTCCATTACCATTAACCAGGGGTAACATCCATCCATTATCCTTAACTTGAAATATCATCCATCCATGATCCTTAACCACGGGTAACATCCATCCATTATCCTTAACCTGAAATGTTATCTACCCATTGCCCTTAACCTCGGGTATCATCCATCCATTATCCTTAACCTGAAATATAATCCATCCATCACCCTTAACCTCGGGTATAATCCATCCATTATACTTAACCTGAAATATAATCCATCCATCACCCTTAACCTCGGGTATAATCCATCCATCACCCTTAACCTCGGGTGTAATCCATCCATTACCCTTAACCTCGGGTAAGATTAAAATGATTAAAGACGAATGATATGGGACGAATGATGAGAGACGAATGATGAGGGACGAATGACGAGGGACGAATGATGAAGGATGAATGCTTAACTCCTTAACCTCGGGTGGCATCCATCCTCAAACCCTTTCCTCGGGCATCATCATCCCTAAACCCTATCCTCGGGCATCACTCAACCCCAAACCCTATCCTCGGGCACCATCCGCCCCATAAACCCTATCCTCGGGCATCATCATCCCAAACCCTATCCTCGGGCATCATTCATTCTCAAGCCCTATCCTCGGACATCATTCAATCTCAAGCCCTATCCTCGGGCATCATTCAATCTCAAGCCCTATCCTCGGGCAATATTATTTTCCATGTTCCTGAAACTCAAACAATATAAGCTTAGACTTGCACACATCATAATAACTTTTTTATCAACCTAATTACATTAACATAAAATTCCTTCAAATTTATGAATTTGAAAATCTATTCAAATAACTTTGACATTCGAAATTCATAAAAATTCATAAGTTAACCGACACTGTATATCTGGCCATAAATGCACATAAATGATATTTTATCTTTACAATTACACGACTTTTAATCGTTATAAAGTAATAATAACCAAGAATATTAATGCTCCAGAGAAAATTACAAATCAAAACACTCAATAGACAATAATGGACCAATAAACAAATAAAATCTAAATTTGTCTACAATTACGTGAAACATGGCCAATACTTTGACATCATGTTAACAACAAACAAATAGCAAACGGAAAAGAAAGTCAATTGAACAAATAATGAATGCCACCAAAGTTCCCTAAGCTGGCTGGTCCTCACGGGATAAAGAGAATTACACTGTAATATTCTACATTAACAACAATTATCCAAAACCAGGAATAATTATCAAATCACAATATATTTATCCCGTAAAAGAAAGGAATTTTTACCATATGTCATAACACAAATAAAATGAGATATTAATAAATTGAGATAAGAACACATGTACTTTAATTTCATTGGAATATTAGATCCCATAGCTATTACGAATATATTTTCTATGTTTGTGTCTATTATACGTGTTAATAAATTCGTATACCATAGAACAATCTAATTCAAAAATAATACATTCAAAAAGAGACTATTACATTACGAGAATAGCTTTATAACTCTTACATAAATAAGAAACGACAAGACGACAGTTCTCCATAAAGTGACAAAGCCGGAAGTAAAAACCAATGAAAATATTTTCAAATTTCAATTCAGATAATTCATCAATTCTAAACATACTACACATAAAGAATATATGTAGAACAATTCCGCATGATGATAAAACAAAATCATATTGACGTTGTTAAGACAACAAAATAGTTACTTCACTAATATTATTGTCATCACCTAAACAATTCTAATATCATTTATAGTTAACCAATAGATAGCGAAATACAATATCCTCTATACGATGTAAAAACTTTCCAAAGAATGACAAAAACAACGAAAGAAATATTCCAGATATGTAATAAATAAATTTGAATATACCCATCATAAATATTTCAAAATAAGTATTCCAGAAAGTCTTGATAACTGAAATTATTCATGACCAATGAATGTCATATATCTTTAAACGTGTGAAATATCATGGTGTCAAATATCTTTAAATTATCACCCGTATAAGTAAATACTCTATTGGAAGAACTAATATCCTATCGATCACATCTACCAACGTAGATGCTATAAGCAATTGTCTACTTCTTTTAAAGTATATCTTAAACAATCTCAAATTCTAAATTTATCAACTACCCTCAAAACTGAAACGTTACGTAAGTACTATAAAATGGAAAATGTTTAGGTATGCACATCATCCAGTGTATTCTCAAATTATCCAACCTTCCAAATTTATCCAATAATTCCCTTCATAAAAAAAAAACCGCTCTGGCTGTTATAAAGGTTATCAATCACCACACAACGAAAAGTTCGAAGTACAAGATTTCTATGTATCGTCATCAGTAAACTTTAACCGTTAAAACTATTTATTAAATTTTCATTGAAGATCTTGCATTTATCCGTTTGTTGTTTGTTTGATGTAAAAGAAATAAGAGTAACTAAAAACTATAATTAGAATAGCAACACTCTGCTTATATTCAGAATAGAAAAATTAAAAATTATAGAGAACTCAATTTACATACAAATTATTCAGCTAATCTTTAAGGAGTAAGAAAAATGAGAAAAAAGAAAAAAAAAGAATATATATATGGTCTACTTACACTTTATGAGCGTGGCAGGAAATTTTGTATATCCTTTCGTAATCCCACTTCTGAACTGTTAGGCGAACCAACAAATCAGACATAAAATCCAGCTTTTACAATAAATTTATTTACACTTGTTATATACACATATACTTTCGTAGTCACAATATTGAAATATGAATTGTAATAACAAGTTGTCTTGACAATATCTTAGAACGTAATGAACATGAGTGCCGTGTCGTTTGCGCTTATATTGGAAATCCACCGGAAAAGACGCAGCACACTACCGCCACTTAATACAATCGATAATGGAAACAATATCAAATGACGTACTCGTAATTACAGTGACACCTATTACTACATTATAAGTAACTTATGTTAACATTATAGTGTAAAAATACGCGCTTTTTGCGATATAAATGGCTATTTTTTAAGTAACTATAGAAATATTATAATAAGTTCTTTGATTTTCACGATTATTACACATTTTAAATGAAACTATTTTAACCGGATTAATCGCGTATATTTGGTACTTTTATACATTTTTGGAAACCCGACGTTTCGAACACTTTGCAGTAGTCCGTGGTCACGGGTAGACTGAGGTGGCATTCGTCTGTCAGTTGACATAATTATTATATCAAACTACCGCCAACGATTTCTTAATTGCCTCGCGTACTGCCCTGGATTCCTGCAGAATGAGCTGATAGTATCTTGCCCTCTGGTATGGTGGGTTTGAGACTTCAATGATTTTATGAGTGGGTCCCAGGTGGTAGAAAGTTTCCAGCCATCCTCTCTATTGAAATTAGGATGTTTTTGTATTTCAATAGCCTCGCGGATCATTCTAGGAATGTATCTGTTTTCCTTAGCGAGGATTTGGGGTTTATCAAACCTAATGTAGTGGCTGGGTTTATCCACAGTATGCTCACACACAGCTGACTTCGATACAAACCTTTGACCTTTGAAGTCTCAAACCCACCATACCAGAGGGCAAGATACTATCAGCTCATTCTGCAGGAATCCAGGGCAGTACGCGAGGCAATTAAGAAATCGTTGGCGGTAGTTTGATATAATAATTATGTCAACTGACAGACGAATGCCACCTCAGTCTACCCGTGACCACGGACTACTGCAAAGTGTTCGAAACGTCGGGTTTCCAAAAATGTATAAAAGTACCAAATATACGCGATTAATCCGGTTAAAATAGTTTCATTTAAGAAATATTATGTTTTCATGAAATCATGTAACCGTAGATTTGAGTATATGGTTTGAATTTCTACTCGATATCTCCAAGCGTTCCTGAAATCAAGGCAGACAGACTTACAGACGGATGGACAATAAAGTGATTTTATAAGGGTTCCTTTTTCCTTAAAAGATACAGAATCCTAAAAATTAAACTCTCGCCACTATGTCATACGCTTACAGCACATTACGTACGAGACAACGTAGTACATAGAGAGTCAAACCTTAAAGCCGCGCTTCGTATGTTGTTGTACCAGAGGCAAAGTTTAAAGATAATTCATTCCCCATAGTGGGAATCGATCTCGCAACCATCAGATAGAGTATTATTAAATGAACATTATTTAAAAATTATAAGACGTTTTATCTTAAAACTAAGTGCTGGTCGAAAAGAGCAATTGTAACATTTGGTCTTTTCACCCGTTTAGGGTTAGGGTTCGAAACAATAGAGTGTGAGAGGACAACAAAATCATTTATCGTGAATGTTTTTAGTTTTGAAATCATGTCTTACTATTAAAAAAAATTGATTAAATATATATTTATTTAGGCGTGAATAAATGTTGTTGTTTTTTTAAGAACATCATACTATATAATATTAATAAAAAAATATGTTAATGAATTGATGGCGTTGAGCACGCATGTTGAGTGGCGGATCTCAACGCCATGCCCCGAGAATTAGGAGAAAAGTGGGGAACAGAAGTGTCTAAACACTAAAGTTCAGTATAGGCGCAGGCTCCGTTCGGTTCCGTTCTGCAATATGCGGGATACAACGTGAAGCTAGAAAAAGAATAAAAAGACGGCGAAATTTCCCAATCCCATTCAAAATTCTTTCCACTTTCCTTATGTATAATGTATAATACACTCTGTAGACGTGTACTTATTTCCCACAAAGTAAGGAATTCCATGCAATCGACAGTGCAATATAACTTCACGTTTTATACTTTTCACACATTGTGCCGCCTACTTTAACGCCGCCATAAACCCGTAATGTTGAAGCTGTCATTATTTGGAGAGGGTTTGATGGGCGCACGTTCGTATGTTCTTTGTTATATTGGATGGACATTGTATTTTTACTTAAATATATATAGTACTACACGCGTTCACAGGCGGTCCACACGCGGCTTCGCCAGCTTAAATTTATAAATTAAATCGGCTTCACGCTGTATCCCGCACACATCAGGGTAGGCAGAGGAAACCTAGTGTTAAGACACTCCGTTCCCCAGTTTCCGCTGAGTTCTGGAGACATTGCGTATTGAGTGGCGGAATTCAACGCTGCGACACCAGAGCGAAGAAATTAATTTATTATATATATTAATTTCTCCGCTCGCTCGCTTCGCTTCGCTATATATATAAATAAATATTTCATTTCCTAGAGTGGGGATCGAACCCACAACCAGTCGATTTTACAGTCACACTTTGCACCCCTGCCGCACGACTGACCATTATATAATATAAAAAACTGACTATTATATTATATGCATATACGTTATTCTCATGGAACAGCTATTTTATTATATTAGATATTTCTGTAAAGTTTTAACTAAATTGGTTTAGTAGTTTTTGCCTAACTGTAAAACAAACATGATGGATTTTTGTTTCACATTCACGAACTTTCACATTTATAATATTAATAAGATAATATTCGACTCTGGAATTCAGCGGAAAATGAAGAACATAGTACCTCAATATGAAGGTTAAGTATGCTTACACGCGGAAGATATATGATATAAATAAGTGTAATTGAATTTCGTTATAAGTTATAAATGGTGGAATTATTTCCTAATGATCCAAATGGTAAAAATCCGTTTTCCCGTTCTGTCTACAGTACTACTCATATTGGCTCTGTTGCCACAAAGTATCGCAGAGTGTCTATTGAACCCTCGCTGTATCCCGTTACCGTTCCTTTCATAGTTTTAGCAGCTTACGCCCAATATTAATAACCTATCTCCTACGTCAATCTTCGATTGTTTCATATATCTATCCAATCTCTAGATTAGGGACACATAGGGACACATAGATCTCTAGTTAGGGACACATAGGGACACATAGATCTCTAGTTAGGGACACATAGGGACACATAGATCTCTAGTTAGGGACACATAGGGACACATAGATCTCTAGTTAGGGACACATAGGGACACATAGATCTCTAGTTAGGGACACATAGGTCTCTAGTTAGGGACACATAGATCTCTAGTTAGGGACACATAGTGTTAAGGTACTTCTTTACACACTTTAACACATTTGAAATCATCCCATAAAAAAATCATCCCCAGTGAATTCAGACTAAGTGATTTGTGGATGATTATCGTGTGGATGATTACCAACATACATTGCCCTCCAAAAAATCGCCTAATTCTTTATAAAATCTATAGGAACCTGGATTACATTCTTCGCCCTCTAGCATTCGAAATACCGCGTTGACATACGCCACTCAATTCCCAAGGTATCGAGTTCGTGTAACATTTATAGATAACTAAATATTTATAGATTTAACAAACAATATTGTTTTATAATTTATTAAAAGTAGCTTTATATTCAATAAATATAGCATATCATATAAACCCTTTGGTCCATGTAAATTTAATCCCGGGTTACCCTCAATCCTCAATTCCTCATAAAACTTTATTAATCATAAAGTGTGAATTGTTTTGCCAATAAATTGAAACTGTGGGCAGATGGGCGGACGGTTTGTATACAAAATATACTTATTTAGTTACTTAAGTGAAAAAGTGATAAGAAAATGTAAAAGATATTGTATTATTCTATTGTATATTTTATTCGGTATCTATTATATGTTTTTATTTACATTATTTTTATTTCATTTTATTGGACTGTGAAGTATTTCACGATATCATACAAAAATATTTAAAATAAACTTACTATAATTATGGCTGACTGAAAAATAGTGCCTATTTAAACATGGATATAGTTATTTGTAGGCACAAAAAGTTTTAGTGCTATTCGAATTCTTGAGACATTGGGTATTGCGTGGCGGTACTCAACGCCGCGCTTTGTCCCATTACTATAGCGAGTAAAATTAAAATATTAAATATTTCGTTTCCTCGAGTGGAAATCAAACTAAAAACTGTTACATTTACAGGCCCACGTATGTGAACCCGTGCCACTACAGAAGAAAAGAAAAATTATCTATGTACTATAAAAAAGATAAACTCAAAGAAATAAACTATTATTATTGAGGCCAGTCGTGGCGCAGGGGCACGAAGTGTGACTGTAAAACCGACTGGTTGTGGGTTCGAACCCCACTTGAGGAGATGAAATATTTACTTAAATTTATATTTCCATTTCTTCGCTCTGGTGTCGAGGCTGACCGCGGCGTTGAGTTCTGCCACTCAACACACAATGCCTCCAGAATTCGGCAGAAAGTGAGGAACGGAGTGTCTTAACACTAAGTTCCCTCTGCCTACCCAGCTGTGTGCGGGATACAGCGTGAAGCTGATAAAAAAAGTATATTCACCAGTTTTAAAGATTTTTCCAGGTAGAGCATGTCCAATGAGTATATTGTAAAAATAAAAAATAAACTTATTAATCTCCTACTACTTTCAATTTAATCAAATTTCTACGAAACTGATATAATAGACAAAAAGAAGCTTGTCTAAGCTTACTCCTGTTAAATCCTTTAGTAATCGGCTTAATAAGGAATTGTGTTTATTTGCAATCCAAAACTATTGATCATTTGCCCTTATTTGTCGTAGTCAGAGATTAATTAACCATATCAATTATAGAGAGATCCCCTTTTTTGCTGTCTCTAATAAATAGCTTTTACTAAGTAACTGTGCCTCCTGATGATAATTAAAAAGTATAATTGTGAAAGTTTCTTATCTACAAAGTTTTAGAACCATTGATGTATAACTGATAAGGATATAGGCACTTAACTTTACTTTTGTAGGTTATTTTATTTATAAAAAGAAGGCAGGCTTTCTGATCGTTTCGCTTGCTGTTATGCATGTAAACAATATTCTGAAGTAAAAAGTTTTGCTGTCTTCTGTACATAATTATTAAAAAATATCATTCATATATTTTGACGCCAGTCGTGGCGCAGCGGCACGAAGTGTGACTGTAAAATAGACTGGTTGTGGGTTCGATCCCCACTCGAGGAGATGAAATATTTACTTAAATTTATATTTCCATTTCTTCGCTCTGTTATCGACGTTAAGCGCGTTGTTGCGTTCTGTCACTCAACACGCAATGCCTCCAGAATTCGGCAGAAAGTGGGGAACGGAGTGTCTTAACACTAGATTCCCTTAGCCTACCCTGCTGTGTGCGGGATACAGCGTGAAGCTGATTTATTTTTTTTATCATTCATATTGCTCTATTAAGACTCTCACTCGCATTTAGTTATACAGTAGAAATTGATATAAACAAATATATCTAAGGTCTGACTATATAATAATTAACATTTAGCATTTAAAGCATAAATTCCTCTCAAAGAAAATCGAACCCCCGACCACCACGTGTATTTTTCAGTATTATTATACGCTTAGTAAGTTTAAGTTGTGTAGTCGTAAATAAAATGAAAATTTAATGCAAGTGATAAACTTACATCTTTTAGTTTAGACGCTAGAGAATATTCCTTATATTATCTATACTAATATTATAAAGAGGTAACTTTTGTATTTTTGTATGTATGTATGTATGTTTGTATTGTTTTCACACGACAACTACCGGACCAATTTCAAAAATTCTTTCGCTATTAGAAAGCTGCATCTTCACCGTCCCACATAGGCCATATTACATTTTCAAAAAAATAGGGATCCCTAAGAAAAATGCAATAATGTAACCCAAGGTGTGAAGAAATTGATCTAAAAAATTTTATAATCGCGTGCGCTGCGAAAACTATTGATGATAGAACAAAATAATGTTCTACAGTATTATAGAACGCATCAATATCTAGAAGAAAGTCCGCGATACCATATGTCCAACTACTATAGTTATGACAATATAACTACATTTTTATATTTTATAAGTTGATGAAAGTGCCGGCAATAATTAAACCATTTTATTCATACCTCTGCATTAATCCTTATTCTATTAAATGATATTTTATTAAAGATAATTTCAATATGTGTAAAGTACTTTTTACATTAACAAAATCGGACAATCCATTCAAAATATATAACGAATTTAAAAATGTGATATTTTTAAAAGAAAATCATGAAATTATTATTTCATAAAAAATACGGAGTGTAGCCTCGCGCGCCATAGCGAGTAAGTAACTCTGCAGAGTGGGGGGGAAGTTGCACCGATATCACTAACATTATGAAGACAACCGATTAGGTGTTTTGTTTCTTTATTTGAATTGAATAGGCCCTGAAACTACGGGGCCGATTTGGACAATTCTTTTACAATTGGGCGATTAACGTATAAAAAAATACCAATAAAACCTTATATCGCGTACGCTGTGGAAGTTATTGACAATAGGGCAAAGTAATTTACTAAAATTTTATAGAAGACATCAATATCTACAAAAAAGTTTACGATACCATGTGTAACTGTTACAGTTATGCCACTAATTTTCAAAGGAAAATGTGCGTACGCCTTCCGCCTCTGTCTGGCCTTTCTAACTCTTCTTCTTCAAAACCACCCAACGGATTTTGATGGGGATCACCGTTAGGTGGTAGATTATACCGTTAGGTAGAGTATATATAACTACGTGACAGAAATTGGAAAAACATATTACCAGAGTAATAGTTCATGGAGTATAAAGAAATTTTAGCAGAATAAAAACATAATTATATTTTTTATTAAAAACTCTCCCAACTCTCCGAACTCTCCCAACTCTCCCAACACTCCCAACACTCCCAACACTCCCAACTCTCCCAACACTCCGAACACTCCGAACACTCCCAACACTCCGAACACTCCCAACTCTCCGAACACTCCGAACACTCCCAACTCTCCCAACACTCCGAACACTCCGAACACTCCGAACACTCCGAACACTCCGAACTCTCCCAACTCTCCCAACTCTCCCAACTCTCCCAACTCTCCCAACTCTCCGAACTCTCCCAACTCTCCGAGCTCTCCGAACTCTCCGAGCTCTCCGAACTCTCCGAACTCTCCCAACTCTCCGAACTCTCCCAACTCTCCCAACTCTCCGAACTCTCCGAACTCTCCGAACTCTCCGAACTCTCCGAACTCTCCCAACTCTCCCAACTCTCCGAACTCTCCGAACTCTCCGAACTCTCCGAACTCTCCGAACTCTCCGAACTCTCCGAACTCTCCCAACTCTCCCAACTCTCCCAACTCTCCGAACTCTCCCAACTCTCCCAACTCTCCCAACTCTCCCAACTCTCCCAACTCTCCCAGCTCTCCCAACTCTCCGAGCTCTCCGAGCTCTCCGAGCTCTCCGAGCTCTCCGAACTCTCCGAGCTCTCCGAGCTCTCCGAGCTCTCCGAGCTCTCCGAGCTCTCCGACCTCTCCGAGCTCTCCGAGCTCTCCCAGCTCTCCGAGCTCTCCGAACTCTCCGAACTCTCCGAACTCTCCGAGCTCTCCCAGCTCTCCGAACTCTCCGAGCTCTCCGAGCTCTCCGAGCTCTCCGAACTCTCCGAGCTCTCCGAGCTCTCCGAGCTCTCCCAGCTCTCCGAGCTCTCCCAGCTCTCCCAGCTCTCCCAGCTCTCCCAGCTCTCCCAGCTCTCCCAGCTCTCCCAGCTCTCCCAGCTCTCCCAGCTCTCCCAGCTCTCCCAGCTCTCCCAGCTCTCCCAGCTCTCCCAGCTCTCCCCGCTCTCCCAGCTCTCCCAGCTCTCCCAGCTCTCCCCGCTCTCCCAGCTCTCCCAACTCTCCGAACTCTCCCAACTCTCCCAACTCTCCGAACTCTCCCAACTCTCCCAACTCTCCGAACTCTCCGAACTCTCCGAACTCTCCCAACTCTCCCAACTCTCCCAACTCTCCCAACTCTCCCAACTCTCCCAACTCTCCGAACTCTCCCAACTCTCCCAACTCTCCCAACTCTCCCAACTCTCCCAACTCTCCCAACTCTCCGATCTCTCCGAACTCTCCGAACTCTCCCAACTCTCCCAACTCTCCCAACTCTCCGAACTCTCCCAACTCTCCCAACTCTCCCAACTCTCCCAACTCTCCCAACTCTCCCAACTCTCCCAACTCTCCCAACTCTCCCAACTCTCCCAACTCTCCGAACTCTCCGAACTCTCCGAACTCTCCGAACTCTCCGAACTCTCCGAACTCTCCGAACTCTCCGAACTCTCCGAACTCTCCGAACTCTCCGAACTCTCCGAACTCTCCGAACTCTCCGAACTCTCCGAACTCTCCGAACTCTCCGAACTCTCCGAACTCTCCGAACTCTCCGAACTCTCCGAACTCTCCGAACTCTCCGAACTCTCCGAACTCTCCGAACTCTCCGAACTCTCCGAACTCTCCGAACTCTCCGAACTCTCCGAACTCTCCGAACTCTCCGAACTCTCCGAACTCTCCGAACTCTCCGAACTCTCCGAACTCTCCGAACTCTCCGAACTCTCCGAACTCTCCGAACTCTCCGAACTCTCCGAACTCTCCGAACTCTCCGAACTCTCCGAACTCTCCGAACTCTCCGAACTCTCCGAACTCTCCGAACTCTCCGAACTCTCCGAACTCTCCGAACTCTCCGAACTCTCCGAACTCTCCGAACTCTCCGAACTCTCCGAACTCTCCGAACTCTCCGAACTCTCCGAACTCTCCGAACTCTCCGAACTCTCCGAACTCTCCGAACTCCTTTTTTTCTCTTTTTTTATTATATTTATTATTATAAATATTTATTTATTTTTTTTTAAAAAAACGTAAAATTTTCTTTTTTTTTTATTATTATACTTTTTTTATTTATTTATTTATAAATATAAATAAATAACGTGTTATAAATAAATAACGTGTTATAAATAAATAACGTGTTATAAATAAATAACGTGTTATAAATAAATAACGTGTTATAAATAAATAACGTGTTATAAATAAATAACGTGTTATAAATAAATAACGTGTTATAAATAAATAAAGTGTTATAAATAAATAAAGTGTTATAAATAAATAAAGTGTTATAAATAAATAAAGTGTTATAAATAAATAAAGTGTTATAAATAAATAACGTGTTATAAATAAATAACGTGTTATAAATAAATAACGTGTTATAAATAAATAACGTGTTATAAATAAATAACGTGTTATAAATAAATAACGTGTTATAAATAAATAACGTGTTATAAATAAATAACGTGTTATAAATAAATAACGTGTTATAAATAAATAACGTGTTATAAATAAATAACGTGTTATAAATAAATAACGTGTTATAAATAAATAACGTGTTATAAATAAATAACGTGTTATAAATAAATAACGTGTTATAAATAAATAACGTGTTATAAATAAATAACGTGTTAAAAATAAATAACGTGTTATAAATGTTTTTTTTATTTTTTTAATTTAATTATATTAATTTTTTTTTTAAGGTTTAGGTAATTCATAACATTGGCTCTTACGTGAGTGATATTCGTAATTCTTTACGAAATGTATGTATTTTGTATTTATTGACATGTTGTTGCCAACTTGCCACTATAAATAAATATTGTGTTAGTAATATTAAATAAAACTACTTTTATTAATCAGTTACATGGATTTTAGTAGTTTTGTTCTACTCACCCATGTGAACACATGACATATGTACAAAAAGCAATTTTAACATAAATACTTTTAGCAAGGTAGTTTCAAATAGGTGTTAACCACATTCATAACTACGATAATAATTGATTAACTAAATAATCAATAACCCGAATAGTCGAGGTTATGTGGCAGAGTACGAGTAGTACTCTGAACCACACCAGAGCCAAGACTTCACGTAGATAATTACAAATAGGTCTTAACCACATTTATAATTAAAATAACAATTAATTAATCAAATAATTAATTGTCCAAATAGTCGAGGTTAGCCAGTGGTGCAGCACGAGTAGTGCTCCGACCCACACCAGAGCCAAGACTGAATGTACAACGCCCGTGCAGCCTTTTATATCATCGTTCACAAATAAGTTGCAGGGTAGAATAATAAGAATTGATGACGCAATCACGTTATAGTGGCGTGACTCCTGTACTCAAAGCATAAATTGCGCAGAAATTGAAAATCTTAAGTTTTCAATTATTGTTTGTGTGATGACAGAAAAAACTCGACAAAGATTTCAATATTTAATATTCTCCAATATAAGTTGAAACTTTCTCAAGCAGCTACGTAGTTCTTGCAATTTGTGTATGATAGATTTGTTATTGTATTAGTACTAATATGTAATCTATATTTTAACCCGGAATTTATGTGGGTAAATTTACGTTTGCAGTATGCGCGCAATTACAGTTTACCTAGACAAATATGAAATAAATAAACATTTTTCTTTTAAATATGACTATTCTTGCAAGCTCAATCAAATTAATTCCAAAAGACTTAAAATTACAATTATTTAGTGCACAACAGCGTGGATAACCAAACTAAAAAACTATTCATTTTGATGGTTCTGTACCTCAAAAGAAAAAAACAGAATCCTTATAGGATCACTTTGTTGTCCGTCTGTCCGTTTTTAATTGTCATTATAAATGCATAACGCAGGCCATACACAGCTGTATCGACTCATGTTTCATTTATCCCTTACACACAGCATTATCCCTCCACTCCCACCAAAAAACTCTCTCTGTATCTGGTCTAGGGCAGGTACACAGTCCTAGGGCCAAAGGGCGCACCCATATTGATGGTTGCCGCTCGAGACCACGGCCAGATGACCTTGATGCCGTTCCCCAGAAGAAAGGAGCTGGACTAGAGAATGCTTCAATGCTAGCTCTTTAGTAAAGTAGGTTTAGAAACAATTGCACATATTTTGGAGATCTTTAAATAATCATCAATCATCAATCTTTCGTTCATCAATCTTTCGTTTAAATATTTTTACATAAAAGAATAATAGGTACACTACCTATTATGTTGTTTATGATTTTTACCATTTAAGTATTCTGTTGTTTGTGTCGTTTGTTTAAGTAACGCAATTCAGTATATTAGATAAATAATTCAGTAGTTTAAGCGGGCGAAGCCGCGAGTGGGTCGCTAGTCATAAAATAAAGTTTCCCGTGAGAATTTGCATCGTAAATTAAAACTAAATGTGGCTTGCGTTTTTACTGTTTCTTCAGATATTTCCAGTGGGCTAGAGAAGATTTATTGTAATATGTACCTATATACATATTAAAACCGCCGTGGCGTAGTGGCACAGCGTTTGACTGTGAACACAACGGTTGTGGGTTCGATTCCCACTCGGGAGAATGATTTATTTACACTTCTTCGTTCTGATAACAAGACAAGCAAAATCTCGGGAATTGAGTGGAAAATGGGGAACAGTATTTTAATACTACGTTCCCCTTTGCCTACTCTACTGTATGCGGGATACAATGTTAAGCTATTTTTATGAAATACAAATGCTTTTATATTTCATAGCTGTCTATTAAATAAATATTTTTCATTGATACAGAAACATTTTGTTATTTTTTACAAAAACGAAGCTTTCAATTTTTTAAACAAATATAGATTTTTTTTTTCATTGAAGCGAAAAAATTGAATACAATGTTTGTGAAATGTTATTGATATTCTTTTTCTATTTATTAAAAAAATGTACACCTGTAAGGTAATATTATATGACATTGTTTATTGTTGAATAAAATACATATGTGAACTCCAAACCTATTTAATAACATTTCTTTTGAAATTATCACAATCAAATTACAGTATATAGGTCATATATATTTCTATGCTTACTAACTGTTCATTTTCTTGTTCATTTTGTTTGAAAATAATGGTATTTTCCGCCTGGCTAGCGTAACTGAACGCTGTAATTTATATATCTAGAAAATTTATATATAAGAAGAAAAATATAAACACAAACATTTACCCGAGAGACATCGTACGAAGTTCTCTCAACTAGTCGCTATTGCGCCGCTAGATCTAATTTAATTATTTAATTAATATTCCATTTGCTAAGTCAGAGGCAAAGCATGTGAGATTACAGATAAAAAAGGTCAAGGGTGCCTAACCTACATCTACCCAAGGACAGATTACAAAGACTGTAATAACAAAATATTTTCGTCCCTTATAATGTAATACGTGAAAAATTTCATTCCATACGTTGTCTCGTCCTAAATGTATTGTACATACAAAAGTAAATTAAAACAACAAGGGAACGGTAAACGTGCATTTAGAATTTTTTATCTCTAAAACCTTAATTTCCTCAAAAATGCTCATTTTACATCGGAAATTATTTCGCCTGTAGGTACGTCCCCGTCAAATTACATGTTTGCATGTCCCCAAGCGAGATTTCGTGTAAAACTTTGTAAATTTATACTAAATTTCATTGTGTTCAAGGTAATTGTGGCAAAATATTGTAGGATAAGAAATTTGATAAAGGGTACCGGATCATTTCCTTGTCTAAACTTTATAGCCATTGATATCTATACAAATATAATAAAGCGGTAGAGTATGTTTGTTTGTTTGTTCAAAGGCTAAGAACTCTGGATCTACTGGTCGGATGTATTTTTTTTTGTTTTATATGGAAACTTAATTCTTCAGAAATGCTATAGGCTATATAACATTACGGCGTAAGTCTTAGTTAGCTTTTAACGACGAAATAGCAAATAATAAGGAACGCCATCGAATTGCTATAGGCGCGTGCGCTACAAAAATAGTTAATTATATGTGAGTACGTTGTATGATACATTAAATTTTACTACAAGCAAAAGTTACTTCATTATCAAGGAACTTTAATGAAGACAATCTTCGGATTTTATAGGATTTAATTTGGACGTTTGGAAATTTATTTTTTCTTAACTATATTATGCTTTTATAGAGTAGTTAAAACTGCGGTTTCATTTAATGTGGTGCTTACACTTCCATCCTGTATAAAAAATGCTAATATCAAAAGGAATATTACTATTTGGTATAAGTTAAAGACCGTAGATTGTTCGTAGTATTGAAATATCTACGTATATTAACGTAGATAGCTTATACTATAGGAGAGAGAGACAGAGAGATAGAGAAAATACCTATTATAATGTTTAGTAGATGATTCACAAGTAAAGCAAGCGCGCCGTTGTGCTCTGCCTGCTATATGTGAGATTTTTTTATACTCCGTCTTCACCTTAATGCAAAAAATTACATAGTTTATTTATGGTCAAAATGCCTCATGAAAAAACAACTATGCATATAAATATATACTGTGATATTAGTATTTTGTTAATTAGTAGAGACCCGTCCCGGCTTCGCATGTGTGCTATATCTGGAAAACTACGTAATTGGGAAGTAGCATAGGCTACGTTTTTGTAGGAAACGGAGGGATAGATTATAACAAACATTAAGACACTCCTTTTACTTAACTTTTCGCCGAATTCTCGAATAAATAATAGTAATCATTGAAACTATAAAAATTTTCTTATATAAGTATAAAAAATAATTGAACTAATTGTAGCCATTATTTACTTTTGAAAGAATAATAAATTTTAAAATGACTAAATAACATTTGCTATTAATTTTATTCTCTCCATATCCAAAACCGCTCCTGTAACACACAATACCTACCTATCAAAATAAAATACCTAAAATTAGGGACTTCACCTGAAACAACAACATTTACACAATGAATTGTCCAATTTTCAGATTTCCGCATATCTCGTATAGGCGCGGCTCTAATTACATAATGGAGTACAAACTAAGCGGCAATTCCAGGGCGTGTTGGTTTAACGTATTGTCACAGTCATGCGATATGACGAGGGATTGGCATAGAATGTGGCTTATTAACTTAGGTGCTTTAAATAAATTTGTAGGTTAACTTAAATATGAATGAAAATTAAATATAAAAAATGTTTAACAATATTTTTTACATTAAATAACAAATAATAGGTGTTTATTTTATATGTGCTGACCCACGCGCGGCTTCGCCTGCTTCTTGTTATGTTATAGTCAAATGACACAAAACATTTACATAAATTGAATTTGTGTTATACTGCTATGTTTAAGTTATCAAAAGTTTTTCTTGAGAGTGGAACAAATATAGATCCTGATATTAGTAATATTTTCGAAACAGTGTGTGTTGAGTGATTCTCAACACCACGCTTTGCTTTCTTATAAAATTAATTCATTATCCCCGAGTAGGAATTGAACTCATAACCATCGCGTTTACAGTGAGATGCTGAGTCACTACGCCATGACGGACGCAAAGGATTTCCCTGTAAATATTGACATTATAAAAAATATCCAAAAATATTTACTTATAAATATTATTTATTTCAGCCAAGTAATATTCCATTTAACATTTTTAAATCCATTAGCTGCGAAAAGTATAAACGTTGTAGGCGCAGTCCATTAAGTTTGTACTTTGTAGGATAAGGTTACTATCCTTTAATATAAAACTGTCGAGCTTGTTTTGTTGATACGGTGATTGTTTCTTAAGTCATAAATTTTTAAATATTTTTATTAGTAAAAACGATTTAAATTAGTAAAAATATATTTAATTTTATTTATTAAATATATTTTTACTAATTTAAATCGTCGAATAATCGTAAAGCTACCACCGGCTCAGAAAATAGTTCTGTTGAAAATAAACAGACGACAAGAAAATTTTAAAATTTGATTACTATAGAGAATGGCAGTTATCCTGTATGATATTCAATTAATATTAATTACATACATATTTTTTTATCCCTTAAATATTCATGTGATTAAGTTCATATATAATATTAAAAGTAATGTACCTTTTACTTTTAAAATAAATATGTAAGGAAAAAATATTAACAATTGTCTATGTATTTAGAAAACGTATAAAAATTTGAAGGCAACGGCGTAGGACCTGGTCGTTTTCCAGAAGGCGCGGGTTCGAGTCCCGCTACGTTAAAATTTTTATATGTTTTACTAAATAAGTATTTTTCTTTCCTAAGTGTGGAATAACACTTTAAAAATATTTAAAAATAATTGTCTATGGACTTATGATCCATAACGGATATACAGGATGGAAGTGTCAGTGCTCCTTTATAATAATAATATTTAATTAATTGGTGTTAGTGGCTTTAGTGTTGAGGCAAAAGGCACTAGGTTCCCTCTGCCTACCCTGCTGTGTGCGAGATACAGCGTGAAGCTGATTTATTTTTTGATTTATGATTTTATCTTCAGGTATCCGATGGAGTCACATAAATTTTTATTAAAATTTTCCAAGATCAAAACGTTTACAGTAAAGAGTTATGAGGATAGTATAAATGAATGACTGATAACGCCACGCGTTGTCATAAACGTGGAAGCAATTAAGTATGGAAATAAATCATAAAAATAATTACGCAGCGTGAATACGACTTTTTGATTACATTTGATTGTAGGCACAAAATTTTACCATAACTTTGCCTCGAATAGTAAAAAACAATGTAAAAAAGTGTGTTTAAATTAAAAAAAAATAAACGCAATTTATATTTATATTCGCAAAAAAAATTATTTCGATTTTTTTTCTCTTTCACTCCTAATATTTCACGCAAACACCAGGTAGGCAAAGGGAACCAAATGTTGAGACATTTTTACGCCGAATTCCGGAGGCATTGCGTGTTGAGTGGCGAAACTCAACGCCGTGCTTTGCTTTGTTGCCAGAGCGACTAAAAATATAAAAAAGTTAAATATTCTATATTTTATACACAAAAAGACTATAAATTACAAATTTTGAATGTGTTTCCTGCAATTTATATTTCAAAAGTATAAATAAATACGTAATTGTTGCACCAAATGAGCGATAGTATAATAGTTAAATAAAATGCCACTAGATGTCGCTACAAAACTATTATATAAAATTTGATAAATACATTCAACAATATTTTATTATAAAATTACATAAATACACAAATTATTATATTATTCTATTTTATTTTATTATGTTGTTATTTAATATATTAAAATGTCATTAAGACATCTGAAAGACATTTTATAATCTGTGATTTCTCAGCAGTAAAATGTCAGTTTCGCTCCAACTTTTGCTAAGTGTAGTAATGTAGGAGACGGCGGCCTAAAAATAAACACGTACGCCGTAAAATTTATACGGCTTCAGTGTTAATTATAGAAGATTAATAAAAGAGATCAAAAAGAACATACTATTTATTCATTTGACAGAGGTAAGAATTTTTAATTTCTAATTTAAACAGTTTTAAAAAGTTTCTTTATGTTTTTGGTAGTAAAATTTTGTTTTTAGTTCTATATTTTCATTACAGCAGTTAATAAATTAATATTAAAACAACAACTTAAAAGGAGATATTTTATGGTTAAATTATTCTCAAACATATATAACAATATAAAAATAATATATTATAGAGTATTTAAATTTAAAAATAGGATAATTAGCTTATTTTTAATTTTAATAATACTTTGCAATGCTACTTTATATACACTTTATTTTCTTTTTAATTATCTTTATTGATAATTTTATTAGCGCTAATTTTATTACAATGAAATAATAATCTCTATATCTCGTACAGTCCAGTAGCGCCATCTAATGAGGAATAGTGTTGAAAACGAATCAGAGTGAACTCTTAAAACCTTCAACTCACAATTGAAGACGTACTTTTAATATAAATCTACAGATGGCGCTATTTTTTGTTTTAAAATTATTTTCGACTGTGCGATGCGATGTAGGGCAATGTGTTTTACAATCTAGTTTGTAAGTATGTGATGTACATACATTTGTATTGTATTAAAATTCTATTGGATTTGTGTTTTTTATAAGTTATTATTTATAATATTATATGTATAAGTATTAAGTACCTACAATAAGAATATGTATTTAGTCAAATTAATTCTGAAACAATACTTTTATTAAAAAAATATGTTTCTGAAAGGTACACTTGGATTAAATTATAAAAACATCAATTTTATTTCATATATTTTTAATAATTTTCTTAATTTTGACGGTAATAAAAAAGACTGTTTGTGCTCCTACGATTGGTCCCTGTTGATTGGCCTTAATTTTAATATATTTCTTTTAATCTAAATTTATCACGTCAAACGAAACATACATAATAGTAATAAGAAAAGTTTCTTGTAATAATAATTAACATTAAAAAAATATATTTTGATTCAAGCTTTAAGCGTAATAAATCCAGTAAGCTTCACACTTAACAGAAAAAACCATAATAAGGCAAAGCTTTAAATAAAAAAAAATCCTGAAAGCTAATATAAAAAGTAATAAGCATTCGAAATGGTTTATACGTAATAACAGATGAATCCATTTGTTCAGTCTTTCGAGAGAGTGACTCTGAGATGAAAATGCAATATTACTCTCACTTCAAAGTTCTTGGCGACTAAATGAGTTTTCGTACCACCATCGGCCATAGAAAATAAACATCCTTGTAACTTAATAACGAGATTTTGATATATTGTAAATATTGGGTCGTATATCGGTGTATTAAGTATTTACGAATCACATAGGATTTTGGGGACGTAATTCATAAATAATTTGGTAAACCACTTCGTTTTCCACTTGTTGCTTGTTATTTCATCGTTTCATTTGTTTGTATATTATGTTTTTTATTAGCGATTTTTGTGATATCGTTTATGAGCAAGTTCTGTTGTAGGTGACATAAAAAAAATACATATTTGTCTTTCAAATAGCTGTGTAATAATTTTTCATCGTTGAGCGAACGGGGTGAAGCGAAGCACCCTATAAACATACCACTTCGTAAATAAAATAAAAAAAGAAAATCCAATCAAAATAAAATTATAAATATTATTTCAGAATCAAACACAAGTACGGCTGCTGAATCGAATCAACAAAGTCAATATGGTAATATTTTTCCATTAAATTATACTATTTTTTTTCTAATTAAATTAAGATATTTTTAATATTAATACTTCATTACAGTACGGGTTTGTAAATTATGCTCTAGAGCTATTGGTTACAAAAACCTATGGTGAAGAAATATGGGAGAAAATAAAGTGAGTGTATAATGCTTAAATGTACTAATTAGTTTTAAAAGTAAAAATATATATAAAAAATAAATGTTTTGTCTTAAGTCATGTTATTTTTACATGTTTTAGCTTTACTCTGTATCCTATACGTAGCAGAATAGGTAGAGGGAACTTAGTGTTTAAACACTCCGTTGCTAAATTTCCTTCGAAAATTCAAAACATTGCAATTTGAGTGTCGGATCTCAACGCCGCGCTTTTGCCTTGTTACCAGAGCGCGGAATATATTAAATATTTCATTCTCCGAGTGGGATAGAACCCACGACGTAGCGTTTGTCACGCACAACCATGTGACATGTGCTCCAGCGTCTCTTAATCTAAAGTACTAACATTTTATTATCACTTTTTTTACTTTTAAAATTATATTAACATCATTTAATTTTTTTAATAGAAAAAAGGCTGAAGTGGCCATGGAGGGATCGTTTTTGGTTAGACAGATATATGAAGATGATATAACGTATAATTTAATAACAGCTGCTGTTGAAATCTTGGGTGCGTATGACTATTTTAAATTGAAAACAAAGGCATATTCAATATCAATAGTTTAAACAAGTCACTGTAAAAGATACGGTAGGCAGAGGGTTCTCCACTTTTTGCTATATTTTCGTGGCATTGCGTTTTCAGTGGCGGAACTCAACACCGCGCCTAGTTACCAAAGTATGGAAATGAAAATGTCAAATATTTAATATCCGGTAGTAGGAATATAACATACAACCGTAGCCCTTACAGCCATATCATTGATCCACCAGCCCACAAAGACCTCGTTGTACTTCATCAAAGTAAAGATATCTTATTAATATATTGAAGGTAAAATAAAATACATTTTGAATATTTATTTATATTTTTTTTTTGTAAAAATAAAGACGCTTCCGGGGTAGCGAGCCATATTTCTCTGTTCCTGCTGCACATTAATTTATGAAGGCAAGAATTGAACCCACAACTATCGCGTATTCAGCTAGACGCTGTACCATTGTGCTTTAACGGTTTTGACTTAAGCTGTATAAAACTGGAAACTTATAGCCTTTATGTGTAAGAGAAAAATAATTTACATAAATTTGATAGTTTTATTTTTATTACAATTGTTAAGTAGAAATTAATTAGAGTTTCAAGAATGGCTAATTTTCATTACTTTTGTTGCTTCTAAAAGATTTGAATTCTGTTTAATATTCAGAGCTGTATTACAATTTTGTCTTTTTAACAAATTTGTTTTTTGAAATAAAAACGTTCCATAGACGAATCAATTCTCATGAAGAAATACACATTTTTAAATCTAAATACCTTAAGCTGGGCCGTCTGGTGACTGATATAACAAAACATACCTGCGTATTCGTCTCTAAAGCAAAGATTATTCCTTTAAAAACGAGGAGGCAGACAAATTTGAGGCAGGTCAGGACTCTTGTAACGTCTCTATAGGACTAAAAGTGATCGGGTGAAACTCTAAAACATTAGAATAACAAGTTGCGCAAATTACAATAAATATTAATAAACTATAAAATCTATAAACAACCTATTACAACAGAGTTGGCCTAAATATGATTAATCATATTATTTTTATTTTTTCTACAGAAAAGCCCGCAGATGCCATATTGGAGTTATTTGGGATGACTTTCTTTGAATTTTGTCAAGATTCAGGATATGATAAGATTCTGCAAGTCCTAGGAGCAACGCCACGTGACTTTCTTCAGGCATGTAGATTACTATATAATAATAATACTACACCCAAAAAAAGTAATAACCAAAAGGGTTTTTTTTTATATAATAAATTAATTTTCATTAACAAAAAAAATTGAGATTTATTAATTATAATAATTTCAGTTGAATATCATATTCTGACTCGATACCAATTAAATATTTTTTTCGTTAGAACTTTTACTGTCTATGAATTGGGCTTAATATTTAACTTAAATTTCCATTATAAGAAAAGACTACTGATTTTTATTCTTTTTCTTTTTCTTTATTCAGTCTAACACAAGAAAGTAACCATATTTCAGAATCTAGACGGTCTCCACGACCATCTAGGTACCCTGTATCCGGGCATGAGAGCCCCATCTTTCCGCTGTACAGAGCGCCCTGAGGACGGTGCGCTGGTTTTACATTACTACTCCGATAGACCCGGCCTGGAGCATATTGTTATTGGGATTGTAAAGGTAATAATAGAATTTATTATTGATTGGAAATTCAAATTTGGATTGGATGATGTTTGTAATTGTCATACATTAACCTGATCTGATCAGATATAGAGCAAATTAGGACTTATTCCTGGAACATGATATTTGTTCTATTTTGTGCAGTATGTGAGCATCGAGCACTTTATGGAACGAAAATGTTACCCTTTGTCCTAAAACTCAAGAGACGTTTTAGGAACAATCCAATACCACCTTCTATGCCTTTTGGATTTGAAATCACTTTTAATTTTAATAATTAACTACAATTAAATTTAATTAGTTACATTTCAACTATTCTACATTGTCAATGTCTGTTCACATAACTACTTCCACGTACTCATATATTTTAATTTATTAATAGTATTATATATTTTTATTTTAATGTAATTTTCCAGACAGTAACAAGCAAGTTACATAAAACCGAAGTAAAAGTGGAAGTCCTGAAGACCAAAGAGGAATGTGACCACGTCCAGTTCCTTATAACTGAAACGTCCAACCCCGGACGTGTGTCTGTACCGGAAATAGCTGAAATTGAAACTTTATCACTTGGTAACGTTTTGCTTTCTATTTTACTATAAATATATGTAAATTAAGAGACATATAATGGTGTTTAGTTAGGTTGGTTTGTATTTTAATACGCTTTTATTAAATTAAGTTGTAACTATGTTATAAAATCTAAGAAATTAAATTTTGCCCACTTTTAATAATTGCATCATCATTGAAATATGGCAGCAATACGTAGCTTGATGACAACATAACAATATGGTATCGAGTTGGTCTGGTGAGGGAATCAGGACCTGAATAGTGGTGCTCTTCAGAGCTTAATAAAAAACCACTCGAATTAAGGCTCATGTAATTTATAGCTCCAAGTACATTCCATAGCGTTTATAATACTTGGTGTAGAAAAGTGTGTTTTAGTTTTTAAACGCGAATTATTATTGTTTGTTAGATTTTCTTTTCTTAAATTAAAAAGTAATAAGCACAAGTTTCATTTTGCCGAGCAGCATGCTTAATTACACACATTAGCTAGAGGTTTAACTTATCCTTCAGAGACTAATTAGTTTCAACTTACAGCTTATATAAACTACCAATATTTTAATTAATTAAAAAAGGTTTCAGATTTGCCTTAAAATCGATTTAAAATTAAAATAAAAAATATATGTGAAGGTTGTAGATTCGATTCCAATTTATACTTACTGGATTTTCACCGAATTTTCGAGGCATTGTATGGTGAGGGGCGGAACTCAACATCGCACTTTATCTCCTCACGAGATCAGAAAAATGAAAATATTCAATATTTCATTTCTCTGAGGTGTAATCGAAATCACAACCGCTTACAGTTACATCCTTATGCCCTCAGGTCACGACGGCCCCAAATATTCTACAGGGTGGAAGAGGCAGCGCTCCTTTTACGGAAACAGCATATAGGGCAAAATATTTCAAACCCATACCTAAAGAAATTAATCAAGATGCCTCAACAGTTTGGACGTAGGATTTTTTTTTCATTTCACGATTTTTATCCATACCTGTATTTCGTGTGACGCGATTAGGCGTATAGATCCCAATAACGTAAACACTTACTACTACAAAAATACTACTAAAGGTTAAACAACTTTGAACTTTATCGGCAATACCTACGACTCGATTTCAGAATGAGGCGTGTGCGGCGGTGTTCCTTTGATAGGTGTATGTGTGCGTGCGTCGTCCTTACAAATGGCGTTTTATTTTAAAACGACAATTTCATTATTTATTTTGTTGGAAAAAATAATAATAACTTTTTCATTTTTGGGAATTTATTTTTTTCTGATTTATATTAGGCTTTTATAGAGTAGTTAAAACTGTGGTTTCATTTAATGTGGTGCTTACACTTCCATCCTGTGTATTACTAAGTAATAAGGCTTTAACATATTTTAGAGCCAAAAGTAAGTCCAGCGACATTTTGCCGTGTGTTTCCATTCCATCTAATGTTTGATCGGGACCTCAACATAGTACAGGCGGGACGGACGGTAGCGAGACTTTTGCCTAGAGTGTCTCGTCCTGGTTGCAAGATCACTGATGTTTTGGATACGGTATGTTATAGATATGCTTTTTCGTGTCATTTATGTGCTTAGAGGCCTCCGTGGCGCAGGGGGACTAACTTGCTCTCGTAACGAGGCTGGCGGCGCAAGGAAAAGGAGTGTGGCGTCGAGTTTCGTCACTCAATGCGTAATGCCTTAATAATTCTGCGGAAAATGTCTTAATGAGAACGGAGTGTCTTAACATTTGGTTTCCTTTGCTTAGTCTGCTATATGCAGGATACAACGTGAAGCTAAATAAAAAACTAAAACAAGAAGGATTTTCCCAACACTAAGAAAGCTATGGGAAATGTGACTGTACAAACAGAAAGACCATTGTAGCGCAGTGAATCAGCCTCTGGCTGTAAATACAATAGTTACAACTATTGTATGGTTATATAAGGTTCGATCCCTATTCAGGGAAATAATTAATTTGCATTTCCCTGCTCTGGCACGACAAACATCCTAGAGCTCCATTCAGCATTTTTGATTTAAATTATATGTGGTAAATACAATGCGAAGTGCCAAATACTGTTTATCATTTTGTATTTCCGTAAAAAATCTGTAGATTATAAATGGTATAAATGTTTTTCTTTTTTTTCTGTTCAGGTGAGACCACACTTAGAGATGACTTTTGCAAATGTACTGGCCCATATAAATACTGTATACGTTTTGAAGACTAAACCCGAAGAAATGATTGTCACTGATGCTCATGAAGATATAGCTTCGTTGCGTTTGAAGGTAAAAATAAACATTAATTTACTGTTGTTTAAAATTTATTTCAATTTGATTCATTTTGTTCCTTATGTAATTCTAGGGTCAAATGCTGTACATTCCGGATACAGATGTTGTGGTATTCCAGTGTTATCCTAGTGTCACAAATTTGGATGATTTGACGCGGTAAGCACATATAACTTATGACTTTTGTTTTAACATCTTTAGTAATTTACAATATTCTATCTCTGTAGTTAAGATAAATATCATATATATAATTTTGAATTTAGGGCTTGAAAACTTGTAATTAAGTAATGCATAGCGAAAACGAAAAGTATTTTTTTTAGCTTTGTAATATATTTTTATTGCAGTCGCGGTTTATGCATTTCTGATATACCACTCCACGACGCGACAAGGGACCTGGTTCTAATGTCGGAACAATTCGAAGCCGATTACAAACTGACACAGAACCTAGAAGTACTTACGGATAAACTACAGCAAACATTCCGCGAATTGGAGGCTGAAAAACAGAAAACTGATAGGTATTATATTTTTTTTATAATTTAACTGTATTTTATTAACTAAGAAAAAATCGTTATGATTTGTCAAACAAAAGTTTCTTAGCTCAGTCTAGTAAAAATATAAAGGTACCCGGTATTATAGATCTTAGAATAGAATTGGAGATAGGTAAGATAAGTCACAGATTCTTTTTGCTTCAGTCAGTAACAGGCTATTTTTATGACTTAAATAAAATACAATTTAAAAAATGTAAAATATGCATGAATATTGTTTCATTGTTAATTTACACACGATTACAAATGTTCCAAATTATTTTTCAGACTACTATACTCAGTGCTACCAATATCAGTTGCAACTGAACTACGTCATCGTCGTCCTGTACCCGCACGCAGATATGATCCCGTAACCCTCCTATTCAGCGGCATTGTGGGCTTCGCCAACTACTGCGCTAGGAATATAGACCACAAGGGCGCCATGAAAATTGTAAAAATGCTAAACGATTTGTATACAGCATTCGATGTACTTACCGATCCTAAGAGAAACCCTGATGTATATAAGGTTAGTTTTTGTTTAGTTTCAGTTTCATAGAACGGTAGGTAAAGAAAACTTAGATTTAAGACCCCTAAGCTCCAATTTTCGAGATTAGCTAGATGAGTGGCAGAACTCCACACCGCCCTGTGTAATAAGGGCCAGAGTGAAGAAATGCAAGTAATTATTTCCTCGGAGTTTAAATGGAATCCATGATCTAGTGACTTGGTGTTGGTGCTGCCACACCACAACGGCCCCAATCATGGTATTTTCCTATTAAAACTAACCAACAAGGTACCATCATATCAGCGTGTCCATAAATTGTTATATACCCGTACACTAGCACTGGACTGGTGCGTTATCAGATGCAATAGTACTGGTGCGTTATCAAGTAATAACGCACCACTGATAGTGCGAAGTCTATATTGTGTTTTGACATGTCGGAGACAAATTTGATATATAAATTTGATATATAGCTTGCTGGTTAAGCAAAACCAACCAGATTTATGTCTAAATCGTATTCTGGTGTGTTATAGGTTGAAACAGTGGGAGATAAGTACATGGCGGTATCTGGTTTGCCGGAGTACAAAGTAGCTCATGCCAAGCACATTTCTCTCCTTGCTCTAGAAATGATGGATCTTTCTAGAACTGTCACTGTCGATGATGAGCCTGTGGTACGTTATAGCGATTTAATTTTATTTAAATAAGTCAAAAAATAAGATGATAGTGTTAAGGATGAATGATGTCTTAGCAGAGTTGATCAATATTTTGCGAAAAATAGTAGGCTGGGTAATAATAAAAACACTATTAATGTTTCCATATTATTTTTTTGTTATTAACTAAGTAAGGAAATGAAAATAATTCGTTCCAAGTGGAAACCGAATCAACAGCCATCGCGATTACAATCAGACGCTATGCCGCAGCGACTCGACACCCTTAAAGTGTTAAATTTATTTCTTTTACAATAAATGTTATTGCTACCTAAAAAAATCGAACTTCATAACTTCATTATGCACAGGCTATTTAATTTCGTTCACATATATTGATGTTTTATCGTATAAAACTGGAACTTCCTAACATCAATCTATTGACAGGGTATAACAATAGGCATACACTCGGGCGAGGTGGTGACGGGCGTGATAGGTCACCGCATGCCGCGCTACTGCCTGTTCGGCAACACCGTGAACCTGACGAGCCGCTGCGAGACCACCGGCGTGCCCGGGACCATTAACGTCAGCGAGGATACTTATACGTGAGTGGGTTTTTTTAAAATAATAATTGAATTGTCTTTGTTAGATTCACGCTGTATTGCGCATCTTGGAACTCAGTGTTAAGACTCTCCATTTACCAATTTCTGTTCAAAGTTTTTTTGATATCAGAACCAAGAAATAAAAATCATTTACTCCCTCGAGTATGATTCGAACCCACAATCGCGTATTTTTGTTTGTTTGTGATGTGAATATTTTCTCTGTTTTTCTTCACGCTTTTTGCCTAGCCATATTATACTTACAATGCGGTAGCGAGTGAGAATGGAGCGCCACACTCTACGGTGTCAAGATAGCTCATTCACCTCGTCCACTGTCATCAACCAGCATATACATTCCATCCTCATAGCGGGGTCCTAATACTTTTTACAAGACCTTGTGTTTTCGAAGATCAACCGAAGTCTTCCACTGTCGCTTTGACCACTCACTTTTAACCATCAATCTTTTTGGCCATTCATTCGTTACTAATTCTCTCAACGTAAGTAAAACCACTTGAGCAAATTCTTCTTTATTCTTCATTTCATTTCATATCTTCCATCTCTGATTTTTCTGTCATATTATTTGAATTATTTTCATTTTTCTGGTCTATTAAGAGCAGATTTCACCATTTTAAATTTAGATTGTTTCGAAAATAAAGAACGGAATGCCATAGTATGGTCATTTCAATGTGTTTCTTGGCTTACCCTAATTACAAAAATGCAAGAAAGAAAAAAAATCGTTTAGTAAAATAGTTGAAGTCAGGCATGGCGCAGGGGCACAAGCAGGTGACTATAAACGCAACAGATTGTAGGTTCGATTCCCACTCACTCAGCTGAGTAAAATATTCCCTTATATGTCGCTGGTAATTGAACCTGTGTATTTTTTTACTCTGACAGTAATATAGTTAAATAAACATTAATTTACCATATTCGTACCAACAATATTAGGTATAGGCAAATTTTCGTGGATAACTGTAAATTAGCATATATACTTATTATGTCCAAAACTTAGTAGGGAATATTTCCTATAATTATTGGACAGTATTATGATATTTATCGTGATATTATTTTTTACACATACACAGATATACAAGTAAATTGACACTCAATAAAACCATATATTTTTTATTAAAATTTATTGTATTTTTAATCATCCAACAAATCTAAATATTTCTTAAGCGCAGGTGGTATCGGTAGCTGCTGAATGCCGAACGGCAGCTCAAAGTTTTCCCATAGCATTTGTCTTATTTGGCATCTACATAAATGTTTTAATTCGACCGGTTTCAAACCACACCTTGAAGCTGGAACCAAATGATCTTTTAAAATATCAGCATACTTTTCTAGCACAGTCCTTCTTTGGTAATTATAATCATCTGGCAATTCTAAATGCTTTAGTGCTCCCTTGTCAACAGTAAATACAATCCTAGGAACAGCTCTCAAAGTCAATTTGAGACAGCTTAATAATTCGTAGGGATATTTTCTATTATATTCCTTTAGTCTATCTAAAATAGATTCTATAGGATTTGTAGATACATGATCTGCTGTTATTCTGGCACCAAATCTTAATAATATCATTAAGATTTCGGAAGTGCCCATTTGTATGACCACTCTTACGGGGGAAGCCTTTCCACAACTTTCTAAAGGTACATCAATAAATCGATATAATTTCTTGTCGTCCTTATATTCTAAGCTAGCGTTAGTAGCATGATCTAGGAAAAATACTAATGCGTGAACGTTTTCCTCTTTGTTTGAAAAATCTGATTTCCATCCAGCTAAGAAGTATGGGGCAGATGTGCCAAATATCGCCCCTGTAATCAAATAAATAAATATTTTGTGATTGATGGTTAAGTAAAAAATTCAGTATCGGATTTTAATTTTTTAAGTTTACTTTATTATTTAATAGTAAATTAGGATCTTAAATAGCAAAGGCTGTTGTGGTACAGGGGCACAAACATTTGACTGTGGACGCGATGCAATGATTTTTCTTTTTGTTTGCTTGCTCTGGTATCAAAAAAAGCGCGGTATTGAGTTCCGTCACTCAAAACGCAATGCGTCAACTAAAGTGTCTTATTAGGAACAATGTGTCTTAAAACTACATTTCCAAGTTCTCTTTGCTATGTGCAAGATTCAGCGTGAGACTTATAGATAAAAAAATATATAAAATTTTTAATAATATTGTATTAATATTATATTTTACATTAAACAGATATACATACAGTAATATACAGGAATATATAGTTCCTTAGTTTACTATAGCCAAATTGAAAATTCATACAGACCCAAAAATATTCTTTCGAAAGTACCCTCGCAAGCGTACAGTTCATCCAACAACGCGGCAACTATACCATTGTCCTGTAGACTCCAGTCGAACGCTAGTTTCATAGCAATGTATAGTAAATTATGGTACTTCCCCATGAGGCATACGTCGCCGTTGTCGCTTTTACATCGATTATGGTATCTTAAAGCTGATGATACGAACGATTTACACGTTGCATTATCTGATCGATTTTGACCTGAAAAAAAAATCTAAAAGGTTATCCGATTATAGTAATATATTGATGTAGCTATTACCAATTCGATTAAAATTATAATTTAGTCGTTAACTGTAGTTACATTTCAATAAGGTTATGTAGGTATAAATCCATAAATTATTTGTTTTAATTGATCAATGTTTCAATAATTTTGTTATATAGAAAACAAATATATTATCAATTACAATACTATAGGAATATTATATTTTTTTTTACAAATCAAAATACGCCATAGTTTTTACTTTTTTGGTGACTTTTTTTTAATTAAGAAAATTAGAAGCGGAAGGACTTAATTCGGTTGATTTAAACCACACCTCACAACGCTGTCTTGAAATCGGATGGAAAGTGAAGAATGGAGAATATCTTAACTACTTCTTTTGTCCTTGTCTATTCTGCTATGCAGTATTCAACGTGTTGAATAAAAAAAATAGTCGAATTGAGAACTTCTTTCATAGAAGACAGTTAATAAATTAGAAATAACATGCAATATATTTATTATAACTAACAATAAAAATATAGTATGTAATATCATAGAATCTTTATTGTTCAATTACACTTAAATGATAGTAAAACAGTGAATTGTTCCAATTTAACGCATTCCTGATCTATCTAATTATATAGTAATATAATATCAGAAGATTTCTCAACTAGTATAAAAACATAATTATATTTGATAGGCTAGATTAATTTCTTTAGGATTATATACTTATCATTGAAAATTGCATATTTATATATCAAATATAAAATTCGTGGCCTAGGGGCATAAGGGTGTGACTGTAACGCGACAGTCGACGGGTTCGATCCCCACTCGAGGAAATGAAGTATTTTTTTTGGTACAGCGTGAAGCTGATAAAAAAATATAAAATTAGGTCATTCATTTGGTAAGAGAGGTAGGGGGAGACCTCGGTAGACCTTCGAAAACACAGTATCAAAGATACTGGAGGAAGTCAAGTATGAGTATCCCCCATGTAGGAAGAGATTGATGACAATGGACGAGGCGAAAGAGGTACGTAGAGACCGTAGCGTTTGGCGCTCCGTTCTCTCTGACTACAATGTATAATAGTTAATAGTTAAGAGTATCTATAATTATAATGAATAGTGTGTTATAGGTAAAAGTTATTAGTGAAAAGAAATTGTAACATTTAATATTTACTATTTATAAAATAATATTATTAAAATACCTATAAAAAACAATTATATCTATTTTTGTAAATTTAATTTATACTAATTTACATTACTTTAATAATTTTTCATTATTAATTTTAAACCATAATATCACAAATAGAAACTTTCTCAATTATAATTTGTTGCTTCACGGTTATTTCCGGCAGCAGCAGGTAGGCAGAGGGAACCTAGCGTTAACACATTCCAATCTCCTCTTACCGCCCAATTTTCGAGTTCAAGCCTCGCTATGTGTAATACTAGAACTAGAAACTCTTTCAAAATTATAATTTGCTAAGTATTTTATTATATACCTTTCGCACATCCAGCAATTACTGTATTAAAGTATTCCACAAGTTCCCGCCGTTTGAACCTTTCGTTTAAACCGTCACGTTGTATATTACAAAACACTTCGTCGAAATAAAACTCCATGAACGAATCCATGATTCACAAAAAAAATTTACACCAAGAAAAAATATAAAAAAATATATATTTTTATGACTTTAAAATTTGATTAATACTAGACATGTTGACATTGAAAAATGTGTCAGTTATTTAATCAAAAATATATAGCTTTTGTCAGTTGAAAACTAATTTTTTTTTAAATATTTGCAACTTTTTTTCAATAGTTGTTCTTAAGTCAACGGCTAGTCTAGTAATAGAAAGTAAATCACTATACGACCCTTGATAATGCGAGAATACGTATAAGTGCTATTTAATCTGCTTTACTTTGGTTACTTGGGAAGCCGTATACGGAATAGTGTTTTGTCGGTTTTTATATTTCATAGTTTTATGTAACTTATACGTATTATTATTGTTTAGAATGACAACGGAAATTACATTTCATATATGAACAGATGTTGTATAATTCATAGATAATATTTCAATATACTTAAGCTAAAATATGTTATGTATAATCATTAAAAGTTTGATATTTATTAAATGATTTTATTAATTAAGAACAAATTTGTTTATTCAGTCATTGACAAAAGAGTCACTTAATGTATTTTTTTAGTTTGACTGTAGCTCGCACATTACAGCCCGCCCGAAGGGTAAGCAGACGAAACCCGGAAACCTAAAGTTAAGACACTGTTCCTATTAAGACACTTCCTTTCTCCACTTTCAGCTTAATTTTGGAGGCATTGCTGGGTATGTTGAGTAGCGAAGCTCGACGGCGCTATTACCCTCCTTATCAGAGCGAGCGCATTGTTTACGAAAAAGGTGCAGCGGTATTAACGTTTCGCCGTCCCCATTCAACGCAGCCCTTGGAAAGTCTTTCTTGATATTCCTCTCTGATCGTGGATCTTGAAGCTTCCACTCTCTTGTCCGACACTAGACTTAAAAAACGTATTTATATATCACATAAAAATATCCTGATAATTACAAAATTTGTTATATTTTCAGTTATCTCATGCGAGAGGACAATTACGATGAACAATTTGAACTCACTTATCGTGGACATGTCTCTATGAAAGGGAAAGCAGAGCCGATGCAAACTTGGTTCCTCACCAGAAAGACAGCTTAAGATAAGAAAAGGAATCCCGTACAGTACCTCCAGCGAGTCGTGGCCCTCAAGTTAGATTTTCTACTCTTTAACGCATTGTTGACTCGATTAGAAAATTACGCTGACTTCAGGGCGGCTCGTTGACCGTACTATACTGAAAAGCAGTATAAAATATATATCTCACGACCACCACCTATATTTAATTCTTGTATTTAAATAAGTAATTGTAGCGCTAAACAATGCTTTTTCACGTTAGATATTTTTAAAAGATCACAATATATCAAAGAGGACTAGGAACTTAACATTTTTAAATATAAATGAATATAAAAATATAACAAAGGCCTAGGGGTTTCAGAGAGAGGAATCTCAAGTAGTGTCTTCTGCATCCAGTTTTTGATCCAACAGCTAGGCTAGGCTAGGAATCTCAAGATCAATCTCAGACTTGAGACCCGTTTATACACACAGGCCTAAGAGATTATTATTTACGTAATCTTTTTCATACGTATATTGTTAGAATGCTATGATATTTTAAAAAGAATAGTTTTATAAATCTATCTTTGTTACTTTGTAAATGTAAAAGAAGTTTTATTTATTTATTCGATTTTTTATCACGGTATATAAATAAATGTACTGTCACAAATAAAGTTTATTCTAAATTAATGTAATTGTAGTATAGTAGTAGGAGATATAAAGTCGTGTCTATATTAATATGTAATAATATATAAGTTATTTGTACATTTTTTTCTTTTTTCATAATATATGCAAAATATACATATTTTATCAAATAAAATTAAATGCACCAAAAGTATTAAAATATAAAAACAAAATGATATATGAGATTCTTCATACATTGAAAATAAAATACAAAAGTAAACGGCTTGAAAAAATTAATTTAAATATAGAAAACACGTAGGTTTTTAGTATATTTATCTATTATACGAATTTCAATAATAGGCAATTGGTCAACACATTTATTTGCATTTATATTACACAAAACTATTCTGTGGTCGTTCATATTTCCCTTTTATGGTAATTCCTTCTTTTCCATACTTAAAACACGCAAGTAATTTTTCTAAGAAGACAAATAAGATGAGATTAGTATAGTATTTATGATTTAATTGAATTCTAATATAATAAAATATAATTAAAAATGAGATTTTTGGTAGAAATGTATGTATTTCTTCGTTAAAAAACATTTAATGGTGTTATTTAACTAAGAACACTTTTTTATTATAGTATAGTTCCTAAAGTATGTATTCGTAGATTATTGTTTACCTTCCTTGGATTGTTGGCTTAAAGTACCATGAGGGTACTAGATTCGATTTAGACTTGGGTAAATTATATTTGAATTCAGGCCAGTCGCGGCGCAGGGGCTCAAAGCTGCGACTGTGAACGCCACGGTTGTGGGTTCGACTCCCACTCCAAGAAACGAAATATTTAATATTTTTATTTTCTCTCTGTGGTAACGTAAAGTAAGTAACATTATAATGTGTTTATGTAGTTTCATTTTCGTAAGCAAATAATACAATAATTTATTAAAATAACTTTTTAAGTGATACAATTTATCTATTTAATTTAGTGCATTTATATTATTTTCTTAAATTACTAGAAGGAGAATAAGGAAAACGTATGTACTTATTAAAATTTATAAATTTCTTGTTGTACCTGAAACAAAATAATTCTATCAAAGAAAGTACTTTAGTTTTAGCTTTAAGTTCGTGTATTAACAATCTAGTCATGTTAGTGATAAGCTTATTAGTAATAATATATTATGTTCGAATTTCCACTGATATTATAAATTATATTCTTCTAGTCATTCAATAAATGTTTAGTCAATGTAATATTGCTTATTTATTTTCTCTAATTTATAACTACTACTGTAGTCAGCGATACTCAGTTACATGTATATGTAGATGTAAGTTGTGGACTATCCCATATAAATATGTATAAACTGGACGACTGTGAGTTCGACTCCCCTTCAAGGGAATCAATTATTACCATTTCGATTTTCTGGTAAGGCAAAATGCGGTGGCGAGTTTAAATCAATACGCAAGTTTTTGAATTCAGGTTGATATAGAGAGTGCTTTGAATTTTTTTACTGCTTACCCTTACTATGCAGGATAAACTAAAACTGAAAATAATTATAATTATTTGTTTAATCATTCAAACGAAGTACAACATTGGGGTGTTTACAATATTTTTTTAACTAAAAATGTGTGTTTTTTTTAACACAGTGCATCTACTTTTGAAGTCAAAACAATAAAAAAAAGTCAAATGCAATAATCAAAAATTAATTGAATTAACGATATCAAAGATGACTGGCGTGCAGCAAATCTGAATTCTTATCTTCACTGGATATATTAACTATCATTTATGTTAGTTTAGCTAGCTGTATAATATTATTAATGATCCTGAGATCTGAAGTCTGAATAATACCAGTAACTAATCTAAACAAAAAATATGTACATATTCCCAGTACAAGGTTTTTAATTAATAGTCCTTTGGACCTATTTCAAATATTGCTATATTCATGTTCAAAATTAGGAATGTTGATTTTGAATTAATTGAATTTGGATTTTGTGTTAAATTGGCGTACTTTTGAAATATAATTTAAATGAATGTTGCTGTATTATAAAACGATGTTTCTATGAACAATACAACCATTTTAATATTTAACAAAATTAAATACGTAAAACTTAAACGCAAAGGCAAGGTTGTATATTACAACAAATGCCTAAAAATAAGCGGTTTGGAATGTCGACTGACGACCTCCACTGTCCGGTTGTCCGGCAACATACAAAATGTTTTGAGAATATCGCCAAAATCAAGATTGGTCATATGAAAATACCTTTCTCTTTGATTTTTCTATATTTTTCTTCATATACAATTGAGGTTATCGTGGTGTAGCGGCACAGCGTCTGACTGTAAACGCGACAGTTGTAAGTTCTATTCCCATTAGGGGAATTAATTATGTTTTATGCATTCACTCTGGTGAATGTTGAATTTCGTCAATCAATACACAATCTGTTAGAAATTAGGCGTTAAGTGGGGAACGCTGAGTTCTTTCTGGGTCCCATTTTCTATGCGGGATACAGTGCGAAGTTAAAAAAAAAAAACAGGGAAATCTCTTTTCGCTAATTATTTCTGTTTAAAAATCGGAAGATTTTGAATTTACGAGATCCGCTTCCTTAGGGTTTAAATACACTGGGAATTTGTAATAAGAAGTCGATATTTGTAACGAAGAGAGCAAAAACTCCTGGTGCTAAAATGTCAATTTTCTGATTTTAGATAAATATCAATGTGATTTTTGGAAGAATTTCTCTTACAGGAGAAGAACGGTAAATATGTCAGTCAACTTCCATAAAGTTTTTCGAAGATTTGTTGTCAATTTAGAGCTTCAAAGGTGATTGCTTTATTTTTTAAGAGAATCAGTCATGTGATTTCAATACATCCTTACGAGGGTCGAAGCCTTCTTTTATAAGGTTACCTGTAAACACTGGATTACTGGGTGACAATACCGGTTTCTTCGTCCAATAATCCTAACTACCGCAGTGTAAACAAAATAATTAACAAATATTAATAGTTTATCGATTCCTGCCTCACTTAAGAGCATGTTGTAACGGTCCGCCTCAAAACTTAATACGTGTGCCGTGTGCAGTTAAACTTAAACGTTGTAGTTTAACTAACTGTCACCTCATTTTTACTACGGGCGTAAACGGTTTGACACCGATGTTACTATATTATTTATTTTAATATTATATATATTAATATTGTAAATTATATTTTAAGAATAAAAAAAAACGGTAAATTGATTAGACGTTTCTATTCCAGAAGCATTCGGTACTTTGACAGTCGTGGCGGAGGGGCACAAGTGTACCTCGACAAGGTGGGCTCGTTTCCAACTCGAGTAAATTAAATATTTAATGTTTTTATTTGTTGGCTCTGGTAACGAGGCTAAGCCCTGCGTTTTGCGTTTGCGTTTGCGTTGATTTCCGCTAATTTGGCGAAATTATACAAGATTGATTAGCCATTTCTATTCCATATAACTTTAGATATTCTGCTTAAACAGTTTTGGATTTACGTGAAAACTGACGTGTTTAAAGTGTCACACTTAGGAAAGAAAAATACATTTGTAAAAATCATATAAAAAATTTGACGTAGCGGGGTTTTTGAAAGTCATCCAAGACTTTATAAGTTTTATAAAAGTAATACTGTATTGATTTAGTATGGAAAAATATAAATAAAACCACGTTTTAATGTATAGCATGCAGAACTTTGAACATTGAACTGGATATTTATCATTGAACTCACTAAAATCCCATGTATTCTTAAAATTTTAGCCAATTAAGCTATAGGTAGGTATACATTATTATCGCAAATGTATCGCAAAATACTTATACGGTTGTCACCTTTTATGGGATCCTAAGCCTAAAAGCTTTATGGGAATGTTTAAATCACTTTGAAATAGTATGAAGAAGGGGAAGCAACAGGTTCAAATCAACATCAAAATATTACGTAAAGAATAGCGTCAAATCTAGAGTAATAGACCACAACTTAGTTATTTAAAGTTAGATACAGTATCTATACGAATATAAAATGGTCAACCAGTTTGTGGTCTTCCATCGACTGTAATTCAAAATCAACGGTCAAAGTTCGTTGCTCCTAATGCCAAAAGTGTCTAAAACTAGATATTTTCAATATATTCGGTATACATTACTGTTTAATTTTATAACAACTATATAAATATCTATAGAAGTAAAGAAATGTAGTAAAAACCCAAGTATTCATTATTGAGGTGTCATGACATCATTGCGTTTGAATTCATCCATGCAGTGGGGTTATCTTGTTATTTGAGTGTAGGCAAGCTTTTTTGTTTTATTGGTCATTTTATGGTTTTTCATTTAGGTGTGCGATAAAATACCCGTGGTATTTCCTTTTTAGTATTCCGTTTACGATTTAAAGTTGACTTTTAGACGTATTTTTTCTTTTATTAGAAATAATTTATTATTATTAATAAATTCATATAGCATATTATTATGAATTTATTGTTTGATAATTTGAGATGTTAGAGAGGAAGAATGAAAGAAAGATGGATACTGTGGAATTATGACCTCTTCGTGTGATATACACAGGGTGGGAGGTACTAGCGAGAAGGTTACAGTAGGAATAAAGAAGAATGTGCTTAACTGGTTTGGGCACATTGAGAAGATGAAAGAATGGTCAAAAAAATATTAAATATTTTTTTTACGCAAGAGTTAGGTATAGATCAATCATTGAAACGATCAACAAATTTTAAACTATTATATTAAACATTCATATTTTTTGTGTCCATATATTCATTAACTTAATATTGAATATTACTTAATCACCATGTTTGTAAATATTACGTTAAACATATAGATTAATTTTGTTATAACTTAACATAATTACAGTAAAAAACCTAATCAAGCTTGAAAATGAGGTGATATATCACTTAATAATATAATTAATATAATGTCTTTGGATATAATACGAGCACATTATCAACTTGTTGTGTAAACAACATACATATCTTAACACAGTTACACATTTATTACACATTTTATTAATATCAAATTTCTCAATAAACGGTTAATTGATGACCAAACTGAACTGAAATCAACAACTTCTGTTACATTTAGGTCGAATTCAACCGTTTTGAGTTTTGATATTACCAAATAAGCTTCTTATATTGTTTAATAAATTAGGTAATATTTGTATATGGCTATTACATATCGTCATGAACTGATTAACTAATGCTTTAATTTTATTATTATATTTAAATACCTATAATTATGTATTGCAAAATATTTTAAAAGAAGCCATTAAAGACTGATCCACCTCTGCTGTACCACATTGCACTGGAATGACAGGTACAGGTAGCAGATAAACTTATGTTCGCCGGAATTCAGTTCAGATTATCGAAATTTACCTTTAGCAATAGGTCGTTTCGACTCAAAATTAAAAATTGCCGATCACAAGACAAAATAAGAAAAAAACACGCAAAAAAGTCGACTCGTGCGCATGTGAAGGCGACTTTTAGTTATTTCTTGTTCAAATGGTCTAAGACACTGTGTTCTGTTTTATATAATTGACTATTCTCACGTTGTACCAAGGTTGGTTATTGATTGTAGAATTGTGAGATCGTGTGGGGATTTTATGAATTTATCACTTTAAAGCCAGTCTGCCACTGTCACTCGTGGATGACGCACGCGTAGTGCCTCTCGCACCATTGGTCGGTTTAAATTTAACGTTTTTTTCTCATATATAGAGTGTCCCGTTAGTGAAGTGTCATTGTTTAAGTGTTTATTTTAGATCGGATGTCTTATTAATTTTGGTAAGTCTAAGAATTAATTTTTTTATTGCGTATTTTTATGTAAATTTTATTTTCTAAATACCTTCGTTATGAATTAATCATAATTATATTTATTAGGTATTTATATTCTTAGCATGTTAAAGGTAAATAACAATTTATTTACAACTTGCTGCCAATTTCTTAAAAACTTTATTTCAAAAAACATGAACTTATTTAACATATAAAAGTTGAAACGTCAAGGTCGTCAAGGAACATAATGAAACATCATTCAATTAGCACCAGAGATCGTCGTTATCATCATTATTAGTAATTATCATTATCATTATCATTATAACAATACGTAAATGCAAATGCAAATATCTAGAGATGTAGGCTTAAGTTTGTAGCACGAGCATTTAACATAAACTGCCAAGCATTTGTCCCACTTCCAATCATTTTCACTACCTGTCTCCGAGACACGCTCCGTTGGCTATAGATTCAATTTCATTATCGGAAATAATTATTTAAGACTCTACGGATGATTTATGTATGAAATGCTGCTGATATAGAACTATTTTGAGCGAAATAGTTTTGAAAGTATGTAAAATTTAATTTTGTATTATATTTTCACTTTTTTATGCAAAATTGTTTCTTTAATCTTAATTCTCAGAATATTATTATGAATGTAGAAAGTTTTTTTTCTACTGTATTCAGTCTTAGTTATAACTTTATAGTACGAGTAGATTTAATGGTTATGTTGAAAATATTTTTAAATTATTGTTTTTTTTTAAATTTTGTATGAAAAAAAAGAATTCAAAATAATTGGAGAAAACATTTACCAAATATTTATTAAAAAATGGTATTATTTTTTAAAATTTACAATAATATAACAAACGAACAGAGCTATTTGTTTGTTTTTTTATTTATATACCTATAGCTATTCTATTTAAAGGCTTGAACACTTGCGAGACGTGCATGAGGTCACTTTAGCACAGTGGAAAGTGTTATACGGCAATTTGAATATACTTATGAAAAAAAATAAAAAAAAACCATCTAAGTTCTTATCAGCCTAGTTTTATGAATGTGGAGCGTTGCTTTCAGTTCGCGGTTTACGTATTTTTATGTTTGGTGAAATTTTTATTTTACTATTTGACTATTTAGCCAATTGGAATTTAAATGCCGCGTTTTGTTCCGCCATCTAATACGTGATGCCTTTAAAAAAGGTGGAAAAACACTCAAAGTGAAATCTTTTGGAACATAATTAATATATGCATTGTTAAAATTATAATTTAATATCATGTTGGGTATTAGGGGAATATTTTTGTTTTTTTTTTTTCTCCTACTAATTTAGTCCCTATATTATTTATTGTCTACGTTTATTTATCTACGTACCTCTTCATATATTTTTAATGTTTCATAAATTTTAATAAAGAATGTTTCATTTATAAATCAATACAAAACCAGTAAAAATGTTACGTTTATTTATTTTTTAATTTTTTCCATAAATGTATAACACTAATCTAAACACCACAAAGAACAAAATTCCTTGTATTTATACTAGTAGGCTTTTGTCTATAACGATGCTGCTGCTACGATGCTGATGCTAATTGTAATATTATTTATCGTCCATAGATATTAAACCTACAATAATTTATTTTGATCAAAACGCTATCCAATCTTAATATTTTATCTTGAACGAAATGAAACCGTTACTTGAACAGGTATCGTAACAAGACCTCCTTTACTTGACATGACAAAAATGGAACACACTGTATAATAATCATGATTGCCTTCTTAATGGTCGCTTGTCAATATGCATATTACTTAGAAAAAGCTTAGAATCTAGATTAAGTTTATATAGTTCAAAGTGAGGCAAAATGACAGCCTATACTTACATATACATACGTATATATAAGTACGTAGAATATTGTTGTTAAATTATTATTCTTTTAGTATTATGTTGAACTCAATGCAACCTGGTATTACGGTTATTTGTATAGATGAGAAGCTATTTTTAATATATTATATTAAAATAATTTTGCAAATAGTTTGTATAAATATTTAATTTCACAATTTCAATTATTTTTTTTTATAAACAACTAGTAGCCGTCCGCAACTTCCTTAACGCAAAACTATAATAATCTCGTTTTTCACATTCGCATAGGAATTGCGAGCAATCCTGTCTTACTGTCTCGCTACACTCCAGAAGGAACCTACGAAAGTAGCAGCAGTAACGAAAGTTCTATCTATATACATGGATACGTTCATCCAGTATATATACCTACGAATTATATATAAATATAAATAAAAAAAAATTAAATCATCTCCAACCCGTATACAGCACGGTAGACAGAGGCAAGTTAGTGTCAAGACACTCCGTTCCCCACTTTCCGCCGAATTTTTGGAGGCGTTGCGTGTTGAGTGGCGAAACTCAATACTGGATTTTTGCCTTGGTGCCAGAACAAAGAAATCAAAATATTAATAAATAATAATTCATTCCCCGAGTAGAGATCGAACCCCCAATCACACGTTACAGTTAAATAAATATATAGTGCATTATAAAATTACTGCTTTATAAATTTTCCAAGGTAACATTTAAAGGCTAATCATTTACAACCGTCTCGCTCCGCCCAACAACGTGTAAGGTTTCGATGGGAACTAAAAAGTAACGAGAAAAAGTCGAAGGATACGCGTAACCGCCCTTTTTATTTTTTACTTGCGATGATGATAAAAAATGTGGATGCGGTATTAAATGTTATTAATAAAATATTGTTTTTATAAATTACATTTATATAATTATTAATTATAATAATATTATATGTATATGTGTGTTTTTTATGGATTATGAAATCATACGAGTTCCTTCTGTTTAAAATAGGCAATTCCCGTATGCATAATTATTATTCAAAAACTCTATTTATTATCGCACATCTTATTCCTAATCTTACGATACTCTGCTCTCCACATAAAATAAAGTGCAATAATATTAGATGACGGTTCTCAAAAAAGCGACTCATATCTCCCAAACAACAAATTTTATAAAAGAATAAGTTTTAACCATCCACTTTTAGAAATTCTCACAACGCTATTTAAAACTAATTTCTTTATACTTACGGCCACTACGCATGGCTTGGTGGTCACTACGCATGGCTTAGTGGTCAGAGCGCCTGGTCGGTTTCCAGGAGGCGCGGGTTCGAGTCCCGCTGCGTTCAAATTTTTATACGTTTTCTAAATAAGTATTTTTCTTTCCTAAGTGTGGAATAACACTTTAAAAATGTTTAAAACTAATTTCATTATACTTCACATATGAAAATCATCATAATTTACTCATTGCATGTTCTAAATATAGCGAGCACTACTTACAATCAAGACGTCGCATAGTAATATAGCCGCGCGAGGCTCTGCATGTCAACAACCTTTGTGTAAATAGGTTTATCAACATTACTAAAGGACTTCAAGTATTTAAGTATTATATTCTAAAGGAGAAAATATTCTGATTTCCCATTTTCTATTTAGTTACGTAATGTAAATCGAGTTTAGTAAAGTGCAGCGTTGAGCTCCGTCAATTAATGTGCAATGTTTCCAAAATTAGGCAGAAAGTGTGAAAGGAAGTGTCTTAATACTATGTTCTCTCTGCCTTCCCTGCTATTTGCAGGAAACAGCGTGAACCTAAAAAAAAATTATCAAATAATAACAATATCAATAACTTCGTATACAAAAAAAATGAGTTTTCGTATTATCTTTTCCATCATAACACTAATAATTTCTAACAATAAATAACATTTTCTACAAAACAAAACTATAAAATATCCTATTTAACTCTTAAGTTCAAGTTAATCATAACTTGTTAAGCTATCAATAAATATAAGCAGGTCCGTATTCAATTATCACTTGCATCTTGGGAGGCATATTTATGCTTTTACAGCTAAAAGCGATGTCTGGAAACCTGTTCAGCAGGAATCAAGGACAGAACGTAAATGATTTGCAAATTTAAGTGTTTACATGGATTTTTCCATTAGTTTATAAATAAAATTGGTTTTTACGATACCGTTATGTCATTTACAAGGTTAAAATAATCTTTTTATATCTTTGAAGTACGGTTTTTAGACTTTTTTGGGAAATAAAAGAATTAATTATTTGAAAAAATGATTTGATCACAGTAAGTTAATGATTGAGTGTAAGCACTTTTAACGAATCTGGAAATAAAGACATCATACATTGTTTTTTCTTCAAATATATCATAAAAAAAATCAAAAATAAACTAAAAGACGTAAAGTAAAAATCTTTTTAAATTATATAAATTGAAAAATTTATTATAATCGTAGCAACCCTAGTAAATAGCACAATTTGCTTTAGTCTCAAACGTCACTTACAACAGAAATACTTTATGTATAACCTGCATTAATACGACAATAGAATAACTTAAAATAATCCACAATCCACTCTGACTGGGATTTATTGTAGGATTTAAGTTCCTTCCAAGTATGAGGATTTGTAAGTAATTTATTACTATTGGATTTACTTGGACTCGGCTTTTGCCTATTAAAATTGAACAGTTGCTTATACAGCCTTCTTAATATAATACGCCGAAATAAGAAGTACTTAGTTACAATTTTTACTACAAAATTTTTAGAATTTATTTTACAAGCTATTTGTCAAATTTTGGTAAAAAATTGTTTCTAAATCCGTTTGCTGCATTATTACTAATCTATTACAGTTAGTCGTGAGTTCAATATCCATTAAGAAGATATTTATATAGTAAGTATATAACAGCTTTGCCCACAAAACGTGGAACGTTGGGCGGAGAAATCTTAATGATAAAGTAATACGAATTTGAAACACTGCGTGTGGTGGCGTAACTTAAAACCACACTGAGATATTTATATATAATCTAGTTAATTTACGTTCAGCTCTTATTGTATTACTATTATTAAAAAAAAAGATTGAATTGAGATATACAAATCTATCATATATAGGTTCGTGATGTCACAAAAAATTTCACTCGTCTCGGTCCATCAAGCGTGGGATTGTCGAAATTTTGTTTCCACCGCACCTTTTTACTATTGTAATTTTCTAAATGCCATGTTCCGGACACTGCGCCCTTTGCCTGATCCTATAAGCACCTACCTGCTCTTCCTAGTTTCTTTTTTTCGTAATAAATGCTCTTTTTCTCTTTGTTTTATAAAGCTACACGCTGTATCGCACATATACCACTTCCTGGCTAATTTTCGAGACGTGTGTTGAGTAGAGGAACTTAACGCCGTCTTGCTACTTAAAAGGGAAAATAATTCACATCCTCGAGGTGGAATTGAACCAACTACAATCACATATGCAGTAAAACACTACCGCTGCGGCACGGTGGCCTCAATGAATGCACTTATAAGCAGTATTAACTTTTCTCTATACACATGCTGAATGAATCCATTGTAACACAGTAAGGTGAGTCACTACCCTGGACTACCCTGGATTGGATTATATGAAATGGTTTTAGGTTCACAATTAATATTCACCGAGAAGAATATATTGTATTTATATTTAAAGTATGTATTAATACGATTTTGGTTTCGCTACTTAACAATGAAAAAATGGACAATGATTTTTATTACATTTTCTATATCTACCATATAATTAATTTATGTACTACGCAAAAATAAACTTATTTTATGTTTTAAAACATTTGACAACATAAAACTCACTCACTCAAAAGCACTTAACATCTCAACAGGAGATAAATCAAAAACATATAACAAACCTGCTTCTGAATAATCTTAACTTAATTCAATGTAATTTATTGAATTTTATAAAACTGGATACAGTATTGTTGAACAGGTTGTCAGGTTGTTGACCCCAGGCACCCTGGACTTTCGCCTCAAACATTTTAAATTAAGGGACCGATAATAAAAAATATAATGGATACGCTGTACTAAGAAATTGATATGGTGGTTTTTTACGTAGAAATACTAAAACATAATATTGTCTTATCCACGAGAAATAACGATCGTTTGAAATGTGGATAAAATTATTTTATGTCAGATTAAGTTGAATAAAGTAATTCATTATTTATATGTTTTTTTTTTTTGCAGCTTTACTCTGTATCCCGCATATAGCAAAATAGGCAGAGTGAAACTAGTGTTACGAAACTCTGTTCCGCAATTTTCGCCGAATTTTCGAGGCATTGCGTGTTGAGTGGCGGAACTTAACGTCGCGCTTTATCTTGTTACCAGAGCGAAGAAATTAAAATATTAATAACTAATAATTCATTCTCAATCTAGATATGTGTATGGGTTTTTCAAGAGTAACATTTAAAAGTGGTAAAGGTCGATGCTAATATTATTAGTAATGCCTCATAATTTATTTGTTTTTCAAAGGTCAGTCTTCGATTAATACAGATAAAAAAATAACCAATTATAATTCATACTAGGATGAGTATTTAAGAATCCCAGCTTTATTATAATAAAAAATATATAATTAGAACGTCTAAATTAATATTATTATTGACTTTAAAGTTATTGATTCTTAAAAGACAAACAAGTTTATTATAAAATAACCGTTAGAGACCAGTCGTGGTTCAGGGGCACAAGCATAGGTTATACGTCCCTAGTTGTAGTTTCGATTCCCACCCAAGGAAGTGAAATATTTAATACTTTCATTTTTTTCGCTCTGGTTTCGAAGCAAAGCGCGGCATTGAGATCTGACACTCGATACTCAAAGCCTCCTGAATACGGGGGAAACTGGGAAACGGCATATTTTAAGACTGGGCTATCCTGCCATCTGCGGGATACAGCGTGAAGCTGGAAAAAAACCCGTTACATACTTAAATCTCAGCTAGAAACACAAAAGTGAAATTTCTAAAACGAAACGACACTTAATTTACCATTAATCATCTTTATAACCGCCATAATTCAGTTCAAATCATCGAAAAAGCTACGAACTAAATCACCAGCAATATTGGACGTAACAAATCCGTAATACGGCCAATTTGTAGATTTCTTACATTGTACATAATATAAGCCGAATTGTCACGCATCGGCGAACTAAAAATTGTCTTGTACTATTGGTCTATGGCTTTAGAATTTTGCTTCTTTTCTATTATCTATCTATTGTTTTCTTTTATTTCTTGCATTGTATGCTTATTTTCTATTATATATTGTATTTTTGTTTGTTTGCACTGTAATGTTATTTCCTTTGTTTTTTTTATATAGCTTCGCGAAACTCAACGCTGCGTTATCTCGTTATTAGGGCGAAGATAGAAGATATTAAATATTCTATTTCCTCGAGTCAGAATTGAACAACCAACCTGTCGCGTTTTGCTGCTATACTACGACTGACCTCATCATTATATATTTTAAAACATAAAATTATTAGATATACAACTACTTATCTATGATAAAAAAAAATGTTTAAATAAGGAACTTAAGTAAAACATCTCAAATACAGCGTCCACTTACGTAAAGTACTATATTCCACAATACTACACTCGTTAGCGACTATCGATAGTCTCTTACAGTAGAGGAATAGTGAAAGTGGCCAGTTTGTCATTTTAAGTTTGTTTACGTGTCACACTATGAATAAGTTTTTGTATGCGTCTATCTAATGAATATTTAACGCGGAAGTTTTTGTTTTAATACTGAACAGCCACGATATGTGTATATGGATATTGAAGTGTACCTGATATTTGATCATATCTAGTTTTTTAATGTGACTCGATTATATCAAAGTTAAGTTACAAAATAATAAAAGCCAGACGTGGCGCAGGAGCACAAGGTGTGCATGTGAATCGACTGGTTGTGGGTTCGATCCCCACTCGAGGAGATGAAATATTTATTTAGATTTATATTTTCATTTCTTCGTTCTGGTGTCGAGGGGCAAGCACGACGTTGAGTTCCGCCACTCAACACGCAATGCCTCCAGAAATTGGCGGAGGAAAAGTGGGAAACGAAGTGTCTTAACACTAGGTCCTCTGCCTACCCTGCTATGTGCGGGATATATCGTGAAGCTGAAAAAAAAATGATACCTCTGGGCTCTGAAGTCGTCACGACGCGACGGTTGTTGTTTTAATTCTCACTCGAGGGAATATTTTTCCGTACCTCAAAAGAGAAAAACGTAACCCTTATGGGATCACTGTGTTATGCGTCTGTCAAGACATGTAGTAAGTATGAGTGCCTTGGAAATCCTAAAAATTTTTGTTTCACCTATTAATATATATGCTCATAAAGTGGCGTACATGTTGCATGGCAACGCGTATTATTATATGCGTCAATAAATTCTAAGTCGATTCTTGAGAAAACTTATATAAATAAAAATAATTTTGTTATAATCGCTCTATGAGATTAATAGGAAATAGCTAAAAAGATTTAAAATTCTCAAATGAATCATTCGATTACGTGATCCCAAACTACAAAAGGCCAAACGGAACTGTAATACTGTACCACTCATCGCCACAATTCGGCACATTCATCCTAACAAATAATGAAAGCTTTACAAAAGATTGACTGTTTGCCAGTTAATTTAGTGAAATTTCTCTAAATGTACTATTTAATATTTAATCTTACAAACAAATATGTAATTTAATTATGAAATTACACATTTCTAGGAGAAATCAGTCGGTTTAAAAAAAAATTAAATTAAAATATATATCTGATAAATTTAACACTGCGGTTCATCGCTTTTTTCCCTTAATAGGTATGACAATAGCCCACAACCACCAAGCTTACAGTCTGACACCGTAGCACTGTGACACGATGGCTTGGAATTATTAATTCCCATACATATTGTATCAAGACCCTATATGTGATCGACCACATTAATGACCACCTGTCGAAATACACTCCACTTTAGTGTCACTTCGAAACTCATGATAAATTACTTACAAAATTTTAAAAAGCTGTTTTTTGCGTATCATCTGCCTCCATTAGGTTTTTTATAGCGTTCAGTTTTCCTGTATAACTCTTAATGTTTGTCGGATATTGTTCTTTGTAATATCCGTAATATTTAACACGTTTTCTTATTGTATATATACTAGTATGGATGGAATAACATACAATATCAAAATAACTAAAAAAAAACATGCTAAATCAGCTTAATAAAATTTTAGTTCCATTATCTACTAACAACTACTACTTAACAAAAATGTAATGATCCAGTACTCAATTATTTTTTACATAATAAGGCTTTGTCAGATTTTATTGTATATAGGTATATCTGATATTGTGACAACATACCTATGGAAATTATTAATGCATTGTTTTAATAAATTATTATTACGAGTAATTCATATAATTTTAATAGTTCTTGAATTAATTAACATTTATTTTAATAAATTAACGTTGGTGCTATGTAGCTTCACGCTGTATCCCGCATATAGGTATGTAGCGGAGTAATGCTACATAATAAAACTTTTGCATGTCTACACGAATAAAACAACGTCTTTTTTGTTTTAATTTATTATTTTTTTTCTCCACACACAATCTTTATGTTCTGCCTTATCCATTAGGTTGTTTGAAATTTAGACATGTCGCTTTCTGATGACGTGAGGTGTGAACGACCCGACACTGACCGAATGGCCACTATGTTTTGCTGTGACAGTTAACTTTCATACCATATACAAACAAAAATATAATATTTATACATATTCCTTCATTTCCCGTTTTATTTTACTCTGACTGTCTGATTTCTTGATCTTTTTTTATAGCTTTACTCTGTATTCTGCACATAATAGGGAGGCACAGGGCACCAGGGAAGTTGATACCTTTACCATTCGATAGTAGGAAATATTTAATATTTCCATTTCAGCTCTGATAACGAGGCAAAGCACGACGTTGATAACCGCCATTCGATACGTAACTCCTCCAGAATTCAGCGTAAAATATGGAAGAAATGTGTCTTAAAAGAAACGGAGTGTCTTAACACTAGGTTCCCAGGCCACAGTAAAAGCTAGTTGTGATATAAAGTTTGTCTTGTCAGCGAATGTCTGAATAAATTTCGACTTCGTCCACGGTTCAATGATCGCGATGTTACGGTATCAGTTTTTGCCACAATTAAATACACCTCTTTGAAAAAAAATATGTACCTACTACGCAATATTGTTATGCTTATCAAAATGACTATACACTGTAAACTAATTAGATTAATTTTAAAATTGATATTTGTGCAGACAAAAAATGAAAGTTTGAGGTAATAAACGGTACAAATTCAATTATTACTAGTGATAATTCATTATAAAACATATTTACTGACACAACATATTTACTGATATTTTTTCATAATAATATTTAAAGACCTGCAAAAATATTGGCTGTATCTTAAGTATACGAATACCAGTTCTTTTCCTTTTGTTTTCTGCAGCAAACCTAGTGTAGTGACTCTCCGTTCCCAACTTTCCGCCTAATTTTTGAGACATTACATCGTCGTGTTACAAGAGCGAAGGATGTGGAATAATTCATTACACACAATTTGTACATGATATATTCATGAACACCAATATCAAACCTATAGTTATTGTTAAATTATGATACTTCACCACTATGCCTCTATATAATATTCTCAACCTTTTTATCCGTAATGAAGTGAACATATCCGCAACCACCCGTCACAACTAATCACGACTTTGCAAGGCCGATGATATAATCGTAATAGTGTATATTAAAAATTCAATTAAAATAACGTATTTTATATCAACAATCAATTTATTGGCGTGACAGCGTTATATTATATGCATATATGTATTGTTGTTTACAGCCTTAGCCTTGTGACACCTAGACCTATGTATGTATATATTTATATCTATGGTAAACTATAGAATTTAGATTAATTGTTTTTTGCCTAATTTTTTTTGCTTTTCTGTTTAAAATTACAAGAAATAGGATGTTGCAAGTATTTTTTTTATATTAGGCATATTAAGCATATTTGACAAGAATATAATGAAAAGCGACTGTGTAAATTTAATTTGCCCAATTTCCTCACTCTGGTAACAGGACAGGACGTTCCTTAGTGCTTGTCCTGTTGTAAGCGGAATACAGCGTGAAACTAAAAAAAATAATCACAATTCTTTATCAAGATTTCATATAGGTAAACGTAATTTTTATGCTATGTGCGGGATACAGCGTGAAGCTGATTTATTTTATCTTGATGTGACTCGATATTTCACAGAATAATTAAATCTGTCAAAACATTCGCGTATCTACAAAAACTAAACAACCAAAAACAATAAACGATTTCAATAGTTAAAATGTGAAAGCAACGCCATTCCATATATCAATAAAATATATGAAAACTCTTATAATAAAACATAATAATAATAATATTATTATTTACGATCAATTATTACTTGACGCTGAACCGATCATGCTAATGAGATGAAATTACGAACATAAATGTCTTCGACGTTGTACCGGCAGTTGTATAATATCGATATCGATTTCTGGCTCCGAATGCCTTCAGATTTTGAAGTGAAAGTAGATAAATCTTGGTTCATTGGTAAACGACACGCAATGATTTGTATGGGATCGGCCATAAATGTTTGTAAAATATTAAAGAAATCATTTGAGGCTGTAATGGGTAGAAATTTGGATGTAGTATGAGAATATTTTAATACGGTCATAAGTGAGTTTTAGTTTTAAGATTGTGTGATTAACTGAGCTAGGATTATTTCTTTTTTTTAACGTGAAGTAAAAGTTGCCACCTGAGTACCTAATGTTAAAACATTCAGTTCACATTAAGACTCCCCCATTTTCGCGGAACAGTCGAGGCATTGCGTGCGAGTGATAGAACTTAACGCCACTCATGAAGTTAATTTTCTGAAATATAAGTAATATTTACATATTGTATACAAGACATATTGTTAAAAAATATTTTCAAAGTCTAAACGTTAATCGGTTTTAAAATTAACTCTACATTACACCTGCGACTTCGCCTGCGTGGTCTAATAGATTATGGAAATTGCAAATATTATTAAAATCGCTAATAATAGTGAATGACACATTCTTAGTCTAGGGTCCCTTCTGCAATAGGTTACATCGAAGCGGCTTAAGGCCTATAGGTAATAATCCTTCAGCCTCCATCGGTAACTGGACTACGTAACACAAAAAAAAAATCAATTGGTACCAGTATTTTATGAACGCGTTCGACGAAACAAACTAGATATAAATATAGATCAAATAAAATATAATAAAAACAGCTTTATGTTGTATCCCGCACAAAGAAAGGTAGGCAGAGGGAACCTAGTGTTGAGACACACTGTTGCTCACTCTTCGCCGAATTTCTCAAGACATTGCATGTTAAATGACGGAACTCAACTTGGGTGCCAGGGCAAAGAAATGAAAATATTAATAAATAATAATTCCTTCGACTGGGAATCGCTCAACGGAACTCACACGGTCGTGTAAGGTTGTGTAATACGGCCTAAATATAGATTTCCTTTAAAGATTATCTATTGATACTAAGAATTTTAACCTAAAAAATATGATGGATATTCATCGCTTCGATGCTTTAATAGGTAATTCACATAAAATGTAATAATAAATTTTAGACCTTAGTTTCTCGCATTGTCCAAACCGGAAGTGCTACCTGAGACGGCGATACGTTGCAGGATATTGTTATGCGTATACCTTACAAATTAAATATGTAGTAAAATTATAATGTTGAAAATTAAACCTTGTTATATAAATAAATAAAGACTAAATTTGTATATTCAATTTACTATGTTAAAGCTTCCAAGAAAGAAATGACATCGTGAGTCACTAATCGATGCAGCTTGAATAGTTCTTTATGTCTCGATGAGTATTATGTTTTATATTTGTAACTTTCTTTAAATAAGCTTCACGGTTTTATCCCGTAATTATCAACGTAGGCAGTAACCTGGGAATCTAGTGCACTCTCTCCGTTCCCATCAAGACACCTCCGTTCCTCGCTTTCCGGCGAATTCTGGAGGCATTGCGTGTTAAGTTGCGAAACTCAACGCCGCGCTTTGCCTCGTTAGCAGAGCGAGGAAATGAAAATATTCAATATGTATTTAATTTTTCGCGTGGGGTTCACGTTCAAAAAAAACCTTTTTACGCGTCCGCTGCCCGAGTGTGGACTCGAGCGGGTTATGTGAGACTCATACACCGACAGATGTAGACCGTCCACACTATCCATTAAAACTCCACGATACTCCTCCTCGACTGCCACAGGCCGGGACTGCGGGCCAAGGATCCTTTCATAACCCCAGTGGCCGCTTGTGCACCCCTGCACCACGACTGGTCTTAATAAAAATAATAACTAAATTTACTTAAAATATTCTTAATTTTTTTTATTTCTTCATAAATAGTTCATCTATCTATTTAAAATTGTTGAGCACATTAATATTGGTCTTAATAATTATTAAAAAGGAGCAGAAAAGAAGTCACTGTATTTAGTTTTTCCTCCACTAACATTAATCCTGACACAAAGTTACTAAAATGCAACAAAGCTCTCGAGTCTTAGTCATTTCTAAATTAAGATTAAGAACAAAGTAACTTAAACCTCAGTTTGCTAACTTACGTCATCACCAATATTTGATATCACACTTGCCGTTTCAAGTATTCGCACCTATCCGGTAATATGGCCATTGACTTTGGATATTCGAAAAGGTCAAAAAATATATTTTTTTGTACTTAAAATTTCAAATATTCTTTGCATTTAGGATTTCAATATAAATATAGGAACTCGTAAGTACTTTTTAATTATTGATACTGAGTATTACATATTGGCTATTATATTACTGTTGGTTTAGTAGTAAATTAAAATAAAGTAAAATAAATTAAAAAAAAAAATTGATTAATATTTGCTTTTTTTTCAACTCTTAACTCGAGAAACTTTTTTAAATAAATCCATTTTAAAATTGAATTTCCCTTAGTTTTTATTTTCATTTCTCCATTCTGGTGAAAATGCAAAGCCACCTCTCAACACGGAGAACGGAGAATCGTAATACTAGGTTCCCTTTACGTTGGTAAACTTAAAAAAAAAATTTCACAACCCTTTTTATTACTATTTTTAACAGTAAAATAAAACAAATTCTTGAAAATATGATTGAAACTCTACATTTATTATAGAGCATATAGCACAGACGGTGTACGTTCACAAATCGGTCATAGTTGATGAAAGCAGTACGTGACGCTACTGTTAATAACTTCGTCAATAAACGTTTACTTTCCCGCCAAGCGTATAGTATAGAGACCGCATTTATGATACTTACTTCAAAATTGACGATAGCGGATGTAGTAAAGTTTTCAATTTATTAGATAGCTTATTGAAGTTATTGTCATAAAAATCTTGAGCTTGATTACCTTTTTGCAGTGTACAGAGAGAAAACCTACTGATAAGACTTTTTACTGATAAAGTTTTTGTATATTTTTTTTTAACGAGACCGCCGTAAATATTTGTTATTGAACCTAGAATACCATCATTTGTATAATCAAATGCAGATTTAGGGAGAATAGTACTTTGTCGTGTAAAATTAAAAAAGAAACCTTTTTTTAGGCCGTATTGTATATTTTTGAGGCCTTCGTGACGCAGAGGCACAAGCTATTGAATGTAACGCGACTGATGTGGGTTCGATTCTCATTCGTTATTTATTTATAATTTTATTTCATTGCTTTGTTTCCAAGGAAAAAAATAATAGTAATTTAAGTACCTCGAGAGAGAATTCGAACCTACAATAATTATGCTTCCTATCAGACAAGCCTAATTTTTTTCTAATCAAAGTAAAATACAAAACTGACACTGTTCTTATTCACAATAATCCTCCTTATTTATATACTTTATGACATTAAAATTCCTCGTTAGCATTAAAATGGTTTCTTTTAATGATTGAGGTACTCTAAGTATTAATAAACACATAAATAATAGTAAATTATTTTAGAATTGCTGCGTTTGACTACGCATCAGATTACGTAAAGTGAAATATATTTTAGAAAGGCATAATATTTCATTATAATACTACACCATCGTCGTCGTAGCCAACTGTCAGCCTATAAAATACATAAATTACCAAATAAACTAAACTTAATTGGTGATTTAAAGTTACTTGTCTTTAATTAATTATAGGAAAGTGATGAAATAACATATTTTGTATATAAAGACAGGTGTAGATTATAAAATAATAATATGTTAGTTTCAAAATCCTGTTGCATATAAAATCTTTATGTATATAAAGCTCTTCCATTACTAAGTGATTAATAGACAACGCAGAGATGAAGAGGCCAGTCGTGGCAGAGCGGCACGAGGTGTGACTGTAAAACCGACTGGTTGTGGGTTCGATCCCCACTCGAGGAGATGAAATGTTTACTTAAATTTATATTTCCATTTCTTCGCTCTGGTATCGGAGCTAAGCGCGGCGGCGGCGGCGCGGCAGAAAGTTAGGAACGGAGTTTCTTAACACTAGGTTCCCTCTGCCTACCCTGCTGTGTGCGGAATTCAGCGTGAAGCTGAAAAAAAAGAATAAAAAAACTATGTATATAAAGCTCTTCCATTACAAAATGATTAATAGACAAAGCAGAGATGAAACTACTGGGCTAGTTGAAATATGGATTTACAGAGTGTAGGGGAAGCACTAAGAGAGAAAACCTACCTAATATAATATCTTCCGTCACGCTTTATCCTACGGTAAAACAAAGAAAACCTAATACTAATACACTCACGTATTCGAAACACCTTGTATTGCGGATCTTAACGCCGCAACTAACAATGTATAGCAACAATCCACTCCATCTTTCTATATTTGCTTCATCAAATATCTATAAATATGATATAAAATAAAACTGTCACACAAAATAATGACAACTTAAATTTTAATGACATACCATTTTTTACCTTGCGACAGTTCTAACTGCTCTAGCGAACTGAACGGTACACACGACCGGTACGCGCCTACTCCGATATGAATCGAGTACGGTAAAATTCTATACTTAATTCTCACTGTTGCTAGTTAGTTGTTAAAAATAATTGATATTTAATTTTTGTGTGTACTAGAAAATTGTACTGCAAAATGTTATTTAAAGCAAAGGCCGTCGTGGCGCAGCGGCACAATGCCTGACTAAACGCGATGGTTGTAGGTTCGTTCCTATTCGAGGGATGTATTATTTTTTTTTACTCGCTCTGGTATCAAAATCTCGATTTCTACCACTCGAATGATTGATCTATTGAAATTATATTATAGTTATAAACTACATATATGTTTAAAATATTATTAGACTTTATAGCGGCATACCGCAAGTATTTATTAACAAATAATATATATATATATATATATATATATATATCAATATATATATTTTTTATATTTTCACATATCTCTAGCAAGGAACGTTTAAAACGGTACTAATTTAACTTTGAGAGGCAGTCGTGGCGCAGTGACACGAGCGTGTGACTGTAAACGCGATGGTTGTAGGTTTTGCTTCCCACTCGAGGGATGTATTAATTTTATACTTTCATTTTCTCGCTGTGGTAATGAGACAAAGCGCGGCGTTGAGCCAACTAACCATCACTCAACACACTCAGCAATGCCACGAAAATTAAGCGGAAAGTGGGGAACAGAGTGTCTTAGCACTATGTTCCCTCTACCTACTCTATATAGCGTGAAGCTAAAAATAAATTAAATATAAGATATAAAAAAATATATCAAGCTATCTGTATACTTAGCAACATGCCATTTAAGGAAAAGAGATCTACTAGAATCGTCTCTATTTAAACATTTAGAAAATAAACATCTAAACTAGTTTTGTTGATGAAGGCTGAGAGCAAGTTCCAGTCTCTAGGACATGATTACACGCATATATAATATATTATTATTTATTGTATTTCTAGGGTTCCGTACCTCGAAAGAAAAAACTAAAAATCTATATGATGGTCGGTTCTATTTCTTACTAATACCAGTTTGACACCTTCACACGATCTTGATGTAAATATTCAAGAATATTAAATATACAGACAGCTCCTTAGAACACAAACAAGATAAGCTTCTATGTTAACGAAGTTTTGGCCTAAGATCCCATCGTTTAAAACTGTAGGGATTAGATTTTCTAATGAAACTTATATTTAAGAATGATACATGATAGTAGAATAGATTACACTAGGGTTGCCCAAAAAAATCCTGCCGCAATCACCTTTAATTAATGTTTTTCGTAACTCGTTTTTGGAGAAAATTGCACTCATATGTTTTTTATGTGAATCGCACATCATTTGAAAGAAAATCGCATAAGGAATTAGAAAAACAATGGTTGCCAGCTCTCAGTCTGCCGCAAGTCCAAGGTTGCCTGGTTTAAAGAGGTTACTTAATGTGAATATTTGCACTCATGTGTTTTTTTAATGAATTATATATCAAATTAAAGCTTATTTTTTTGTCATCACTAAAACACATGGTTGCCTGGAAAATGGCTGCCGCAAGCAAAGGTTGCCATCATTCGAAATATTTTATTCTGATTCCGTTTGACTGAGAATAGACGATGAAATACGCGATTTGCCTTATGTTTTAAAGTAAAATATTATAAAATAGAAGGTCAATCTTAAAATTAATATTTATTCTAACTGTTCACCTGTTAAATGATGATTTTAATCATATTAAGTACATACAAAAAACTATTTAAACATGAAATCATCCTTATTTTTCCATTGAAATAATGAGTCTATGATATTAAGTCTTTGTTAAATCTGTTTTCTAGGTATTAGTACTCGTTTAAATCGTTATTTTAAAAAGACTAAATTATCATCTATATATATAAAACAAGTACCTGACTGACTGAGGTAAGACGCACGCACAGCCGCTGATGGTAGAAACGTGAAATTTGGACAGATGTTTTTTTTCGTAATCTGGACATCCACTAATAAGGGATTTTAAGAAAATTGAACCCTAAAGGGATAAAATAGGGGCTGAAAGTTTGTATGGGTTTTTTTTTTAATCGGCACCGATTTTTATAATATTTGAAATTCAGACTCCTAAAAATATTTCATTGAACACATGTTTCATGGTTTTTTAGAATTCACCCCGTAAGGGTTCAAATAAGCGGGCGAAGCTGCGCGCGCCCACTAGTATTAAATAAACGTTTACAAATATCGTTCTATTGTAAGGTATTAATTACATAATGTTTTCATAATATAATGTAGGTTGACAATTATTGCAGATATTTTATTTATTAATCAAGAAAATATAAAAAATTACCTCGTTATAAACTCTCAATCTCTCTCTTCGTCCTCAGAGAAAAATATATAATATTAAACATCAAATTTAATTATACTTATCAAACATTAATTATACTTACGTTTTGCATTAGAAAATAATTGAAAAATAAAAATCAAATCAGATTCACGCTGTATCCCGCATGCAGCAGGGTAGGCAGAGGGAACCTAGTGTTAAGACACTCCGTTCTCCACTCTCTGCCGAATTCTGGAGGCATTGCGTGTTGAATGGCAGAACTCAACGCCGCGCTTTGCTTCGACACCAGAACGAAGAGATGGAAATATAAATTTAAGTGAATATTTCATCTCCTCGAGTGCAGTTCTTCTTTATATTTTTTTTTACAACAATGAACTTTTTGTAACAAGTGATAACCGTGCATTGTGTTACTATTTAAGAAAATGTTACTGTATATAAAAATAATTTTTTGGCGACACAACAACATAATTTTACACTTCAGACTCATTATTAAATTCCACACACATTTTCGCACAAAAAACAGATCTTCATTTTTGTCATGTTAACTAAAAACGTCTTCACTCCAAAACGAAAGGTAAGTAACTAAGTAATATGTTCAAAAACATCTCATTTGGCCATCTGCACTGTTATTGCATTTAGAAACAATACATCTACGAAAATAAAATTATTGCATTTTTATTGCTTTGTATACCGCCGCAAAATGTTTATTTATAGTAAAAAGTAGACAACTAATTGATATTTGCCGACTCCTGGTCATAAACCTTAAATAGCGTTTATTATTCGGCATTACTGTCGAAATTTCTTAGAATTTATTTGTGATAAATTAATTTTGTTTATTATAATTCTATCATATATATTTCTTTCAATGCAAATTCTTAAAAGTTGCGTGAGAAAAAAAAGATTGCGGCAACCGTTATCAAAAAAAAACGAGAAAAAAAATCATACGAGCAGAGGACAAAGAGAGAGAGAGTATATTGAAATGTTATTTTCCATATTTTCTTAATTAATAAAAAAACTTACGCAATAATTGTCGCCCTTCATTATCTTAAGGAAACATGATGTAATTAATACCTTATAATAGATTGATATTTGTAAGCATTTATTTAATTAGATAATTTAGTCGTTTTAAAATGATAATTTAAATTAGTATTAGTATTTAGAAAACAGATTTAGCAAAGACTTAATATCATGGGTTCATTATTTCACTTGAAAAATAAGGATGATTTCATATTTAAATAGTTTTTTGTATGTTCTTAATATGATTATAATCATCATTTAACAGGTAAATATCTAGAATAAACATTAATTTTAAGATTGACCTTCTATTATATAATATTTTACTTTAAAACATGAGGCAAATCCCGTATTTCATCGTCTATTCTCAGTCAAACGGAATCAGAATAAAATATTTCGAATGATGGCAACCTTTGCTTGCGGCAGCCATTTTCCAGGCAACCATGTGTTTTAGTGATGACAAAAAAATAAGCTTTAATTTGATATATAATTCATTAAAAAAACACATGAGTGCAAATATTCACATTAAGTAACCTCTTTAAACCAGGCAACCTTGGACTTGCGGCAGACTGAGAGCTGGCAACCATTGTTTTTCTAATTCCTTATGCGATTTTCTTTCAAATGATGTGCGATTCACATAAAAAACATATGAGTGCAATTTTCTCCAAAAACGAGTTACGAAAAACATTAATTAAAGGTGATTGCGGCAGGATTTTTTGGGCAACCCTAGTGTAATCTATTCTACTATCATGTATCATTCTTAAATATAAGTTTCATTAGAAAATCTAATCCCTACAGTTTTAAACGATGGGATCTCCACCTATTAAAAGACGTTAGTTGTACTTCTCGTTGATCTACAATCTTGAAATTGATACAGAACTTTTGAAGGCTATTCCGACACGCACTTGACTGGTTCTTTTTACTTATAATTTTTTTTTCAGCTTGTCATATCAATAGCATAATCCATAATATTTGTGAATGATATGGATTCCATATCATCCAATTTTTTAAGAAAATTCTTCCGTTACATTAAATATGTATACAGGCACTTTAGTTAAAATCTGATATTACTTAAACAAGTCTTAAAAGGTATTAAGTAAATAATATATAGGTACCCTATATAACATTGTTATTTTTTAAATATGATCAGGTTTTCGTGCAAAATGTATATCATATTGTTTAAAGTGCATTTCGTATTTTAAAAACAAACTTAAACAATAAATAACAGCAGAATATATTAAAACATTAAACTACTTTTAAAGGACAAACAAAACACGTTTTATAAAAAGGTTACAATATACGAGTACATTCGATTATTTTTTTCGTAAATAAATTGGATTAATTGATTGAATATAAATTGAACTTAAATTATTTGTACCTCGTGATACAATCAAGTTAAAGAAATGTTTCTGTTATTGTCTTTAATGTATCAATTTATATAAATCGAGTGTATATTCTAAAATCGATTTAACCCTGGGCCCTTACATTACTTATGCACTTAATTTTTTACAAAAATTGCTTTAAGTATATTATATTCTTAGACAAAACTTAAGAATAAGTTTGTATAAAGTGATGTAAAGAAACAACTCCTCAACTTTCCATTACAATCAGAGAACCTCGGAATAGCGCCTGGGAATGACGACCGAAGTCTACATTTTGGCCTAAAACCTGGACTATATCATATGTCTATAATACTTTAATATAATTAAATAGAGAGAAAAATTGCTTCGATTTAATAATGTACGTCCTTGAAACTAGACGTCCCGAACGAAGCCTGAATTATTTAAAAATGTAGTATAAATAAAATTACCAAAATTATCTTTATACATTCATAATATATTGTCACATCGCTTCTATAAAGGTTAACAAACTTGAAACCAATAAATTTTTATTCTTATATAACGTGTTATGCGATACAGTATAATGTGATAGCTTACGAACTAAGCTTCAAGTTATGATAATCTTTTAGTTTATTAGCTATAATATATGTACGTGTGTTGGTATGTCTTATTTTAGCTTTAAAAGTTAAAATTAGATCTGGAAAATATTGAAAATAGCTTTACACCGTATCCCGCGTATAGCGGGGTTTAAATGTTAAGACACTTTGTTCTCTAGTTTCCTTCAATTTTAAAGTCATTACAAGTTGAAGAGCGGAACTCAACGCTGCACTTTGTCTTGCTAGGAACTGAGCATAATTCCCTCAAGTGGGAATTGATCTCACAATCGTCGCGTTTGCAGTCATATCCTTGTACTAATACAGTTATGTATATATATATATACATAATTATGTAGGTATGTAGTTATTACAAAACATATCGTATTATTCGATTCTGTTTATTTTGTAAACAATTAAATTATCATTACATTACTAATGCAAAACTAATATAAGATATTATCGCACGTTTGATGCAACAATAAAGTATTTGCACTTTATGAAATATTGCAGAAAACGCAATCAGTTTGTAAATAGTATTTCCGCGTACGTTGTTATATTTAACGTCGTGCTTTATCTCTCATATACCTAAACCTAGTCTTAAGGTATTCCGTTCCCATTAAAACACATCCGAACCCTATTTTCCGACGAATTCTGGATGCTTTGCGTATTGGCGGCTTAACGCTGCGCTTATGCCTCGATACCAGATCGAAGAAATAAAAAAAACAAATCAAATCAGCTTCACGCTGTATCCCGCACACAGCAGGGTAGGCAGAGGGAACCTTGTGTTAAGACACTCCGTTCCCCACTTTCTGCCGAATTCAGGAGGCATTGCGTGTTGAAAGGCAGAACTCAACGCCGCGCTTAACCTCGACACCAGAGCGAAGAAATGGAAATATACATTTAAGTAAATATTTCATCTCCTCGAGTGGGGATCGAACCCACAACCAGTCGGTTTTACAGTCACACCTCGTGCCGCTGCGCCACGACTGGCCTCAGGAAATAAATATTGAATATTTAATTTCCTCCGATGGCATTCGAACCTACAACCTATCGCATTTACAGTCACACGTCTGTACCCTGCGCCACTAGCACGCTCACGTATATGATAATTTGTATAATATCATAATTTTGACATAACGCACACATTAAGAGAAACATATTGGAGCTTTTTATGGCAAAACCCACTATTTATTAAAATAACTAATTCTATACATTAGAATACAGATTTATGTTAAAACATATACATACTCGTACGTAATTTGTCAATTTATGTTCACCTCGCGTTTATAGCTTTGTAATGATATGCGTATGTCCTTGCGATTTTATGTAACACGCAATAACCTTAAAATAACGTCAAATATACATAATTTACATATAAATTTTATTAAAATATTTATTTCTGATGATAATCATTTAGATTAGCTACTTTGTAGAAAGGGCCAGAAATGATACGTAACTTTGATATTTTATTTTGATCAATAAAATTGCTGGTGTTGCAAGCAATCTTAACGATACTAAGACCTGTATTTTTAAATCGCACTCAAGTCTGAGATCGATCTTGAGATGCCGTTTTTATTCATAGATATGTAATATTATTGTCTGTAAATTATGATATGTTTTAGAGATGGAAGAACTATGACAATCATTTACATACACTGTGTAAAAATGGTACTCTTATTTTTACCAGATGTCTATAGATAACATTTACCACCATTCAAAGAAACAAAAGAAGAAGAAGAAACCAAAGAATGTAATAATATAATAATTATGTACTTTCATTTTCCTCCTTTCGTAGCGAAATGCGGCGTTAAGTTCGGTCATTCAATACCTAATATCTTGAAAGTTCGGCGAAAAGTAGGGAATGGAGTGTCCTAACACTAAGTTTCCTCTGCCTACCTTCCTATATGGGAACAAGCGTGAACCTGCTAATAATATTTAACTTTGATTTCTTACGCAGCTTTATTGTATAATCATACTTCAAAGATCAATTCATAGAGTGTGACTTACTAGAGAAACTCGCTAGCTTTTTATCTATATATATAGAAACAGGTTAAGCAAGAATCAATCTGTCTGTCCATCCATCGAAACTTGAATGATATGTTAAGGTCGACATTTAATTGCGTTTTATTTTCTAACTACTTTTTATACGTTGTATTTGTTTATATAGAAAATATAACTATTTAAAAAATAAAGTACGATGCAATTTATAGCCTAGTCATACCTATATGCAGGAGATTTTTTTTTTAAATTAAATTATCGTCACTCTTAATTATGTGATCGTTAAACTTGTTAATATATTGATATTTTTTATTCCCCATTTTTATGTTTTTCTTTTTTTGTTTTTTTTTTGGAATTAGATCCAGACAATAACTAATATATAGAGGCCGGTCGTGGCGCAGCGGCACGAGGTGTGACTGCAAAACCGACTGGTTCTGGGTTCGATTCCCACTCGAGGAGATGAAATATTTACTTAAATTTATATTTCCATTTCTTCGCTCTGGTGTCGAGGTTAAGCGCGGCGTTGAGTTCTGCCCCTCAACACGCAATGCCTCCAAAATTCGGCAGAAAGTGGGGAACGGAGTGTCTTAACACTAGGTTCCCTCTGCCTACCCTGCTGTGTGCGGGATACAGCGTGAAGCTAATTTAATTTAATTTATTTTTTTTCAATAACTAATATATATTACAGTATTCTTATAAGTAATATACAAGAAATATGTGAAATCTTAATAAGGAATTATTGGCTAATTGTTGGTAATATACAAAAAAATCTTACTTAAAATAAAAATATGATCTAACTGTGAATATTTCTATGTATATACATAAAACTAATTTCAATTTCAACGGCATCGAATCAATTCACCAACTTAATACAACCCATATCGTATTTATGACCACCTCAGTTACACAATAGTTTAACATAATATAAAATATCATCATATACGAGGCCGGTCGTCGCGCAGCGGCACGAGGTGTGATTGCAAAACCGACTGGTTGTGGGTTCGATCCCTACTCGAGGAAATGAAATATTTACTTAAATTTATATTTCCATTTTCTTCGCTGTGGTGTCGAGGTTAAGCGCGGCGTTGAGTTCTGCCACTCAACACGCAACGCCTCCAGAATTCGGCAGAAAGTGGGCAACGGAGTGTATTAACACTAGGTTCCCTCTGCCTACCCTGCTGTGTGCGGGATACAGCGTGAAGCTAATTTAATTTTAATTTTAAAATATCATCAGAGTTAGTCGACAGCAACTGAGCCACAATAGACCTAAAACTCAATACAATATATAAAACCAATTCATTATTTTATTAAGAAAATATACTTAATTCACAATTTGTCATCAACGCGGATATCTATTAAGCATTAAGTGGTGGAACACGCGTCAAGCAAGCGTCTTCGTTCGACCTTGACAGCGTGACTTTTGATTCTAAATGTCGGGATCGGATATAATGAAAGGTTGTGATGATTATCATCGAAATAATCATAAAGACATTAGCATCTAGAGCTAGATGTTAACTTAACATTAAGAAGAAATATACATACATATATGTTGTTGTCATCATCATCTGTGAAGGGACCTTTTACTGATGATGATCTCCTAATAACCTCAAAAATTGGTATTAAAGACACCGGTTCAAGTGAAGTATCAGATGAAAGGGCTCTGGCTAAACTAAGCTTGAATCTCAGAAAAAGCTCGAGACCTTCAATTTTTGTACGGAATCCTCGTTGGGCGTGCGCGACTCGCGTATTCTCAAATTAGTTAAGGCCAAGCTGTTAATGAAAAAAAAAACATTTTAAAATCGAACCCACTACTTCCGTATAATTTGACTTACATTGTAAAATCGTACAAATGTACATCACTTTTACATAATCTACGTGATACTTACAAAATATTTACACTAGATCGATAGATCAAAGTGACTCTTCTAATCTTGCAATACAAACAAAATATTGAGGCTGTCCAAATATCACGTCTTAGTTATCTGACCCACATTCCAATTTAGGATGATCCTGTGAAATCTGTTATCGCATTGCTCAAGTTTGACATTTTGTGAATAATCTAGAGCATTTACTTTATGTGGTAGCTGGTTTGATATCCGGTTGGGTAGGTACTTTAGGTTAAAGACGCTTTTTTGTGATAAAGTAAATCAGAAAACCATGTATTGCAGTGAGTTACTATTGTGCTATTTTATTGCTATTATTGGCTGTATTAGACCTACGATCACCACGTCTACAATCGGCGTTGATTTTCGCCACTCAACACACAATGCCTCCAGAACTCAGCAGACTCTGCCTATCCTGCTAAGTATCCCTTATACAGCGTGAAGCTGACTAAAAACAGATAAACTTTAGAACTTTGACAACCTAACTACTAACCAATATTCAAGTAATCGAAGATATAGAAGGAAGATGATCAATGAAACTATGTTTTAAAACTCAGTTCCCAGGTGGTCTCTCTCTCCCTACCCTGCTATATGTGGAATGCAGCATGGAACAAAAAAAATAAATGTACTGTGTATTCTGAACCATGTTCTTTTGTTAACCCTTTTTTAACGTAAGCAGAGAGTTTTAACACTAAGTTAATGCGGATAACGCATTAACTTAGTGTTTTTGAGACTTGCTGTTGTCTTGTTACCAGAACCAGCTATGGTATGCTAGCTATGCAAAATATTCTTGCTATACTGTTGTCCATTTTTATTTAAATAAACCAGCCAAGTGTATACAAATATACATACATGAATATGAATACAAGAACATTAGCGTTTAAGGCAATTATAAGAAGCTTATAATACCTAACGACATTCCTATGACCTTACGCGTAATTAAAACAGGAACCAATGAACTGGACAGATTTTTGCGCTATGGCCGGTGTTGCAATTTTGAAATATTTTTCTATTTAGTCATTAATAAATATTAATCACATCCATTAGAGGCTGATTTTTGCATAGTAGTTAACATTATATTTACTTAAGACTTGCTTGAATTTTAGAATTTGGTTCTAGAGAAGCAGAGTGGGTGCTCTAAAATAAATTATATGTATTTGTGAAAGCTAAAAGATTATAGGTTCCCTTGCCTAACCTTTTATATGCGGGATTCAGCGTGAAGCTGAAAAAAAAAATTATGTTACCTCGCATGGGATTTACACCACAGTGTTAACTAAAGTCTTTTCCAATTATGTCACGTTAACGTATTAGAATATTATTCAATACTAATCATTACATTAATACTCGTATCGCCAAATTACCAAATAAACTTATATGTGGTTAATTAAAAACAAAATCAGCTTCACACTGTATCGCGCACACAGCATGGTAGGCAGAGGGAACCTAGTGCTAAGACTCTCCGTTCCCGACTTTCCGCCTAATTCTGGAGGCATTGCGTGCTGACTAGCGGAACTCAACGCTGCGCTTTGCCTCGACACCAGAGCGTAGAAATTTAAATATACATTTAATTAAATATTTAATTTCCTCGAGTGGAGATCGAACCCACAACCAGTCGCGTTTACAGTCACACTTTCTGCCTCTGCGCCATGTTGATAATTAATTAAAAATATATTTTTTAAATTAATTTAATAAAATTACATGTTTAGACATAAGTACTAATAACCAAAACAAGATTAGTGAAGTAGAACATAAGCACACCCACGGTTTATTTAACGTTTTTTTATGTATATAATGTATATATAATTTTGATTACTGCATTTCTATATTATGTAACCAAATTAGTTGGAAATTTTTATATGGTAATTGAGTTGTGTAATACATTAATTGAATTATTGTAACTAAGTATTTTGGAAAGACACCTGTCGAGTAAGTTTTTTAGTCTGCTGGGTTTGTTTTTTTTTTCTTATTTTATCTGTTTACAACGTATTTTTTTTTAGATCAGTATTCATTATATTTTTGTGGTATTTTAATGAGGTCTAGATATAAGACATAGTTAAGGTATTTTTAAAAAAAAAATCTTATTTTATGTGTTTACAACGTAATTTTTTTCTTTTTTAGATCAGTATTAATTATATTTTTTGTAGTATTTTAATTAGGTCTAGATATAAGACATAGTTAAGGTAATTTTTAATTTTTTTTTCTTATTTTATCTGTTTACAACGTAATTTTTTTTATTAATATACATTATATTTTTCGTGGTATCTTAATTAGGTCGAGAAATAATATAAATAATATAATTATGTGTCTAAACATAAATATATCACACAAGAATCTAAAATAAGTGTAATAATAATATTGACTCCGGTCGTGGCGCAGTGGTACAAAGTGTGACTGTAAAATCGACTGTTTGTGGGTTCGATCCCCACTCGAGGAAGTGAAATATTTGTTGACATTTATATTTTCATTTCTTCGCATTGGTGTCGAGGCAAAGCGCGGCGTTGAGTTCCGCCACTCAACATGTAATGCCTCCAGAACTGGGTGGAATGTGGGGAACGGAGTGGCTTAACACTAGGTTCCCTCTGCCTACCCTGCTGTGTGCGGGATACAGCGTGAAGCTGATTTAAGAATCTAAAATGTGTTAGCCTTTTTTATATACTTCAGTTTTTTAATTTAACGACAAACGACAAGTATGTACATATACGTAAATAACATGTTTTTTTTGGTTTTACATTTATTTCTCTCATTTTGCAGCTATGGTACAGTCAGCTTAATAATCTTTCTCTCTGGTCCACTTTCACTTCATTTTGAATAGTTCAAAATATTGACTTCAACATTTAAACGTTTGTAGCATAAGAAATATTTAGATAAAAACTATGTGGAATAAGTGAATAAAAACAAGTAAAATCGCCGTAACAGTTTCGTATTCTGATTTAGAATGATATTATAGATAGTCACGATACATTTCTTGTCACACCTTGTTACTTTATATTTTTTTATATGTATTTTGTATACAAGTTAACTCAATGGTAACTTAGTTGACGTTTGTATGGATGATACCGCTATAATAGCGTTATCTAATGATAAGACGTTCAAATTTTATAGAAAATACTAAAAATAAAATCAGCTTCACGCTGTATCACGCACACAGCACCCTGCTGTTCTTGTGGGTTCGGTTCTCACTCGAAAAATTAAATATCAATTTAAATTTATATTTCCTTTTCTTCGCTCTGGTGTCGAGGTAAAGTGCGACGTTGACTTCCGCCACTCAGCACGCAATACTTCCAAATTCGGTGGAAAGTGGGAAACGGAGTGTCTTAACATTAAAATCTCTCGGCCTTCTTTTAAAATAAATATTTTAGATAAATACTTAGAAACCTCAGTTGTTGCGGAAAAAAGTGACAAAACATTCAAGGCAATAAAACCAAACTATTCATAAACAAAACCACAAAACATTTTCACTTCTATACACAAAAGTTTTAATGACAATTTTAATGTTTGAGCTTTTCTTTCAAAATATGAGTAATATTATATGATTTATGAGTGATTCCGCGTTGACATTTAACACCCGACTTTTACTTGGAAACGTACGACTCACAATTCTTAAGCATTATCGCTATAAAACATTATCCTATATAAGCTGTACTATCATTAAATCTTCTACAAATTTACTATAGAATGTATTGACAAAAGATGTGTGACAAAATCTGTATATATGGCTATTTATTTTAATTTATATTTTAAATGAAAACAGATAAATGTCAGTTTGGAGGTTTACAACTTCTAAGCTTTTTTTACATAAAAAAATTAAGGTACGGCGTTAGGTTCCGCTATCAAAAGAGTATTGCATACATGAGACAGGAGAATGTCACTAAAATAGATAGAAAGTATATTAAAGAGTGATTCCTATATATAGATTTTAATTTTTATGTAGCAAAAATAAATGTCAAAATTTTATAATTATATAATAATTTGTATCAACATATTTAAATTATTTTTGAGGCCGTCGTGGCGTAGGGGCACAAGCGTACGACTGTTAGATCGATGGTTGTGAATTCGATTTCCACTCGAGGGAAAGAAACAAATTCTTTACTTTTATACTATGAAATAAAACAATATTTTTTTAATTTTAAAAGCAAATATTTTAATTAATTTGAAAATCAAAAAATATGTAAAGGCTGCATTTTCTAATCGAAACTTTTTTTATAAATATCGGCCAATATCTCATGAATAGATTTAGCCCGCGTGAACTAGATACCAATTAATCGCGTAATATCATTTTCAAATCGATTGGATTCGATTCTAAGTTTTGAAAGTGTTTTGTTCTGATTAACAATTTTATTTCCTTAGTATTCAATGTTTGTTGATAGTTTAAGCAATATAGATAATATTTATAAAATATTTTTGCCCCTTTTTAAATATTGTCACAGTGGCTTAGTGCGATTTAATATTAAAGATACTCCATTTATCATTTTTTGCCCAATTTTCGAAAGGTTGCATTGGGTGGTGAAAGACAGTCTGGTTACCAGAGCAAGATAGAAAAAAAATCACGTTCCCCCCGTGGGCATCGAGCCTACACCAGTCACAGTTACAGTTAAACGCTGTACTATTGCGCTGCGATGGCCTAGTATTCAGAATGATTAAAATCCAACAAAATCAAACTTATGGGATGTGCAGATCGTAATTTAAATATTACTATATCATTATTTTCTATTTCAATATATCATTTTAAATATTAAAAAAACGTAAGGCGCTATCGTATATGACGATTTAACTATTTGCCTATAAATAAAAAAAATGAACTAACCGTGACTTTATTCTACATACAAACACGTATAACAAACAATTGCACAACCGCTATGGCGATGTAATGAGAATTATTTCCATAGTAAGTATTACGAGGTTTGACGCAACGCAATACAAACGCTTACAAAATCTATTTATCAATGGTATATTACGTCAGTCTGTCAAATGCTCGTGGAGTACCCTGCTGTCAACGAGATATACTACCTAAAATGTATTCTATACGCTTTAATTGTGGGTTCAAAGTCAATTTGGGGAGATGCTTGCATTTTTTTAAATATCGGTCAACTCCGGTCTGGATTTGTGACATGATGGGCTTTAGCTTTATAATTTATTTTGTATTGATATAAAAATTGCGTGAAAATAATATTTTTTAGCATTACGTTGTGGAATTAAATAATTAATACTAATTAATTAAGAAAGAAGAAGTTCATTAAATTATATTTCAGAACATAAGAAATTATGAACAGTCCCTCAATCTGCCATAAACAGTTCTAATCTAAGTAAATCTTTCTGTCATATTTTATTTGTTTTTGGTATTACCTCGACCGATGCTACACGTAGTAAACAGCTTGAAAAAGAAATAAAAACCAAGTACCAAATAATGATAAGAATTCAAAATATTGAGAATAACTTAACTTTAGAGACCGTCATGACTCATTGGCACAAACGTGTGACTGTAAACGACGACTAAGACGGATGTGGGTTCGTTATCCACTATTAAATATAAATATGAATATATTTATATTTATTATATGAATTATTTATTATATGAATGTGGTAACAAGGCGAAGAGCGGCGTTAAGTTCCGTAACTCAACGCGCAACTACTAGAAAATTCGGTAGAAAGTAGGGATCAGAGTCTCTTAACACTACCTTTTTTCCCTCTGCCTACCCTGATGTATGCTGCATATAGCGTGAAGTTGTAAAAAAATCTTAACTTTAAACATAAATAGTAATTTAGAAAGTCACCAACTACATGTATTGGTATGCACGCGCGTATACGATTATTAGAAAAGCACATTTCCTCGACGCTTGCATAATGCATTTTAACATATATTTTTGTTATTAAATAATAATTAGTTACATTTCCGTAGTATAGTAGTCTGTCTGTACGTCAATTTTCGTATATTATATATTCTTCAGTATTTTTTATCATTAAATATTAAAAAGGTTAGTCGTGGCGCAGGGGCACAAGTTTGTGCCTATAACTGTATAGGGGTTCGATTCCCACTCTAGGAAATGAATTATTTAAATTAATTCGCTCTGGTGTCGATGAAAAACGCGGCGTTGAGTTCCGCCACTCAACACGCAATGCCTTCAGATTTCAGTATAATATACATTTGCTTGGGCCGAAAATAGATCCCACGAATCAGGTGGTCAAAAATACCACCTGATTCGTGGGATCTTTAGAAAAAATAAAATTCGTTAAAATTTGTATCAGAACTCAACATAGCTTTGCCACAAGGCCGAAGAAAAAATTTATAACATTCATATAAATTTTGCCTTAAATCAAATCTACTTTCATTGCGTGTACTCTTCCACTGATCCACAACGGTGATTATATAAAAATATATAACTGTTTCTACTATTTTGTATTTGGTTCTTATTGTATTGAAGTTAATATATTGCGTAATACCACTTTAAGCCTTTCACAAATTAGCGCATTTTGCATGTTTAAGCTGCACAATGAAAAATGGTGATATTACGTAAATTAACGGAAATTTACTTACTTTGTTTACAAAATTATACAATTGTTCGTAAAAAAAAACGCAAAATAGACATTAAATGTATATAGATATATAAAACTAGTCTATGACTGAGTGTTGAAATTTGGCATGTACGTTCCTTGTAAAGTGTAGGAGAGCACTAAAAGATAACTTTCCGAAGTTTTCAGAGCGAATTTTTTTTTATGTTTTATAGTCTATGCGAACGAAGTTACCGGGTCTAGATCGTAAGCGTATAATTTGCTTAATATCCAATTCCATTTATTTATAATTATTATTTAAATCCAAACTTAATATTTTACTGTTCATAACGATTTACATTGATAATCAATGAAAATGAATATTATTAATGAATTTAAGAAACAAATATTAGCCATTTCTTTAATCGTTGTTAATTTTTTGTTTCAGGTAAACAAACATAATAGAACAATACGGGTCATCCGTGCAGTTTACTAGCCTACACTGAATCGCGACCGGAACCATTATGCCGTATACATCCACAACAATCTAAGCCGGTACACCTGCCTTGAATAAGTAACAATCGAGGTACCGTTAGTCAATTATGCCAATTCATTAAACAGCAACATGATGGAGGAGGTGACCACGCGGCCCAATCTGGAGTACGTGCCTGCGCTCGCTGCACAAGTGAAGCAAGTTACTGGATCGACCACTTTTACGCAAATAACTAGCGATGATACTGGCCTTAAAGTGAATGGATTCGATAGCCGGTCGGATATGGACTCACTAAGTTCGATGCACTCTCTTGTCCTTAATTCTAAAACACCAGCAACAACGGTATATCTAGCGGCGACCCAGCCGGAGCGACCTGCGAGCACTCCTATCACAGACGCACTCTCAAACGGACCACATGTTGTTACTATCAGAATAAACACCGATACAGATAAGCCGAAAGCGCCGAAAATATCGAGCGTCCATCTCAAAAGCGACGTCGATTTTGACACATTCAAGTTGACGGAAACTAACAAGAAAAATAACAGCTTGGTCAGATTGAACGTTGAGGAAAATCGGCCGAAAATTATAGAAAATGAGGATCTATCTAAAGTAGATAAGCCTCCTTACATTTACTGTAACTCGTACGTGAACACAATGTCGAATATTGTGATGTCGAGTGGCCAATGCTCTCCAAGCGATACGCTAGACTCAGGAACGTGCAGCGACCTTGACGGAACACCACCTCCGCTACCGAAAAAGAAAACATTAAAATCAAATTCTGCAAAGAAAGCCGTCTCTGTTACGGTAATTAGTCAGTCAAGAAATCAAAGCGAGGTCGATTTCGAAGATAACGATTCTAACATATCGTGTGACTCATTAAATAGTAGCGAATTAAATGGAAGCGTGCACGCCGACGAAAGTCACAGCGACGACGCGAGTAAAAAAGAAAAGAAACAGTCTTCCGAGCAAGCGCTAGCCAAAGTGAACAATAACGACGGCAGCTTTCTACCGCAAGGTCTCCTGCAAGACATTAGAGATCGTTCAGCGAAACTCACTACCGTCGAAACCGAAACCGAAACCGAAAGTGAGGAGACCGAACAGAACGGGGAAGTGATACAGAATATTAATGAAAATGTTAATTTATCGAAAGAAAGCGCTCAACTCACGTCGTTCCGTCTTGTTTCCCAGCTTAATAGTGAAGTGAAGAAAAATAGTGTGGACTCGTTACCGCCAACTGCCGCCAAAACGCCCATCATTAGCGAGAGTACCTACGAAGAGAGAAAATTGACTGACAAAATGAAAGAAGAGAGCATTTGTTACAGCAGCCATTACTTTGATACGGACAAATTTTACGATTTTCACCTTAACGAAAAACAATTTGATGTGTCAGTGGAAAGTGTTAGTGAAGATAAGTGTGCGCGTAACGATATCTCCGAAATGGAGTATTTTGCGGGAATAAAAGACTATAAAAGTGAGGAAGCGCCGTCGACTATAAAAAGTTCGAAGGGAACCATTCGCGGTGTGAAAAACCGCGTTCGTGCTGGAATTGCTACGTTTTTGCAAATGCAGAGCACCACTAAGGTATTTTTTCTATATTATATATTATTTATATAACTTTAAAGATAAGATTAAATCATTATTTCTTCAAATTGAGCCCAATCAGTAAAGTCTAATATAGGCAAGCTATAAAAGTTTAATATATTATGTTGCAATATATGTGATATTATACTTAACCTATACTACTACAAAAATCATTTCACAAAACGTAATATTCCCATAATATCGGTGTATTCAGTTGTGATGACCTAAATTAATACAAGCTGCCCTCTAGCCCCGGTCAAGTTAATGAGAAACCACGAGGTAACGGCTCACGATGGGCTTATAAGATAACGTGTAATACACTTGTTATCTTTCTTTTTTTATACTTAATTTTAAAATAACTGCATTTTTAATAATCGATATATAGATAGATATATTTAATATAGTATATTAAAAGAAAATAAATTAAAATAATATGTTTTATGACTTTTTATAAAAAAAAAACATTGTATTGAAACATAACTCTACAAATAACATATAATTAATAATATTAAATTAATTATTTATTAATAGAAGTCGTGACTAAATATTATAAATAAATATAAGTTAATCGTACATTTAATATCAACATTTGTGATTTTTTAATACACGTGTATATGAGAAACAATATTATATTATACCTCGGTTTGCATAAGTAACGCAAGGAACACAGGTTCAAAGCCACATTTTAACATTCAAAAAATTATCTAAACTTACATTTCATTTATTTTTTTATAAAAAAATTTAAAAAAAATCCACTGTCAAGCCAGCTAGATTACAAATCAGAAAGTTTCATAGCAGCTCATTATACACGTACCGATTTTAGAGGTCACAGTCAAACGTTTGAAAGTGCACGCGAGCACGTAGCGTTGTGTTTATTACAATATTAATGTGAACACTACCTAAACAATGTGGATATACAATAGATATATATATTTTACTATGGCTATATAGTGGTTTCTCTTGCTATAAATTATCCTAGATTATATATTATTCTTTATTACTAATAGAAATAAGCATATTTTATTTCGGAAATAAGTAGAAGATTCCTTTTTGGCTGACGGCGTATTACATATAAGTACAGCAGTGTAGAAAGAACTTAGTGCTAAGGCATTCTGTTATCTACTATCCCCGTTAATTTGATGCATAACGCGTTGAGTGGCAGAACTCAACGCCACGCTTTGCCTTATTAGCAAAGCGGGAAAATAATTATTATTTAATTCCTCTGAATTGGAATCGAACCCACAACTAAAATGGCAATACAATAATAGAATGGCAGAATGCAGAAACTATTCAATTCAAAAGCTTTATAATTTATAGGTATACTTTGTTTAATGTGAGAGCCTATCGTACAACATAGATACCATTTCTACTGCCGATGTATAACTGAATAAATTGAAATTAAGAAAAAACGAATTGTACCAATATTTAATAAAAATATGTTGTTTTTGAATCCATCAATCAGTGACTGTCTCTAATACACCTCCCTTTTATAAGAATTTCAACCAGTAGCCTCTATACCTATTGTTAGCGTACTCGTGTAAAAGAGGGTAGATTTAGGTGGAAAAGACGATAAAAACAGTGGAATTGTGTCAATCGGGGGCAGTTGCTTGTAGGCAACGGCCCCTATTTGAAGTAAACTAGTGTGAAGTATTGTTAGTAGGTGATACATATCACTTATTGCAATTATATAGTATCCCTTTCCAAATAGTTTAGAAACATGTAGACGATATGTATTTTTATCGTGTTTTTTTTAAAAAACGTTAACCGCTTCCGATTTCTAACACTATATATTCTTTAGAAACGTTTCAATACAAACCTTCAAGGTATATTCCGAACAATAGCTCAAACAATGTTTTAATAATAAACGCTTATTATATTTGCGATTGAGAACGGATGGTGTTGAGGAAACAAAAGACCAATTGAAAACAATACTTACGTATGACTAATTTACTTTAAAAGTTACTAAAGTAAAAATTGTAAACAATAAGTTAAAGACATTATGGCGCCGATCACGTAAAAGCAGCGTCCGTAGTTAGTCAATTTCCAATACAAAAAAAATACTTGTACATTTTATATGTGCATTGAAATATATATAGATTTATTATAATATATTTTAGCTTCATGCTGTATCCCGCAGATAGTAGGGTAGGCAGAAGGAACCTGGGAACCTAGTGTTAAGAGACGTTGCTATTAAGACACCTCCGTGTCCCATTTTCGGTCAAACTCGGGCACTGCGTGTTGAGTTGTTTAATATATAATTATTATCCTTTAATTCGAGTAAGGATCGAACCTATAGCCATGGTCTGCGGTAGGCGTAATCGGTCCACAAACATATGTTCGAATATATTCCAATTTAGTATAAGTACTTTTTTTGTTTTATAAAAAATAGCATTATGTAACCATTTAACTATATAACACTTAGAGTACATGATGTTTCATACTATTTTAGTGACACGAAAATCTTTTAGAACTAAGTATATTGGATTTATTTGAAAATCACGTACATCATTACATAATTAAAATTACTTTTAGGTAATAACACTACATAATAACAATTAGCTTAGAATTAGGTTAAGATCTAGTCTTTGTGGCCGGTCGTGGCGCAAGGGCACAAAGTGTGACTGTAAAATCGACTGGTTGGGGTTTCGATCCCCAGCTGAGGAGATAAAATATTAACATACATTTATATTTTCATTTCTCCGCTCTGGTGTCGAGGCAAAGCGCGGCGTTGAGTTCCGCCATTTAACACGCAATGCCTCCAGAACTCGGCTGAAAGTGAGGAACCGTGTGTCTTAACACTAGGTTCCCTCTGCCTACCCTGCAGATAGCGTGAAGCTGATTTATTTATTTCTATTAATATCTAAATTTCACTAAACATATGTGATACTTATGTAAAATTAATTGATATTAAATTTTTATTACAAAAACCAGAATTCTCAATTAAACATGTTAGAAACGAAATCAAATTAACCTACTTATGAGGAGGTTAATTATAGCCCTTACGTTATTTACTTCTTGTTAAGCAATTAAAGTAAAAGTGCCATTTCCTTTACAATCTCACGATGGGTGACGGAAGAGATTCAATAGAACTAGAAATAATGTTGAGAAACTACTGCTGAAAGAGTAAAAAATGTTGGCAGGTTATAGAAAATTATTCTCCAATTACCTGTCCATATATGGCGTTAATACTGTGTTAATAAGCCGTTAAGACGCCTGTGAAAACACCGCGCTTATTTATCACGTTTCGGTTCATCACATTTTATAATTGTATTTTTAATATGTAGGGGAGAGGGGGGCAGCTTAGAACAGGGGCACCTTTGAAAATATGTGTTAACAAAGCTATTTTAAAAAGAAATTTTGGTAGTTTTTTTTTGAGTAGTGGCAGCACTAACCTGCACACGTGTCACTTGTAACCGCTGATATATGAGAGCCAGTTGTTGAGTTACGAGAAGTGTTTAATTTTGAATAAAATTTTATGCATTTTTAAATAAACGCGTAAGGATCGCAGGGATCCAATTCGGGGTATATGGTTTTATTTTTTCCTCTTTTAGTTAGAATGTTTCATATATCATGCAATAAACTAGAGACTACTACAATTTTTAAACTTTTACTTGAAAAAAAAACGTTTGGAAATTTTTAAATACCACTGAGGCAGCTTTGAACAAAATAAAGGGGGCAGTTTTGAATATTATTATGTGTAAAAAAATACCGCGAAAGTAGCGCAGCGGCACGAAGTGTGACTGTAAAATCGACTGGTTGTGGGTTCGATCTCCACTCAAAAAGAAGAAATATTTACTTAAATGTATATTTCCATTTCTTCGTTCTGGTGTCGAGGCTAAGCGCCGCGTTGAGTTCTGCCACTCAACACGCAATGCCTCCAGAATTCGGCAGAAAGTGGGGAACGGAGTGTCTTAACACTAGGTTCCCTCTGCCTACCGTGCTGTGTGCGGGATAAAACGTGAAGCTGATTTTTATTTCTTACGTAGACTACTTACCCCAATTTCAGTTGCTGGTTACGTCACGTACTACATCCATGTTTTCCTTTCTATTAAATTGGGGTAGTATCCTGTTTATTTAAAAAAATATTCTGTTTTATTTTCATAATATTAGATTTATTCTATGATTGATCTCATAATGTTAATTAATTCTATGAAGCCAAAGCTACTTTTTTGTTTTTTTTAAGTTTTTTAAAGTCTATTAATAATATTAAAGTTATTTAACACTAGTACTAGTACAATCGCAATATTAAACTAGGTATATATTTTTTTAAGTTAACATGGTGCTGATATTTGATCTCCATCGTTTCTAATGTTAAGTTTATTGATAAAATTACTTAAAAGCCTACTAAAATTACTTAATTTCATTGAATTCGATGATAGTTCAAAACTGCCCCATATATGTTCAAAGCTACCCCGGAAGGGGGGCAGCTTTGAACATTTGACTACTGCTACTAAAGTTGATATTGCACCTTTAACTTATATATTTTTCTACATATGATGCTACGATTTTGTGGCACAATAGTTGGACTAAGCATTGTGAAATAGTAAAGAAGTTAAAAACTGTAGAATTTTTAAATATGACACAAAGTTTAAAAATCGTTCGAATGTGCCCCCCTCTCCCCTACATATATTGTTGTCTCTATTATAAATTAAAATGTCTATAGTCTTGAAGGACTTTGGGTATTGAATAAAAGAATTTTTTGCAAATTCATCCCCTATGGCTAAATAAAAAAAAGAGATCTGTCGTGGTGCAGGTGTAGGACTGTAAATGCGACTGGTTGTGGGTTTGCTTCCCACTTGAGGAAATGAAATATTTATTTAAATTAATATTTTCTATCCTTTTGCTTTGACATCAAGGTAAAAGTTCCGCCACTCAGCACGTAAGAGCTCGAAAAATTCAGCGAAAAGTGGAGAAGAGAGAGCATTAGGTTCCCTCTGCCTACCCTGTTATAGCTGGATCAAGTGAAAACGAGCGAGCGGAAGCTATAAAAATGTGAATGTAGCGTGAATGTACACGATTCCGAGAAACTTATCAATCTCTGTCAAAATTTTTATACTCATCTCTTATGTTGATATCATCTCTGCAGAGAAATTTTGTATAAATTTAAAAAAAAATCCTAAATCTGGAATGACACTTTAAAAATATGAAAAAAACAAAGATTACTCAAAGTTAGAATTGAACCCAAGACCAACGAGTGAAATCCCATATTCCACCACTTTAAAGGTATTTTTTACACTAAATAATTCATAAAATTGTCGTATCAAAGGCGTTGATCGAGAGACCACCCATCCGTAAACGCTAACGCGACTGAGCACGCGCAGTTTTCTCTAACTAAATGTAATTTGTAAAATGAGACTAGTAATTATACGCGTCGTTGCTTGTTAACGTGAAATTGTTTTAATTTTATTGAGACATATTAATTTAAAGTTATATGCTTTATATTATGAATAAAATTATGAATTCGAGGCCGTCGTGGAGTAGTAGTCGCAAGAGCGTGAGACTAACAACACGATGGTTGTGGTTTTGATTCCCACGCGGAGGAATGAATTTAATATTTATATTTCGTCGCCCTGGTAACAAGTTAAAGCTCGGCGTTGAATTCCGCCACTTAACACTCAATTCCTAGCACGCAGTGTCTAATTCTAGGTTCCCACATCCTACCCAGCTACATATGGAATACAGGGTAAAACTTTAAAAAAAAACTATAAACATCTATAATTACAGTATTAACGAAGCTAATATCAATAATATTTTTTTACACTGCTATATATGAGACTATCACGAATTTATTTGTAACATAAGCTTTGGCTTGCCTTCCGTATGTTAAACGACCTTGATACTTGAACACAACTTTAAAACCCGGTACATTCACTTGGATATAAACAATAATATTATTTAATTACAGTAATTGTCATTTAGAACGCTATTAATGCTATTTTAAAGGATTTTTGAAAGTTATAAGATTTCAAATAACAGCATTGCAGTGGGGATATGATACGAAATATATAAGTACTTACTAGTATGTATGTACTTACTAGTATGGTTAAACGCGCTAATCTTAGGAACAATTGCTTCGAATTAAGATATTATTTTTGTATTGAACATTTCAGTTGTCATTTTGAATATATGACGTGTCATTTTACAACACTCTTAGTTTAATATTTTTATATATTTTTATGTTTGATAGAAAACATATTTTATTATCTGTTCATTTATTTTTTACTAAAACTGATACGAAGCTCATTTGGAAATCCTCTACGCGGCTTCGCCCGCTTAAACTTTACGAATGCTTATAGATATATTTAGGAAATTGTTTTTGAAAATATCTAACTTATTTAAATGAAAAAAATATCAGTAGACGTAACCATAGTAAAATATTAATAAAAAAACTAAACAAAACCAGCTACATTATTAATAATTTTGTCTCTGTCTGTCTTTCTATTTCCCCGAGCTAATATCCAGAATAACTGAACTAATTTTTATTGGACTTTCAGGGATCGATTTTACTGATTTACCCGGGAAAACTCTTTTTACTCGTTTTCCTTGCGCGCGTACATAGATACTATATGAAATAACTAAAGTCCTTTCTACATTAAATATGATAAGTTTTGCGAGCAATATCAAATAAAATCCCAAAAAACTAAAACCACAATTTATCAAGTGTATAACAACGGTATAGATAACCATCCAACTAAGATGAAATAACCAACAATTCTCTCCTTAATACTTAAATAATATTATACCGATGCCGCGCAGGGCCGCAACTTACACCACACCAAGAAATTTATGAAAATCTAACTAATCTGCTCCTTGAATAAGCGAAGAACCAAATTAATTATAAACAGCAAATAATTACATAAAAATTAACAGTAGTTCGAAAATGTATGAAAATTTACAAAACCGTCAAAGTCATCTGCCCGTTCGCGTCGGTCATACTATGCCGGTCGTATGCTAGGTTATTTCGAATCAGTGACATCTCCTTAATTATTTATTAGAATGTTATACAGTGAACTATAATTTCAATCTAGATGAAATGCTAAAAGTGACTATTATATTCATTTTTATAAGGATCAATATCAAATTATAGAAAATACGTACAACAATAACAGACACAGACAGACAGACAGACAGACAGACAGAGTTACTTTCGAATTTATAATATAGGTATGGATATATATATATATATACATGTGAGTTGAGATTCTACTTGTTAGTATTCTTTTTTTATTTCCAAGCTTAAACGAACAAAGTGCGGCGTTGAGTTTCGCCAACCACCACCTAATGATTATTGTATATAAGGATAATTTAGTCCGATATTCTTAAAAATAGTTGCTCTAATACAATTTTAAATACTAGCAACTTCGCATACATAACTTACTCAAGTAAACCCAAAATAAATCTCTAGCGATATATTTCATTTATAACGTACTTAACCATTGCGCAAAGATGAGGTGTAATATACGAAATGATTTTATTCGGCCAAGGTTCATTTTTGCGCATGATTACGAAAACTATTTTTATTCAAATAAAATGAGTATATAAAAGGATTTTAGTGAACGTGCTGTCCAATACCAATACATATATATATCAAAATTTTTGTATAATGTTAGGACTGTCAGATGTTATCGAAAATTGAAGTGCAGTGAATGTAAATTTTTTGTATAAATAATAAATTTTATATAAGATGTTGATATTGTTTAATTTAAACATTTTTTTATAATAAAATCTGTAATACAAACTTAATCAAATTAAATGTTGTTTTAATAACAATTTTATTTTATACACCTTTTTCTTGCATTTCTTGTATTATACATATATCCTATGGCCTATAATATACCTTAATGTGATCGAGAAAGCTTTAAGGACGTCAATCAATTTGAGATTTTAATACCACGTAAAAGCTACTATTTATTGTTGGTAACGAATTATAAATATTTATCTATATTTACTTACGGCATTCGTCTAAATATGATAAAACATTTACTTCACGCTATAATCGAATCTACGAATAAAAAGCTAAAAGTGCTAATCTTAGGAACTACTGGTTCGAATTGAAAAAATATTTTTGTACAAAGCTGTAGGCTATATTACATCACATTTATTCCGATGTAATCTACTATACCTGAAGTGACAACTCTTAGAACTCTTAGGCCCGTATTTATAAATCGCTTTCAAGTTTGAGGTCGATCTTGAGTGGCTATTTTCATTCATAGATATATAATTATTGTCTGAAACCAGCGTCTCAAGATCAATCTCAGACTTGAGAACAGTAAATTTGAACGGTTATTTGCTCTAGACCACGCGGAGAAAACCACTAGTAAAAGGTAGTTATTACAAAATTATTACACGAACTTGCATTTTAATCATACACATGGTATACTGTTATCTCAATTTATTCCAAAAGTCTGCATTCGAAATGACGTAATACATATAGTCGCATTTCACTTTCTTTTTAAAAATTATAAATTAAAATAATTTAGACATTAACTTAGTTTGAAGTTAATGACCCAAGATTACTAATATTAATTAATTTAATGACCGGAAGTGAACCTGGGACGTTTCAATTTTAATATTTAAATAGAATTTAAGCATAAATTATAGTAGGAATATTATGACTTATTAAAGGAATTTTATTTTGAACACATGTTTAAGTAATCACACAGTGATAAATAAGCTCCACCTTTTACTTCTTATTTTTATACTTTTTTATCTATACATATAATAAAACAGTTAAAATAGTTTGTCTGTACATTTACTACTTTACGGAAACGGATAGAGAGACGCTTAAATAGTAGAAAGCATTTTTTTTGTCTGTCTGAGCACGCTCATTTCCAAAACCGATTTACTTAAAACTTACCAAATTAAATTTCGACGTAGCTTGGCGAGAACGTATGGCTTAATGGTCAGAGCGCCTGGTCGGTTTCCAGGAGGCGCGGGTTCGAGTCCCGCTACGTTCAATTTTTTATACGTTTTCTAAATAAGTATAAAACTTACCAATTACTTTGCTATAACTCAGTAAAACATTAACAGTTTGTTTCATCAAAATCGACTTTTTTTTAAGAAGTTATCGTCCTTTGAATGAACTTAAGGCATGAGTTTGCTTGCAAATGTTTACAGCAATCTATCCTAATATAATAAATAAAAATATCTCTGGATCTACTGGTCCGATTAACTTTTTGTTTTGTATGAAAGCTACATTCCTCAGGAGGACAAAACTATTCTATTTTATTAGTTCTAAAAAAAGTCTGCGACACCGTATATCTATCTCTTATGAATAAGTCACAATAACCTATTTTTATACAAAAAAATATTGAAAATTGCAATACCACCGATGATATTTCACAGTCTTTTGAGATGGATATTAAAACTTATTAAAAAACTTATAACTATTCCATCTTTAAGGAAATTTCATGAAAATTAGCTTTTTATAGTATGTACATATGTAAATTGGACGTATAACGTTCAAGAAACTGCAAAATTAAAACAATTGAACGATCTCTTTACGGCCGCAAGCCTAGGCTCGAGTCCCGAGAGGGGTGCCCTTACCACTGATGATATTTTTTCAATGATTGAACGTATCAATATGCAATAAGCAAATGCAGCATAATAAAAATATTATAGGTGGTTTGCGGACGACCCCCCGAAGGGAACCGATAGATTATAATAAAAAAGTACATATTCTTTTTTACTTTTCTTATTTGATGTATTAAGAAAAGGAATTGAATCTTCTACTAAAAAGTCTCTTTGCAGTTTTCACTTTATAGCAAGGAAACAATTAAAAATATTCTACAAAATTACGCGTTTTCAAAAGTTTATTCGCGAAAAGTATGCAAAAAATGAAAATATTTATGATTTATGGTAATAACTTGTTGCCTAGCCTTTTTATCTTAATTATGGTCTTAAATGAAAGTTGTACTGAAAATAAGTAGTACGTTACGAATAAAATATTTTATACAAAAATCTTTTTTTTTTCGAGGCCATTCGTAACGCAGAGGCACAAAGTGTGACTGTAAATACGCCTATTTGTGGGTTCGATCCCACTCGAGGAAGTGAAATATTTATTTAAATTTATATTTCCATTTCTTCGTCCTGGTGTCGAGGCAAAGCGCGGCGTTGAGTTCCGATGCAATACCTTCAGAATTCGGAAATTGGGGAACGGAGAATCTTAACACTAGCTTCTCTCTGCCTGAAGACACTCTGTTCCCAATAAGACACGTCCGTTCTCCATTTTCCGCCAAATTCTGGAAGCATTGGGTGTTTAGTGCCGTGCCTCGTTACCAGCTTGAGGAAATGAAAATATAAAACATTTCATACCCCGAATGGGAATTAAACCCACAACCTATCTCGTTTACAGTCACATACTTGTGCACTACGTCTATCCTCAATTAACTACTTTGTAGCCTAAAATAGAAACTACACTTTTAATTTACTTATATTGTATTAACCTATAAAGGTAAAAAATACTAGTTTGTATCTGTTCTATAAATATTTGCGGAACTCCCGACTCAGCCTTGATATTTACAAGTACTTTCATTCGACGTTAAAAATGTGATTTGCATAACTACAACCTCAGCTTACTGTAAGGAGGTGCTAAAGTACAATAAACTTAATAAAATTAAACTTGGCCTTATATTTTTGAATGTATCGTTATAAAATATTTTTCGTCAGTAAATTTGCTTGTATGTATGTATGTCTGTGCAGTTAGTAAGCTCAATATTATTTTATATTTAATGGGCTATCTATACTTATAATAAGAAAAAATGTTTTAAGTAACGTAAACATTTTTTTTATTTTTTTGTCTGTTTGTCTGTGCGTTTATTCACGCTCGTCTCAGAAGAGTGTTATCCGATTTAGTTGTAATATTCTGTATTGTATTTTGGCAAGGCTTCCTTAAAATTTTGTATTTGTTATAATATAATTTTATAGAATATTGGTCGACGAAATTAGTATAAAAGTTTTATTGAATTAGCTAAAACTGTACTATTCATTGTAGGTATAGATTTTTAAAATAACATTACTATTACAAAAGCGAAATTGTGAATTAGTAAATGAATAACTGTAAATGTACAATACAATGTCGTATTACTTACCATAATTAAAAATGTCTTTTTTTAGTTTCACGGTTTATCTCATATAAGCTCACTCTTTCTCCGCTTTCCACCTAAATTCAATTCGCATTATTAGTATATCTACTAATATATAAAAAATATTTGAGATTTTAATAAGATTCTCTTGAAAAACTCATTAAATCACCATCGCTAAGTTACGATACGATTAACATATTTAATATGCCATGTTTGCCATATTTAATATGCATGCACGCAAAATTCACTGAACCGACATAAGCCAATCAAAGCATAATATAATCAATAACTAATAATAGGAAGTAATTGACTAGTAGACATAACCATTGATAACAAGTTTTATTTAAATTTCTAATTTAATTTTTTTTTCACGCTAAAGCACGCACATAGCAGAGCAAAGGGAACCCTAGTGACATTTTGTTTCCCATTAAGACATTCCGTTCCCCACTTAAGACATTGCATTTTGAGTGGCGGAACTCAACGTCTCGCATTGCCCCGTTACCAGAGCGAGGAAATATTTATTAATATATTAAATATTACATTGCCCCAAGTGGAAATCGAACCCACGACTTTGGTGCTAACAGTCACACGCTTGTGCCCGGCGCCACGACGGCATCTATAATTTTCATCTTGGACATAATTGATCATCTTAAGTTAAAGATGATAAATTATATCCAAAACAAAAGAAGCCAGTCGTGGTGCAGGGGAACAAAGTGTGACTCAAATCGACTGGTTGTGGGTTCGATTCCCACTCGAGGATTATGAAATATTTATTTAATATATATTTTCTTTTTTTCGCTCTGGTGTCGAGACGGGACTAGGTTCCCTCTGCCTACTCCGCTGTGAGGTATACAGCGTGAAGTGAGTGTAGAGAATGTATGTAAGAGATATGATTCTAGGTTTAGTTAAAGTTAAATATTATATACGTATTTATTAATATGGAGGACGTATGCAGAGGCCGTAGTCGTGTGGTTCTTTATTCTCTAGCTACCCTATTAGGTATCTATATTTTATAAAGTCTTTAGATAAAAGATAAAAAAAAACAAAAAAACACTATATATGTAAATGAAGCAACGTATTTATGTATATCCTGAAACTTCAAGGCAGAAGGAAGTATTGTTTTACAAAGTCATTGTTACATTGATCTATCGTTGAGCATGTTACTTAAAAACTTACTTTCACTTATGCAATAATCTCTTTCTAATAATGGGGTGTTCTGGCATGTTATTATGTGTTGTAGTTTGCTTTTCCTTTTGTTTACGCCTATCGATTGGTTGTACCACTTCGTGTTTTTATATCGGAGTTACTTGAATAAACTGGTTTAGTTTAAAAGATCTCAATTAATTATATTTTTTATGGTTTACACTGTTTCCCTTACAGAGGAGAATAGACAGAGGGAACCTGGGAACCTAGCGTTAAGACATTCTGTTCCTGTTGCCTATCCGCCGATTTCTCGAGGCACTGCGTGTTGAGTGGCGAAACACAAGTGCCGGACTCACAACCAAGAAGTGTTACCAATGGAATGGATGTACCTTGATTTAGATCTATCTTTCATTATAAATGATCACTAATTCACCAAAAGATTATAGTACAATACTGAGGCCGTAATGGCTCAGCATCTTTTTGTAAATGCGACATATATAGATTTTCATTGACTCGCTCCTGAAAAAAAAGTGCCACGTTAAGTTCAGCCTTTCAACCCGTCTCATCAATTGGATGGAAAATGGGGAAAGGAATGTCCTAATACTAAATAATCTTTACTTATATGCATAATACAATAAATTAAAAAATATATATATATTTTAAATTTTAATACAAGCTACAAAGTTTATTGTACTTTTTATTATAATTGTGTTTATATTAGTTTTTCAAACTAAAATTGCTAGTCAGTCAAGATATTCACAACATTTAGAATTAACTTTCATTACTTACAATAACTCCATTACTTTGAGGACAGTCGCGGCGCAGGGGCACAAAGTATGACTGTAAAACCGACTGGTTGTGGGTTTGATCCCCACTCGAGGAGATGAAATATTTACTTAAATTTATAGTTCCATTTCTTTGCTCTGGTCTCGAGGCAAAGTGCGGCGTTGAGTTCTGCCACTCAACACGCAATGCCTCCAGAATTCGGCAGAAAGCGGGGAACGGAGTGTCTGAACACTAGGTTCCTTCTGCCTACCCTGCTGTATGCGGGATACAGCATGAAGCTGATAAATAAAAAAAACTTACAAGAACAACTGTATAACTGACAGCTACAGTAGTACAAATGACGATTTAGCTTGCATTGTGCACGCATCAAGAGATTTAGGTCTTACGATAATGTGATGGTAAACGCAGATTGGTGGTAACGGTAGCTGAGAGCGTCTGCGATAGGGGTGATAGATGTTTCGATACTATAGCAATTATTATGAATTCTATATACGATCAAATTTTTATATTTAATAATATTATAATAATGTTGAAGTGACTGTACAATCGACTGGTTGTGGGTTTCGATTCCCACTGCAGGAAGTGAAATATTTATATTTATATTTTCATTTCTTCTTCGCTCTAGTGTCGACGCTAAGCGCGGCGTTGAGTTCTGCCACTCAACACGCAATGCCTCCAGAATTCGGCAGAAAGTGGGGAACGGCGTGTCTTAACACTAGGTTCCCTCTGCCTACCCTGATATGCGCGGGATACAGCCTGAAGTTGGTCTTTTTATAGCTTCACGTTTTATCCCACGCATAGCAGAGTTGGTAGAGATACCTGGGAACTTATTATTAAGACATTCCATTCCCATTAAGATTCCGTTTCCCACTTTCTGCTGAATTCAACGACGCGGCTTGCCTCGTTACCAGAGTGAGCAAACGAAAATATTAAATATTTCATTTCCCCGAATAGGAATCGACACCACAACCTGTAGCATTTACAGTCACACGCTTGTGCCCCTGCGCCACGACTGGCCATATAGCTAAATATAATGAAATATAATATTTTTTCTCAATTTTGTCCCTTATAAAATTTTAAATAAAATATACCTCTAACTGTAAACATCGTAACGGTTACAAGCAACCCTGACATCATGCGGTTGAATCACACACGACCGCAATATCGATTTCAGATTCGTGATCTTCACTTGTATTAGAATATTATAAACAATAATAAACGCATCTCAGTGTCTATATGCGTATATTTACAAGTTTTTGAAATCCAATGATAAGACACTCAGTTCCCCATTTTCCGTCGAATTCTGCAGGCATTGCATGTTGAAAGACGGAACTGAACGCCGATTGTACCCCTCTGCACGATTTTCCTCAAATAAAGATATATTAATATAACACATTTCAGTCTTTTAGAGGACTAAGTTGTAAAAAACCTATATTCTTATTGGTTAAGTAACGCAGTCAGTACATCAGTTATGTAGATATTTAGATACACTTTCATATGTAAATTATACATTATATATAATTAAATGATTTCTCATATTTGAAATATGTCTTAAGTAACATTGATTTATTATGGGATGTTCACAAAATTTTACTTTTATTCAAATGATAGAAGCCATTAATTCTTAAATAAACTTTCAAAAAACAAGTCATTTCATAAAAACATTAGTTATATCATATCAATATTTTACTTTGATTCATTACTGTTTATAAATATTTGGACACTTCTATAGGTTTCTTAATTTTTATAATTTGTTTGAAATATTATAAAGAGGCTGTCGTCGCGCAGGTGTTGAAGCGGGCGACTGTAATCAGGACGGTTGCGGGTTCGGTTCCAACTCGGGAGAATGAAATATTTAATATTTTCATTTCTTCGCTTTGGTAATGCAAAGCGCGGCGTTGAGTTCCGCTACTCAACTATTATTGATTTTATTTAGGTGCTCAACCCGTAACAATTGTATATGAACAATCAGGAACTGTACCACCGCGCCACAATTAATTAATTATTCAAAAAAACATGATCTTTGTATAGGTAGGTTGTTCAATCAACTGATTACATGAACAACATGTATAAGTTGGCTATGACAATTGTTACAATGTGATATTGACAGATTTAACTCAATCAAATTACAGACAAAATATTTACTCAAACCCCATTCTGAGGCCGTCATGGCGCAGCATTGCAGCGTCTGATTGTATTCACGACAGTTGTGGGTTCGATTTTTGCTCGAGAGAATTGATTATTTTCATTTCTTAATTCTCATAAAAAAAGTGCAGCGTTGAGTTCTATCACTCAACGTGCAATGGAAACGATGTTAAGACATCGTTCTCACACTAGGTTCCCATTGCATACCCTACTATACGAGAAAAAGAAGACTGCTTATTTTGTTTATTCCTAATCTCAAAATAAAAACTAATAGAAAATAATAAAACAAAATAATGTAAAATATGGTGAATAAAAAATCGACGATGAATGTGGAACGCGGAAGGTTAGGCTTTCATATCTGCTTGATGACTACCGTCTTGTGGCATTTGTGTTGCGTTATTGTTTTACAAACTGTTTACGTTGAATATTTTAAATTCTTATATAGGTAAGTTTACACCTCGCTCAGTATGTGGCGTTGCTTCTTAACTTTTTTTAATAGTTTAATTTTTTTTTCGAAAACAAATAAAAATTTGAATGTAGCGGGTTTTGGAATTTTGGACGGTTTTCAAACCTTTGTATTATAATATTTTTATGAATGTGATTTGTCTCTCTTTATATATCAATATATGGATATATAAAGAGATATTGTAGATACTCAAAAAAAATTAAAAAGATAAAAAAATGGAAAACATATTTTTGACAATAAGTAAACAACTAAACAGTGGAGACCAGTCGTAGCGCAGGGGCAAAAACTTGCGACTGTAAGCGTGACAGATTGTGAATTTGATTCTCACTCGAGGAAGCGAATTATTTATTATTTTCATTTCCTCGCTCTAATAACAACGCAAAGTTCGGCGTTGAATTCTGTCACTCAACACGCAATGCCTCCAGAATTCGGTGGAGAGTGGGGAACGGAAATGGCTAATGGGAACGGAGTGTATTGACTCTAGGTCCCAGGTTCCCTCTGCTTACCCTGATATGTGCGGCATACAGCATGAAGCTATATAATCATAATAATAACATACAAAACAGTAATCCTCATATCTACATAAAATGGAAATTGAAATGTTTCAAAATCTCATTATATAGTCATAGAGTTTCAGCCATAAAATGACTTATTTAACGGCTATCTCCAAATGATGCTATAAAATTTACTGCAATCACACTTCTGTTTTATATTAGAATATTTAAATTAGACAATTAAACCTTTGTATAGAATAAACTTTAGTATATAGGAATAAATAAACCTGCAATTGTATTTGTATGACGCAGTGGTACGGCGGCGTCTGTCTGTGAACGTGATGATTGTGGGTTCCACTTATGAAATTTTAATTTCTTTGCTCTTTTAGATAAAGTGCGACGTTGAGTTCCAAACTTTGGAAATTTTGGCAAATAGTAAGGATCAAAGTGTCTAAGCACTAGACTCCCTTTGCCTACTTTGCTATGCAGTAAAACAACAACTGCACTTATAAGTTGCCATTAATAGTCAGAAAAAAAAAGAAATAGCAAAAAATATAACAAAAAAGAATTATTATTATTATGTTTGTTATATATAAGAATGCCTTAACAAATTTTCCTGTACCTAAAGCCTGTTATTAAACATTTAATATATATTCCAAAAACATATTAATATTGATTATGAACAAAACTAATTTCAAAGGCCACTAACGTAGTTAATGAAGTTGTCCTGCCAGATCGATTTCCGTCGAAACTTGATCTAGAGAATTCGTCCTTGTCAATTACAATAAAAAACTTAACTTTTTATATTCAAATGTCTGTTCAATATGATATAAAATATGTTTTTTTAGCTACACGCTGTTGTTCTGTTCTGCTGTCTAAAGTTAAGACACTCCATTACCATTAAGGTACTTCCGTTCTCCATTTTTCTCTCTTATACGTACAAGTATATTATATTGAAGTCGTCATGGCCCAAGGGCTCACCGTCTGACTGGAAACACGATCGTTGAGGGTTCGATTGGGGAAATGATTCTTTTTAATTTCCTCACTGGCAGCATGACATACTTCATATGAAATGTCTCGAAAATAGGGAAGTGCGTGAAGATTGAAATGTCTTAAGACATGGTTCTCTCCGTCTACTACTGTTCTTTCGGCGTACAGCATGAAGCTTACTATAGATATATTGTGTAATTTTATTTGCTTAGCCCACTTATGTCAATTTGAATAATAGAAAATATCTCAATTTAATGTCAATGGTATGTATTAACCAACCGTAAATACTGCGGTTTCGTGAAAGTTTAACCAAAATTAGAACTTCGTCACACAAACATGATATTTGGGTGAAATATAAAAGACTTGATTCATATTTTTGTTTAAGAATGTTTCAAGTGAATCGTCACACAATTATTATATAGGTATACGTTTTTAGAAAAGTTATGATAATTTAATAAGCGGGATTTAAAACTCCCTTCTCGGTAACCGTCCAAGTGCTCTAACCACTAGGCCCATTCGTTCTTTTCAGAGTACGTCAAAATTTTTATACGCCTGTTATAATTTATTTTTTATCACCAAATTTTCAAGACGTTGAAGTTGAAGAAATGAAAATATTAATTTCATTTTTTCATGTGGGAATCTAACTTAAAACCTATCACGCTTACAGTCACACTTTGTGCCCCTGCGCCACGAGTGGCCTCAAAAAATATATTTGTTTTGTATATACAACATTTTGTGAAAAAAAAAATTGTTACCGGAGCGAGGAAGATGAAACTAACTCATTCCTCAGAAAGAGAATCAAACCAACAACAGTCGGTCGCTGTGTCGCTACGTCACGACGGCCTCAACATTTCTTTACTTTTAATCTGCAAATACGTACATATATACTAAAATTGGAGAAAAAAAATACTTTCATAAAAACAAATTATATTTCTAACATTAAGTTATAAATTCTTCTTATACATTGTGCCAATACAAAGTAACAGTTAAGAAACTAAGTGAACAAAGAGTATTGTCATACAAAACACATTACTTCATATACCTACTGCCTCGGTTAAGTAAATTATTGCACATTTAGCTTTAAAACATACATTATGTAAGATTTCATAGTCATTTAGACTTTCTTGCTAAGTCGTTAGTATTTCTGAAATAGCTTTGTCGTCATATTTTGTTACTATTGTCATATAAATACTAGGAATTGACGATTTAAATATATTGTGATGTGATGTATCTCGCACACAGCAGGATAGAGAGAGGGAACCTATTGTTAAGACACTTCCTTCCCCATTTTTCACTGAAAGGCATTGCGTGTTGAGTTGGCGGAACTCAACGCCGAGCTTAGCAGCATATTACAGTAATTTATATCATCATTTATGCAGATATTATTTTGTACCAAAACATTCCGTTGACCGTTTAAAATATTTTTAATTCAATAGTCATTTAAATATCACATATTTAGATTTTTTTCTAAAGAAGTTTATTGACAATAGGACGTATCACGTTTATCTATCTATGTTCAATTATCTTCAAAATATCAAATAAATCCGTCTGATGTCACAGATTCTATGTAGCGTTGGGTTCCGCTATCACGCAACCTCTCCAAAAATTGTAAAAAGCTAAGAATCGAGTGACCCATCACAAAGTATCTCCAACCCATGTAATACAGTAATTGAAATATAACATACAAAAATATTTAAGTAACATCTTTCATCATACACCATCTTCAAAGAATGTCATTACCGTAACAGTGCCATTGAACCACTTAACGTGATTTACTCGCCACCTGTTGGACGTGGGCACGATATTAAATAAATTGCGACAAAAGGATATTTCGAAATTCTTGCAAACTACGTACGTGTTGATAAGTATATGCTGTAATATTAGTTAGTATTTTTTATGTGACATTGTTTTTTTGCCAAGATTTTATTGTCTTAGCTGTCGATAGAGTTCAAATTAAGGTTGTAGGTTCAAACCTAGCGGTGTCAACACCGCTCGAGCAAATAAATGGTAGAATAAATTGCGAGGTTAGGTTTCGCCAATGAACACGCAATATTCGAGACGTTCGAGCGGAAAGTGGAGAATCGAGACCTACCTTACAGAGTATGCAGATTATGTGTAAACCGAATAACAAAAATAATGTATCATTCTTTTTGCCATTGAAAACAGGCATATATGTCAAAATATACCTATATGTCAAAATTTCCAGCGTTAAGTTCGAATACTTAACACACAAGGCCTCCAGAATACGGTTACAAGTGGGGAAGGAAGTCTCATATAAGAACAAAATGTATTAACTCTAGGTTCCCACGTTCTCTCTGCCTACTCTGCTTTGTACAGGATACAGCGTAAACATAAACAAACAAACAAATGTTAAAATTAACATATGTGAACATCCTGTTAAACACATTACTCTCTCCTTACATATCAGTCAAATAAAAAACATTGGTGTCGATTACTTAACGGTCACTCCCATATAAAGTAACTTGTTGACTGGTTTGATCCCCGTGAGTTGATTGCAAAGCCTGACATAACTTACAACTGAGTGCTTCAGATTCTAGTTCAATTTGAAACGTTTTTTACTATAAATTGTCAATGTCTGATGTGATTGAGACCTATGCTGTTAATAATGTTGCGTCGATTTATGATGTGTAATATGTTTTAAAATTTATTCATTCATCAATCAGTCGTAGCATCGTTGTCGTATTCATTTGGGGATGAGACAAAATGTAAACAGAAATACTGTTTCTAAAATTTTTATTACACTTTTTATAGCTTTAAATATGAAAACAATCTTTATTTTTTATTATTATATTCGTTTCTTTTTACCATTCAATAAATTTTTGCTTAGGACAGGACTTGGTTGACTTGCCAGAGTCCAGTCATTGCGAGGAGCGCTTTCAATTATGGTAAAGAGTCTTCTTTCATCACAGAGAATGATGCGATTCAAAAACCCTATAGCCTGCAGCTAGCTCGAACGAGGTTTGCGATGGGTCCGCGTCCACAATAGTCTTTAATTTTTCATTATCAACACGCAGCCGTCCACGGGGCTTGTTCTGCAGGTCGAAACTTACGGAACGAAAATTTTCGAACCAAAAACGCTTTTTCTTTTGCGATATATACATTATTAACCCTTCGTACTCGTAACTGACGAGATATTTAAAATTCTCCATTTAGTAAACTGAGTGATGTAAACAGAAGAAAAAAAACAAATGAATTACGGGTAACGAAACACATACATGTGTAATGTGTATTAGTTTGAATTTGGAATTTCTAACTAAAGAGGAGACACTTGTGCTTAAAGTGGCTAGTTTAACAAAAGGCCAATTTCATTTATAAGGATCTAATATACAGAAATATAAGTTATTAACACTGTAAAAAAATTGTAATAATATTAAAAAATATTACTAATAATATTAAAAATGTTCGTAATAATATTAAATAGATAGTTTTGGAGAAATTGTGTCGTAATGTTTGTTTCGTTCGCACTTTTTTTCTTGTTGGCTGACGGAAGGCAACACTGTATTTTGTCACAATCAGACTGGAATAAGCGCTTTTATTTACATCATAAAAAATCTAGTGAAAATCAAATCTACTGCAAGTGTTTGTGGATACATAATTCGAAAGTAAAGGGCGACGGTAAAATAGGACAGCGTCCGGCTATAAACATGACGGTTGGGAGTTCGGATTCCGCTTGAGGGAATTATCATATTTATTGTCGTTTCCTCACTCAGGTAGACCTAGCGTGGCGTTGAGTCCCGCAATTCAACACGCAATAACTCGAAAATAGCACGAATAGTAAATAGTGACGGAGTGTTAATACATTTGCTTCTCTTTAGAATAGAGAAAATGCTATAAGAAAAAGACTGTGAAGCTGCTGTTTTAGCTGCTTAATTGAAAAATTTATGGTGGAAATGGCAATTAATTTAATCAATCCTTTTTAAACGATGATCGACGATCCTTAATAACACTTAATTATTATGATACTTATATATATCTGATGATAGAAACAAAAAGTAGCGAAATGACATTAAAGAATTTGGGCTCTTTAGATTAATTTTGACGTATTCTGGCTATTGGCTTGATGAACAGCATGTTCTTAATCTTTCAATTAACAATTATTGTATTTTAATAAACTACTAAATCAATTGCAATTGTTCCAACATTATTATACATTATTATAGAGAAATAGATATAATATTAAAGAGAAATACTTATTTATATATTGCAATTATGTTCGGATCGTTCTGACGGAGACTTCGATTTTGACATAAAAAAATATTTATAAAAAAAACACAAAGTAACATAAATAAATAAATCAGCTTCACGCTGTATCCCGCACATAGCAGGGTAGGCAGAGGGAACCTATTATTAAGTTCCGTTTCCGTTTTTCCACTCCGTTCCCCACTTTCTGCCGAATTCTGGAGGCATTGCGTGTTGAGTGGCAGAACTCCAACTTTGCCTCGACACCAGAGCGAAGAAATAGAAATATAAATTTAAGTAAATATTTCATCTCCACGAGTGGGGATCGAACCCACAACCAGTCGATTTCCAGGCACACTTTGCTCTTAAAATATACAAAGTATAGGTCTAAATTAAGACAGATTAATGTAACTTTCAAAGTAGGTTAGTGTCGGTTAATAAACGTAAGTAATGTGGCCGTAATGGCGTAAATCAATCGCATCACCTCAGGCGCTTGTAGGCCGACACCAAGGCAGTCTGCCTTACATAACTTATAGCCACATTCTAGAACAAATCTAAGATTTTATGGTATTAATAAAACAATGTTACTTTGTACTACTTATAAATCTAATAAATCTGCTTCACGCTGTATCCCGCACACTGCAGGGTAGGTAGAGGGAACCTAGTGTTAAGACACTCCGTTCCCCACTTTTTGCCGAATTCTGGAGGCATTGCGTGTTGAGTGGCAGAACTCAACGCCGCGCTTTGCCTCGACACCAGAACGAAGAAATGGAAATATAAATTTAATTAAATATTTGTGCCCCTGTGCCACGACTACTACCACGACCCTACTACTACTTATAAATAAGTAAAATATGAGTGATACGGATAGTGACATGACAGTGAGATGATAGTGATACGACATTTTGTTTTTATATTTCCACACATATACATAGAAATATTATATCGATCGTTTGATGCATTAATGAAGTAATAGCGTTTTTTAAAAAAAGTTTAATATGTCTAGAATATTTACAAATTTAACAATTGAGTGTTATTTTGGCTCCCGATGGCTTCCGTCGTTTTTAGTGTGCATGGTCAAAAGCAGTGTTTTGTATACTATGCTTATGTTTAAAATATAAAATCATATATTCATCAATATATTCATATTTTAATGAAAGATTTATTCATAACATACAGTCCTACACTTTAAAATAATCCACAGTGGTATTTTAATTTTTAAATTATTTTGTATGTTTAATAGGATTACTAAATTAATGTTCACTTATGAATACATTTCCAACAAAATGAACAATCAATTCAAAATTCATAAGTTTGTTGTTCGTTTATAATGCATATAAAAGGTGAAAAGGTGAAATTAGCTTTTAGTAAACTTTCACATTCGTTTCTTTGGTCATTCATATTTTACCTTGTATCTATAATATAACTGCTCTATCGATGTCATTATATAAATAAATTTATATTTTATTATATTACTAACATTGACTAAAGGAAGGTCACTCACTGGGTTTAATTAAAATCGATACATTTCTATTAACACAACTACTTCACGCCAATAAGTTAATTAATTAAATAACTGTACTTGCTTTTTTTCACACAATTTTGTATTTTGCTAAATAAGCACAGATTATAAAACGTATGTGTCATTGTCATAAGTTGTCAATTTTTTTTTATCCAATATATACCGAATGTTAAACTTATAATAAATAGCCACTAGTATGCCAACAAGAGGTTTATTATAAGCGTTGCAGATATGGCTAGATCGTTCTTTATAATTATATATTCTGGATTTTCCACTTATACGATAAATATTATTTATGATATTATGAATCTTCCTATAGAATCATCCTATGTGTGTGAATACAAACCGTATTAAAATCATTGAGGCCAGTCGTGGCGCAGGGGCACAAAGTGTGACTGTAAAACCGACTGATCGTGGGTTCGATCCACCCTCGAGGAGATGAAATATTTACTTAAATTTATATTTCCATTTCTTCGCTCTGGTGCCGAATTCGACAGAAAGTGCCGAACGGAGTGTCTTTACACTAGGTTCCCTCTGCCTACCCTGCTGTGTGCGGGATACAGCGTGAAGCTGATTTTAATAAAATTTTAGTACTTTAAGTTATGAAGCGTACACCATCGAAAACATGCTTTATTTTGAAAATTTAATAAAATTTTATTCCTATACAAATTTTGGAGACAAAAGTATTATAGTTATGTAGGACAGCGATAGAAACGATCACTTTTAAATTTAAACTATTTTATAATCTTTTAAATATTCAAGATAACTTTATTTCTAAGGGCCAGCACAATTGTATGTAAATATATTACAATCACGATTAGTTAGCACTTATAGGATCTTGTAAATTAGTAAGTTGAAAGCGTGGGAAGGCTTGCCTTAGATCTTTGTACGCATTTCATTATGCCTTACTTGAATTATTATCGACTCGAGGCTACCGTTGTTTGTCGTTATTTTTTTATTTATGTAACTTATATAAAATATAATTAACTATAATATTTATATAAAATCTATATATTTAAAAGGACTTGTGCTGACTGACTGAGGTAAGACGCACGCAGAGCCGTAACCGCTGATGGTAGAAACGTGAAATTTGGGCAGATGTTTATTTTCATATTCTGGACATCCACTAAGAAGGGAATTTGAAAAATTTTAACCCTAAAGGGATGAAATAGGGGTTGAAAGTTTGTATGGAAAAAAAAAATCTGTACCGATTTTTATAAAATTTGAAATTCAGACTCTTAAAAATATTTCATTGAACACGTGTTTCATGATTTTTAAGAATTCACCCCCTAAGGGTTCAAATAAGGGGTTGAGAGTTTATATGGAAAAATCTTTAAATTGCCACCGATTTTTATAAAATTTTAAATACAGACTGTTAAAAATATTTTATTGAACACGTGTTTCGTGGTTTTTTTAGAATTCACTCCTAATAAGCGGACGAAGCCGCGCGCGCCCTCTAGTATAATATAAAGTTAAAAAAACAGCAGCACGCTGCATCCCGCATACAGCAGCGTAGGCAGAGGAAGCCCTGTGTGTGTTTAGACACTCCGCTCCCCACTTTCCGTTTTATTTTGGAGGCATTGCGTGTTGAGTGGCTGACCTCAACGCCGCGCTTTGCTTTTCGATACTAGAAAAAAGAAATTAAATATTAAATATTTCATTCTCTCGAGTGGGAATCGAACCACAAACCTAAACCAGGACTGGTCTCAAAAAAAAAAAAAATATTATTAGGTATCTCTCTTCTAACATAAAAGCAATCAAACTGAAAAAACCGTTCCTTTAACTTTACGTGTCACAATAAATATTAAAAAATAACCTATTCAATTTAATTTGCATGACCGTAATTAGAATATTTGAAACCTTGGCACTGGCAATAGATTCGTTAAATAATTGCTCTTATTTCTTACACCAAGATCACTAGCGTTGCATTATTTATTGGACCTTCTATAACAGGTATGCGTTCATACAAAAAAATATAATAATCATATAATGTCGAGGCCTCTCGTGGCACAAGGGCAAGTGTGACTATAAACGCCAAAAGTTGGAGGTTCGATTCCCATTCGAGGAAATTAAACATTTTATAATTTCATTTCTTCGTTCTGGTATCGGCGTTGACTTCCGCCACCCAACACACAATGCCTTCTAAATTCGGCGGACAATGGGAAGCGGATTGTGTTAACACTAGCCTCCCTCTACCTACTCTGTTACATGGATACAGCGTGAAGCTGAAAAAAAATACGTATTTATAACTATAATTAAAATGGTAACATGTGATGTAAAATATAAATGTATATGAAAAGGCTTCCGCATTTTCCTGTTTCGGTAATCGCATAGCAGGCAAAAGAAGCCTACATAGTCCTTTCTAGATCTATTTCTTCCATATGGTACAAATTGATTATTGAAATTCCTTAAAATTTCTAAAAGTATTTATTCATATAAAGATTTTTTAGTATAGTTTTTAATTAATAGTTCATTATAGTATTTTTAAGCTTAATATAAAAAAATAAATTAAAGATTTATAGTAATTAATAATGCAAAATACTCATATAAATAAGAATTCTTCATACCAATGGAATCTACGTATCTAATACGATATGAAATTTATATCTTTATTAAGAGTAAATTAAATTGTTGCAGTCGTCTAGTCACGAAGCGACGCGACCTTGTAAGGCAAACCGTATATACCGGTTTGAGGGGGTCTTGTTCAACATGTGGTCGACTTTACATTTCTTTTGTGCTTCATACCTTTAAGGAATATTTTTCATATGTATAATATATTTTATCTAGAATAATATTCTTGGAAATAATACATTACATCGCCGTTTATGAATCTTTTATCAATTATAATCTCTATCTCTTATATAATAAGACAGTAAAAATATTTTGTCTGTACATTTAGTAATTTGACTGAAATGGATAGAGGGACACTTAAAAAAAATAATAGAAAGCAAAAAGATTTTTTTTGAATTTCTTGTCTGTCTGTCTGTCTGTCGACATATTTTTGTCAACATTTTTCTCTGAAAGTACTGAACCGATTTACTTGAAAATTTCACCAATTGCTTTGTTTTAACTCAACTTAACTACTAAAGTTTAGTTCATCAAAATCGGTTCATTAAAAAAAAGTTATCGTCATTTGAAAGAAGTCGTAATTAATTCAACACAGAGATAAAGAACGATCTTGAAAGAAATATCAAGTAAATACAAAGATTTTTTGGTTGGTTCGTTCATATAATATATGTAACTAATTTAAAAACTGTACAGGAGTTAATATGCAATTATTACAGTAATTTTACAATGAATATTATGAATCCTTCAAATCAATAATTTAACATTTAAGGCTGTTTCTGAATGAGTAAATTACATTACTCACTGACATCAGCACATTTTACAGAGTGTATTATATAGGTAAAAAGAACATAAAGTTACAAAATATATACGTGTAATAAATAATTGGCTTTATGTATATTTTATAAATATCAACAATGGTCGTATTTTTTTATTTAAAACAATCAAAAATTCTTTGACGATAATGTCGTAAAAAAATCATATTAGAAGTCATTATAGTTGTCAATCAATTCTGCTTATTAAATCAATAATCATGTATTTTAAGCGGGCGAAGCCGTGGGCGAGCCGCTAGTATTAAATATATAACGTAGATTTTACTATATTTCTTTTCAAAATTGAAGTACAGGTTCAACTACTTATTAATTTACAAAAAAGTCCATAAGTAAGTAAGTAGACAATTTTATAATTTTGAACTAGTCTACCATGCCTTACAATACCATTTTGTAAAAGTACAAATATATTTATCACAAGGAGCTTCTGAATTCGGGAGGAAAGGAAATAAATTAATTAAGAACAAAAAAGCTGACTTCAAACAACGAACTTAAAATAAAAAATAGATTTACATTAAGTAAAACGTACTTTGATATTGTTAAACAAAAATAATTGAAAAAATAATTTATAACTTTGAAGTCGGTGTCAAGTTAATGCTACAACAACCTCATACAATATCAAATTACTAAGCCTGTTTGTTTTACTTGGCGCCAACTTCAGAATTATTTAATATTTTTTAAATTATTTACTATTTTTTTATTTATTAATTATTTTTTTTATTATTAATAACAAACAAAAAAATACAGTCGAATAGATAACCTCCTTTACTTACAGAAGTCGGTTAAAAAATTGCTTAACACCATGCTTTCTGTTTACACCGCTATGTGAGAAAACTGCAAAAAAGGGAGCTTTCTAACATTTTAAGCCTTTCATATACAAAGTACATTAACCTCTGAATTAAGACCAATCAATTATAATAAATTGAATCTCACCTTCTCGGAAACCATATTCCTCTCCGAGCTTCATCGAACTAAATCATCAATCTTCATCGATAACATACAATTTGTGAATAACAAAGAAATGGACATAGGCATATTTGAATAACTGTACGTTTGGTTACTGACCTATAATGTCGTGTCGTGTAAAAGACATTTAGTGTAGACGACATTTTATGAAGTACATAATGTTTGTTTGTTTGTGTTTTAATAGAACTGTTACTTAATTTTTTTATGTGAAAGGTAAAGACAATCAATGACAGACAGGTATAATATAATCAGAGAACCCCTTTGTTTCTCACTAACGTCATTATTGTCAAATGGATCAAAGAAATAAAAAAAATTGGAGTTCGAAGTCATAGCAATTGTGTTTCATCGGTGAGATATCCCGTACTTAACGCGATAGACTGTATCTTAGTCTATCGCGTTAAGTAGTACCTTGGGAACCTAGTGCACCCCGTTCCTCACTTTCTGCCGAATTCTTGAGACATTGCAAGTTAAGTGGCGGAATAACACCTTAACGACATCAATTTAAAATATACATTAATTAATACATATAGGAAGATATTAAGTATGATAATTAATCTTGGCAACGTTTATAATACAAGCTTCCTTGTTATCACATCAGAATAAGATCTGCTAAATTAATGAACTGTAACGAATCGTGCTAATAAATATTATAGTCCATAAAACATTTTAAATAAAGAAAAATGTATTTAGTGTTTGTTTTTATTATATACAAGGTCAGGTTCTACGATTAGCCATAATCATTATTTGTTACGGTATATTATACGGTACCTCGTTTTTGCCTTTATTTGAAGATTTAAGAATTAATGTCTCGACAATTGGGCGAAAAGTGAAGAACGGAGTGTCTTTGGAAGAGTGAATTCCTTAGGAATTAGGGTATTGCTATAGAAATTTTGCAACTTGTTGGGAATATAAAAAACTAAGAATATGTGTATCTTTCTACTAAAGTGAAGCTGAAGTGAAGGTGAAGTGAGAAAGCTTATATTTTGAAAATGATAAAAATATTATATAAATCACAATGTAAAATACATACATTTACGTTTTCATGTAACGATTCTATTTAAAATCGTATCGTATAAAATTTACTATTTAATGACACTCTGTATACATGTATTTTACGGTTAAGTGGTGTTTCAAGTGCTATAAGATTATTCTGTTTTCAAGCACTCAAGTAAATGATTACGAGATAGAATAATGACTACAAGTAAATATTTAAAATGTTGTTTTTGCTGCTTGTTACCTCGATGAGTTTCGCTACTCAGCAAGTAATGTCTTGATTCACCCGGGAAAGTGGAGAGCGGAATATCTTGACACTACATTCTGTCCTACTCAACTATGCTGAAAAAATATATTCTTTTATTAATAGTGGTATAATTAGATAATGTAACTATGACATACAACGACTGTACGTTTGATTCCCACTAGATATATAGCTTATTTTTAAAGTTAAAATATTTTTATTTTTGCGATCTTATAAAACCATGTTAAGTGCAGTTACGTCTTTGTTGCTCCAAGTAAATGTTATAAAGGTGTGTAGGTGTATATAATAAAATAAAATTTACATCTCCATAACTCAATAATGCCATCATAACTTTAGTTATTGCAACCATTTTGAAATTACACAAATTATATGTGTGTGTAAATTTACTGTTAATTAGTCGTATCTATCAAATATATCTTTCAATAATTAGAGATACAAGCTATAAATTTGTTCAGCCTGTCAATAGACATCTTGACCTATACGTTGTGACGACACCAAAAATATTATTAATGGCAATTATTGCAAACTACTATTATTCGGTAATAATTGCATAATAATTTTATGCTTTTGATAAAATGTTTACGATACGGTCTTGTCCGTGTGAAAAAAAAATATTTTGTTTATGATTGATTTATGATTAAAGATTGACTTTTGTAAGTTTATTTTGTTTTAAGATACATCTCAGTATGGGTCAAGACTGTCATGAACTAGTAAAATGTTAAAATGTGATTATATGCTACCAATTTATACCCCTTTTACTAAAATGCGTAGTTCTTATTTTACTCGACTTGATCTAGTTACAATTTATACGTAAATGTTGTACCAAATTGCGTTATATTGAGAATATAGTACTATCTCCAATTAATAAAATGTACTTGTAAGCAAAAGTATGATGTTGAGGTCTCCCACTCGTAACACAATGTCTCTATAATTGGGCGAAAAGTAGGGAACGGAATGTCTCAATACTAGGTTCCCTCTGCCTACCCTGCTATATACAGAATACAGCGTGAAGCTATATGTACAAAAAAAAACCAACGAACGTGAAAAAAAAACATTACGAAATTTCACGTTATTTCTTCAATAACCAATGGTTTCGAACAAACAAGATATTATACTGTCGATAGAAATGACAAGTATTACATACATCCAGCTATTGTAACACGAAGTAACCGCAGAGTATCAAATAGGAAGTTACGCAAACACGCAACGGCAACACTTGTAAATATTAGTGCGGTTTGCACTTCTACGAAATGCGTTTCGACGGCTGTGTATGTAAAATGACCCATTTAGGTGCCTTTGAGAATATAACATTTTATTTATATATATATGTACTTTTATGTATATTATTTTTGCCTAATTGCAAAAGTATACTTATATATATATACTTATACATATATTACCTTTCTAGTTTTCTGCATGCGTGACACCAGTCGTGGCGCAGAGGCATAAAGTGTGACTATAAAGTCGACTGGTAATAAAGTGTGACTATAAAGTCGACTGGTTGTGGGTTCGATCCCGACTAGAGGAAGTGAAATATTTATTTACATTGATATTTACATTTTTTCGCTCTAGTATCGAGGCAAAGCTCGGCGTTTAGTTCCGCCACTCAGCACGCAATGCCTCCAGAATTCGGCGGAAAGTAGGGAACGGAGTGTCCTAACACTAGGCTGCCTACCCTGGTATGCTGTGTGCGGGATAGAGCGTGAAGATGATTTGATTTGATTTAATTTTCTGCAACATTTTACCTGTGAATGGGATGCTGTGGTCCATTTGATATGTTATGTACTAATATTATATCGTAGCGTAACGTTAAGTACGTACACATGATAAAATAAGGAATAAAATTGTAGGTATATGTACAATAATTTTTATCAAATAGTTTTTTAACATGTTTTTGTTTAGCAAAGTTTTAAAATTGACTCACGGAGCTAACAATAAAATTGTGTCGGTAGTATAAGAAAAGATTTGGATAAGGATGTACTTTAATTGGCTTAAACGTTTCAATAGAATACTAAGAAGGGCAGGTATAAAATTTTTTTTAGGTTCTTTTGTATAAAAATTTAACACATTAATAATATTTATAATTTTTTGGTGTTTAAAAATAATATTTGTTACTTTTTTATAATAAATCTGTTTTTTTAGCTATATAGTACTAGGAATCCGTACCAAAAGTGTAAAACCCTACCCTATGATCCTATTAGCCTATTACTAAGAATTCGTTGTCTGTTCGTCCGTCTGTCTGTCACAATGCTGTATCTCATAAACTGTGATAGTTAGACATTTAATGTTTTTCTATTGCCACTATAACAACCAATAAGAGATTGATAACAGTGGACGAGGCGAAAAAGGTATATAGAGACCGTTGCGTTTAGCGCTCCCTTCTCTCTGACTACTCCGCTAGGGATAAAGCGTAGAGTTAAGTTAATTTAACAACCAATAATATAAAGCAGAATAAAATAAATAGGCTCCAATACAACAGCTGTGATTTTTTAGGTATTTGATAATGGTGCGGAATGCTTCGTGAGCGAGTCTGACTCACACACGCTTGTTTTTTGTATTTATCCTTTTAAATTGCAAGCTTTGACCCGCATATTTAATCTCCTGAGAGGAATCGAATTCACGCACATCGCGTTTGCAGTCTTTTGTCCACTGTGTCACGATCATATTTCTTATTTATTTAATTTTATGCCACAATTCCCTTGATATAAAATGTTATTATCTTTACTAAAGCGTAGTGTCCAAATGTTTACGCCATCTGTTTTAATTCTCTTGAACTAAGAGAGGCTAGGTCTGTTCTCTAAATATTACAATATAGTAGATTATATAAGTTATTTTAATGTTTTTGTTTCGTAATAGATGGCTCTGATCGAACGGGATCATAATAATTTTATTTATCTTTTAGGATATAAAAATATTAATATAATAATTTAATATATACTATGAATCTACCCATAGATATTTTTATATTTCATTTTTATTAGCTTCACATTGTATCCCGTATGTAGGAGGGTGGGCAGAAGGAACCTAGGAACCTATGTTAAGTCACTACACTCCTATTAAGATACTTGCGTTTAATATTTTCCGCCGAATCCTGGCAGGCATTCCGTGTCAAGTGGCGAAATTCTATCTGAATTTATAGGCACAAAGTCCACCCTCTTCCCTGCTCAACGGTGTCGATGTAAAAGCCAATAGGCTGCAAGCTAGGAGTATTTATCTCAAATTCGAAAAAAAAAACATTTCTTTTTCTTTTTCATTTTTTTTTCAATTACACGTCCACGTTATGACCTGCAAAAAAAATGAGAATCTCATCTCCATCTCAAAACAACAAAAAACCGAAACCTATCTAATTTCATTAAGCACGTTTTAAATACAACAAACATAATAGCTTCTTTACATTATAGAAAAAAAACTTGACTGAACAGAACAAAAACAAACATTCACCACAACATTGTTACATCTTCTACTTAAGAAATTAATATCTCAAGATATTATTACAAGATACGTCCAATTAGCGGCTCGCCTCAGATTCCACTCATAATGGCCTATAAACCCTGAAATTGGCATAGTTTGGGAACATCTGGATTACCCTTCATTTTTATTACTAATTTGCATATTACTTGTATTAATTTTAGTGAAGCTTGTTAGATTGCTTCATATTGTAGGGCCAAGTATAAAGTTATGGGACTTATTAGGTTATTTAGCGGTATCTTTAGAATTGTTTTGGATGTCACCATTTAAAAGAAAAAAAAAACGATTTCAGGTAGGTTAACGGGAAGTAAATCTTATAAAAGTTGACAAACTTAACTTTGCAGGTATAAATGCTCATTTTGTTATCCTCATTTTGTATAAAATTAACTACAAAAATAAGTTTGTAATAATTTTTTTCATGAATTATCAAAAAAAAAATACTTTTGGATTTTTTATTTTATTTGCATTGTAAGTTCTTACTTCATACCAAATTTTACAACTGTAGGTCTACGGAAAGTACATTATAGGATTTGGTTACGCGGTGAATTTCGTATAAAATGCAGCAAAGTCGATATATTAATGATCTAGCTATTTTTAGCTTTATATTGAATGGGTATATTGCCACTACAAGCATCATATAATGTAGAGTATTAAAATTAAAATCTTATCTCATAACGAATCTTCTATATTAAAAAATATTATATTTTTTACAGAGTTACAAAGAAAAAGATGCCGGCAAAGTCGTTCTATATACAACTACGATGGGCATTGTTCGCAACACTTATCAGAGATGTGTCCTTGTTAAGAAGATACTACGGAACCTGCTGATTAAGTATGAGGAACGGGACGTCTTCATGAGCACTGAGTACCAGGATGAGATTAGAGATAGGATGAAGAGTGATCAAATTCTTGTCCCGCAACTGTTCATAGATGGCCAACATATTGGGGTAAGTAAAATCATGGATAGTATAATAAATTAATAAGCTTCACGCTGTATCCCATACACAGCAGGGTAGGCAGAGGGAACCTAATATTAAGACACTCCGTTCCCCACTTTCTGCCGAATTCTGGAGGCATTGCGTGTTGAGTGGCAGAATTCAACGCCGTACTTTACCTCTATACCAGAGCGAAGAAATGCAAGTATAAATTTAAGTAAATATTTCATCTCCTCGAGTGGGGATCGAACCCTCAATCAGTCGGTTTTACAGTCACACTTTTTGCCCCTGCGCCACGACTAGCCTGCTTATATATGGATAGTATAAGAATATACATATATAAGTTTCAATACCTTTTTTACACGCAGAACGTGAAAAACGAAGTGTCTTCGTCTGCCTACTCTGATATATACGGGATGAATATTTTTTTAGTACATTAGGAACTAACGACTATATGACATAGGTGAATTGCCATACACACATATAAACAGAATGTTTATATTAATAATCCCTGGTGAAATATTGTTTAATTTAACTTTCACTAATGTATTTAGTACCTACTTCTGTAGTCTTGTGTCAAAAATAAAAACTTATTTTTCTTTTATCTCCATATAACGTATGCTATCTGGGTTGTATTAATATTTATAATTCAACGAATTTGTAAATTATACTACGAGTATATGTTAGATATGCAAACTAATTCTCGAAACTGTAAACTTCGCCTTCTAAAGAACAACAGCTCCAGTTATTAGACCAGTACTACTATCACCTAAACGAACGAACTTAAGTATTAATATTTCTTTAGTATCAATATTTCTTTTTAAATGAGTGTACGAAGACTTCATTTCAGTCATTTGAATGATTTACAAGTGTAACATGACTTTTTTTATTTTTAGTATAACAAGAACCTTATATTCAATTTCAACACCTCGCAAACTGCATGTGACAGCTATTAAATTAACGTAAAGAAACGCGATGTTGGAAGCTAATTTACAGCTTACAAAGCTTGTCATAGTGAATTGCAAAGCTTAACTGAATTTTAAGTTTTAGTACAAACTTTTCATTTCATTATTTTTAAGAAATCGGGTTTTTTTTTGTTTTTTTTATTATAATAATTTTACTCACATTAGGTACCTATAGGGCGAGAGCCCAAGAATTCGTTTTCTTTCTTATAAACATATGTACGTACATTCATGTACTTAAGTGACATTACTCCTTCTAACAGTTTCGTTTCCCACTATCCGACTATTTTTGGATATATTTACTGGAAAAATAAATAAAGTTTGCGCTAAATTTCAAAAGCACTTAAATCTATTTCGTTTATTTTTATAAATTAAAACCGCGAAAGTGACTACGAAGTCAATTTACTTAGACTTGATTGTGAAAAGTATTTTCTAACGAGGCATTGTCTGATGCGTCAAATTTAACGCTAAGGGTCATTAACAAGTGACAATTTTGAGTCAGACCGCCTTTCACATATACTATTTAAAGTAACTTTGTAACTGACTGAAGTAATTTGCTCACGTTGATAGTTAAGAAAAAGAATGACAAAAAACTTACAATACCAGAGAGAGTATATGGTTAATGCTACAGGAAAGCTATATATATTATATAATTTTTCGTAAGGTGTATTTTGTTCTGTGCCTATTTCACTGAAGATAATGTAGCAAAATACAAATAAAAAAAGTATATAAAAATTTAAACGTAGTGGGACTCAAATCCTTTCTCCTTGTAGACTGTCTAACGCAAAATTTTAATAATCTATCTCCTACGTCAATTTTCGATTGTTCCATATATCTATCCAATCTAGAGATTGGGTAGATATATGGAACAATCGAAGATTGACGTAGGAGATAGATTATTAATATTGGGCATAAGAGTAATTTCCTAAGATATTTTTATATCTTGAGTGTTGTTATAAAATAATATTTTAAACATATTATTTAACATTATTTAACATATAAAGTTATGCTATTTGTCAATGCAATGTTTGTTTAAATTCCAGGAAATATTTCATTGACCAACTCCAAAACTTTAACACACAACAAAGCAAGATTTGAACCCGCGCCTCTTGGACACCGTCCAAATATCTATGTTTTAGTTTTAACGATATTGTAGCTTGAGTTTACTAGTAATATTAAGTTTGAGAGCGTATCTGCAGGTGACAAGTCCAGTACAATGCTCTATAGTTATTAATACATTTCACTGTTTTAGATGTTTTAGTCGCTGACACTCAATTTATTTATATAAAATTTAAATCAAGTATTAAACAGAGTACCTATCCAGGGAAAAAATAATAGAAAATTTGGATTTTTTAAAATCATAAACAGCGACAAATTTTTACACTTTAACGTAAGTAGTCTTACTAGCTTTTATTTGACTTGACGTTTTAGTGTATGTGAAATATTGCAAGCTCTATTATACTCACTTCAAAGCGTCCGATTGTGCTGAAATTTGGATTACGACTTCAATTCTGATAACAATGAAATTGCAATATAAATAGTTATCAATATCGTTGTTTATCTAAAGTGGCCGCCGCAACAAAATGGCGGGATTTTTTTAGGAATCTTGTATTTTAAAAAAGATTTTATAAATAATACACCTCCTTCCCTCTGGCTACATACCCACCTGCTGCATGGTGAATACAGCGTGAAGCTGATTTATTATTATTTTTTTTAATTTACTCTAATGTGTTATACTAAAAACAAAAAAGTAAATGTCAGTATCGAAATTAAGACAAAATTAAGCTTTCGATTTTCACCTTAGAAATAAGTCACTAATGCTTAATTTTACATAAACATTCGAATTTATCATCTTTATTAAGATTGTCCTTGACTTATATTATGCTAATCAAAATCTCTTGAGATACAAAATGATTAAATATTAAGTAACTTATACCTTAAGTTTGCTATATCCTTGCCTTTCAAAATTTATATCAAAATTTGTATGTATTTTACTAAGTGCTTTCGATTTTCACCTGCCCATAGTTTTATAATTGTTATTAAGATATTACTTTGGATTTTTTTAATTTCAAGGTTTTGTCGTATAAAATATAGATAGGCAGAGTGTCAAAACACTCCGTTCTCCGCTTCTCGCCCAAACCAATATTATTATATTGTGTTTAAATTAGCGAAATTGAACACCAAACTTTCTTTATAGAGCGGAAAGTTCCTTCGAGTAAGGATCGAATTTATAACAATCGCGTTTCACTGAATTAGGACAGGCTCACATTTCATAATTTTTAGGGCCAATTAAAAATTAGTAGGGTAAGGGGACTACTACAATACTACTAAGACTACGTCCGTCTGGTTGTCCGTCAGTCACCAGGCTGTATCTCATGAACCGTGATAGATAGAAAGTTGACATTTTCGCAGATGATGTATTTCTGTTGCCGCTATAGCAAAAAATACTAAAAAACAGACAATCCATGAGGCGCAAGGGCAAACGTGCGCAAACTCCGAACTAGAGATGTGAGGATCCAGGTTCTCGCAAATGCCTCCCACGCCGTCGTAACAGTAACCAGTCACTCCGACGACAATGGTACCTTTATCCGCCGAGCGATGGTGGCTTCCACAAAGGAAAAAATATATTTCTGTTAGACAGCCTTAAATCTGCATTTCCGAACATAACGATACCAACACACAAAAAAAAAAGTAAACAATACTAACACTATGTCAGCGAAGAACTCACTTTAGTTAATTAATAAGTCCACGGTTTTTTATAAACACATTATAAGCGAAAATTTAAAAAAAGACGAAAACAAGCACTGGCACTTGTGAGCCTGGGGAAGCTATTTTTCTAATAAATCAATATTCTAGGAGTACAATTAATATTTTAGGGAACTCCTATACTACACATATAGATAGTTTTTTCCCTTTTTAAAGATACGGACAGTAACAATACGGAACCCTTCATACGCGATTCTAACTCGCACTTGGCCAGTTCTAATAAAATACTAGATTTAATTGTAAAATTTGCATAAAAATAACAGATGTGATATCATTTATGTAGGATAAATGATATTTTTGTATTACGAAAGTCTAGACTGAGGAGACTTCATATTTTTTATTCTCACAATGTAACCTCAGTACCAGTAAGTGCCAGGATTTATAAAGCTTAATAGATTATGGCCTTTATTGTAATGAGAATTATTACTATAATCGTTTACACTGCTTGTTGATAAACTTGGCATTTAGGACGCCTTTCTACATTATTTTTTTCGTTTTATATTGTTATATTGTGAATGTAAATGTGTTCGTGTAAAACATTTTAAATTTACTTTATATATATAATTGTTTGATAATATTGTTTGTAACTCTCCGTGATATAAATTTATAATTTGTATTTTGTCACTTTGTGCTTTTTTTCAATTATTATTTCTATTATAAAGTATGTTCTTCTCAGTCATATTCAAATCTATAACGATTGCCTAAGACAAATATTTTCTTTAAAAAAACCTACATACTGCCTATATTTAGATGACACTTTAATTTTTTTTTATATTTTTTAATAATTTTTAATATTTTAATCAGTGGCTCAGGGGCACAAGTCTGTGACTGTAAACGCAACTGGTTGTGGGTACGATCCCCACTCGAGGAATTGAAATATTTATTTAAATGTATATTTTCATTTCTTCGCTCTGGTGTCGAGGCAAAGCGCGGCGTTGAGTTCCGCCACAGAACACTCCATGCCTGCAGAATTCGGCAGAAAGTAAGGAACGGAGTGTCTTAATAGTAAGTTCCCTCTGCTTCCCTGCTGTGTCCGGGATACAGTGTGAAGCAGATTTTTTTAATATAATATGTAACCTCTACATTTATTTTATATTAACACCAAAACAGTCCACAGGAACATCTAAAAAGGTTTATTATGTTAGAGAAGAAAGCATTTAACTTATGTTTTATAGACGTGTTACTCTTTATCACGGTTTATATCGGCTAGACTTCATGTGGGTATCTTTTATCCTTTCAGAAGAACATAAAAAAACAAATAACCATTTAAATACGACTCGTATGTATTTAAACTATTCATATATCTAAAGAAAGTCGCTCAGCTTTAGGCCGTGGATTGTAGCACAGTGGCATATCTTCTAAGTGCAATGGTTGTAGGGTTCAATCTCCACACCGGGAAATAATAATATTTTAAATATTTGCCCCCTCACATAGACAAAGGGTGGCGTTGAGTTCTTCTACATGCAACGTCTCAAAACTTGCGTGAAAAGTGTGTTTTTGTCGATTCATTTTCTATATCTTGTATATAAAAAGACATTTCATTATACAAAATATTATTTATTACTGCATAAACTATAATGCTTTATTATAAAAAAAGCTGTATTAATTTAATTGCATTCAGTGCAATCCAAGCTTAACGCTTTAAACGACAATCAATAACTGCTACGTACACCATACAGGCACATATAGAGAAGACCACGCGGCTAGACCGACTAAGAACATTCAATAGAAATGGTAAAGTTGTAAAATAAGATAAATTTTTATATTTTGTCTGTCAAGAGCCTTTATCTCAGGAACGCTGGGAGATATCGAGTTGAAATTCAAACCATATATCTAGATCTACAGACCCATGATTTCCTGATAAAAAACGTATTTCTACATTTACTTAAAAAAAAGTTATGGCCGTTTTTATAATGTATTACGACACTGTAATAAAGTACTACCGGGTAACCTAACATTTTCAAAATTGGCAGCTAGTATCTTCAAGTAGTACCTACTAGTTCAGGAAAAAATCTGAAAACTATACATTTGTAGTTAAATTTTAAAAAATAATAATTTTAAAAGGGAGAAAAAATTGTATTTTGTATCAGATAAAGGGCTCTGGCTAAGTTAAGAATGAATTTCTTACTTCTTCTTTTTCTAGCCTCAATAATATTTTTATTAAATTGAATAAAATACAATTTCCATTTCTTGTTCTATGTTACACGTTCATATACAACAAAGGCTTACACTGTAGGGAGGCTATGCGAATGTAGTGACCGGACGTTAGACTGCACAAAAAGCGACGTGAATACCAATAAAGTGTGCACATTTATTGTTTTTTTTTTAAAGGTTTAGAATAAGAAAACTTTTGATTGACGCTGTAGTTGCTTGATAGAATTGTGGTTACCTATTGAAATATTTGCCAATTCTCAAAATCCATCCTAGCGCCACAACGTCTGACTGTAAACGAGACGATGTGGTTCGACTTCCCCCCGAGGGAATAAAAAATGTTTATACTTCTTCGCTCTGGTAAGTTCCACCATTCAACATGAAATGTCGTGGGAATTGAGGAGGGTGAAGAATGGAGTGTTTTATGGGTATCCTCTGCCTGTCTGTGATAAAAAAACGTGAGAGAAATATTTATAAACATTTCGTACTCATATACATGATTCTTTTAAGAAAATTGCTTAAGTTCAGTACAAATTAAATAATATTAAAATGATCACGCAAGTGGTTGACAGAGAATCGAATCAAAAACCACTCCATATATCTTTTAAACTTTAGCTATACTAGCGTTGTTTTAAATAACTATCCAAAGTGATTTCCCACAAATTGCAAAAAAGATTAGATTAGTTGGATCATTTCTGTTCAAAGAGTGCAAATATTTCGCACCTTTTGAATTTTGAGTAATGTCATAAAAATATAGTACTATCGGTAATTTATAGTAAAAGGTCATTTAAAAAATGTGATCTTATACTATTATAAAATCGACCACCTTTAAAACGAGAAAGCTGTTTGTGAAATCATATCACGTTGAAGCTTAATAAATTGACTTACCTAGTATGAACTAGATGCAGATGTACATTGACATTGAAATTAAAACTTTATTACCATTGGCATAATAACTGTATTAGTTTGTACACAAAATGATAACTATGAATCGGTGTGTAGAATTATTTAAGTTTACTATTACAACTGTCGTTTCAACGCGGTTCATATGGTATCTTGTAATTATGATGATTTATGTAATATATAATAAATATTGTTATTAAATACGTCAACATATTGTATAGTATGTATGAGAATATTAAGTTATATAATTAATATTTTGTACTCGTAAATGTTTCTAGAACACACACATAGTGTTCTTTATTCTTTCACAATGCCAGACAGAACCTTCCCTAAGCAACGATCAACCTTAATAGTCTTGATTAAGAAATGGAGGTGACGATATTAGAACTAAATTTCTCGGATATAAATTCAAATAAATAATTGTTATTTATAAAATCTGAAAATTAAAAAAAAAATAATTATTTATTTATTTATCTTCACGTTACAATCCCGCATAAAGCGAAAAAAATAGCGGGAACTTAGTGCAAATCACTCCATTTACAGACTCCAATAGCTAATCGGGAATCGAATCTACGCTACAGCGCCACGATTACCTTTGTAATCGATTACTTATTGACGAAATCTTGTATTTAATATTCTGTAATTATTATTTATTATTGTATTTAATATCGCTAGCGAGTATAGTAAATGCCAGTAAAAGACCTGTAGTAGAGACACTGAACGGCATTAAGCGTCATCGGACGTGTATCGACTCTCAAAGTGAAAATAGCAAAAAGTGATGATTGCCACTTCCTCTACACAGATAGATGCATTTGAACGTAAATAATCATTTGAAATTATTATACGTTTGTTTTTAGCTTTATAAAATTTCTGCATTTAGAAAGAATAATAATATAATATTTTATTGCACAAATAGTAAAAAAAACTACATTTTATTACTTTAATTTAAAGATAAACAAATGTGCCATGGCTTTATCACTAAAACCGATTTCTTACAGCCTTCATCATAACACTATGTTAAGGCATCATAGTGATAAGGCACTCTATACTTGACTTTTGTTAATTTTAGAAATATATTAGTATACCTACCAATATTATAAGTGGAAAAATTTGCTTGGTTCAACGCCTTAATCTCAAGTTATATTTTATTAAATAGAAAAAAAAGTTTGTATAGGACTTGCTATTTATCAAGAAAGGTTATATTTTATTATGTTATTCATTTCAATGTAATAATTGAAGACTCACAGGTACCTCTGGCACTTATAATGTTTCATATATCAAACACTCTACAGCTTATAATTTTCAGCTATTTCTATTTCACCTCGGGAACGAAGCCGCAAGTTACTTCTATTCTAAATATAAGCTTCAGGCTGTATCCGGCACACAGCAATGTAGACGAAGGGTACCTAATGTTAAGACACTCTGTTCCCCACTTTCCGCCGAATTTTCCAAGGCATTACGTGTTAAAGGGGCTCAACAGGACGCAACACTGGGCTTTTTGCTATGGTGCCAGAGCGAAGAAATGAAAATATTAATAAATAATAATATATTCTGTGGAGTGGGGATGGAAACCACAACTGTCGCGGTACATTCACGCCTTGTGCTTCTGCGCCACAACGGCCTTATTCTAAATATAAAAATAACAAAAAATACTATATAAATACACGTATGTAAGTATATTAATATAAGGGCATGTGTCTTGCTTACCATCGCTTCATGTGCAAACTGTAAACAATCCCTCAAGGCCGGTGTCTACTAATTATCAACAAATATCACATTAGTGTTAATTGCTGGCAAAGGTTACGTTACGTACATACTGTGCCCATATTATTGTTGCGTACGATTTTTGTGGTGAAATTGGGAAGAAAATACGACAGTTATATAGGTTTTGTTTGTAAAATATTGATACTTTTAACGATAAATATGTTTTTTGCTGAAAACTAAAGATATTACTAGATATTTCTTTTTTTAATAAATATAATACATAGCAATGAAATGAAAATATTAAATAATTCATTGTGGGAATCGAACCTCCAACCTGTCGCGCTTACTGTCTTGTGCCCCTGCGCCACTACTGCCATCTCTAAATAATAAAACAGGCGTGGTTCCTATTCTAGGCAAAATTTTTACAGAAAAAAATATTGAAATTACCATAAAATTCGAAGTACTATTTACCAATAGAAATGAAACCTAGGCATTCAAGAAAAAAGAAATCACTTTGTGAGATTACAGGGCCGTTTCATGAATATTGCGGTACAATGTGGCCGATAGGAAAAGTTCCTACCGCTTAGATTATATCTAAACTTATGTCTGTGATTTATTTTATACCTGATTGGCTTAAAAAAGATATATAAAAACTATTAAAATCCAAAAGGACTTAAGCTTATTTTTACTATTCCGAAGGGTGCGGAAACAGATTTTGATGGAGTTTTAGTTAATATTTTAATGACAAAATTAAAGAAAAATATATTTTTTTAATATATTACAATATCTATTTTAGTAGTCGATTTTTATATAGATATGTGACGCAGACGTTCTGGTTAGGCTGATAAATGTCTTGCTGAAGAATGCTTATATTTTATATACAGAGCTTTACTCAAGAAATGGGTATAAGATGATGGAATTCGTTAGATCCTCAATAATAAATGGGTCGTTATCGGGCGTGACCGCCGTGGCGCAGCGTCTAACTTTAAACGCCGCTGTTGTGGGTTCGATACCCACACAGGAGTATTACTTATATTCATTTCTTGCTCTGGTAACAAGGCAAAGGGCAGCGTTAAGTTGCGCCAGTCAACACGCAATACCTCAAAATTTGGGTAGTACGTAGTTGATGGAGTGTCATAACACAAAATATTGTCTGCCTCCCCTCCTGTTTGCGGGACACAGAGTAAAGTTAAAACCAACTTTGCTAATTCAGCAGCAACTAAAACCTTTCCTTAGTTCTCATTTTGTTTAATTCCAAGTTAAGTTAAGTTTAAGTATTTACCTATAAAAAAACTATAATAAAGAAATGAAAATAAAAAGCTTCGAAGGCATAATTGCTGAAACGATTACGACAGTTTAACGTCGATATAGCAAATGACTGTCTGAACGTCATTTCAGCATTGAAATATGTCCAATTAGAGAAAAAAGTAAAATGTTAATGACTTTTGTAAATTGTTCACATTTTCCACGATTCATTGACTAAAATTATTTTCTTATAACATATTATATAAGATTATTACGAAGTGGTTATAGAAATATAAGGCGCAGCGTTGAGTTTCGACACTCTACATGCCTCTAATGCCTCTATATGAGAGCGGAAAGTAATAGTAATGATATCATTGCAAACAATAATTAAATTATAATAAATTTTCACTATAAATGAATCAGCTTCACTGTGTAAAGGCAGAGAAAACTGAGTGTTAAGTTATTCCGTTCCTGATTTTCCACCGAATTCTAGAGACATTGAGCGGCGGAACTTAACGTCACGTTTTGCCTGGACACCAAAGCGAAGAAATGAAAATATAAATTTAAATAAATATTTCATTTCCTCGACTGGGGATCGAACCCACAACCAGTCGCGTTTACAGTCACACACTTGTGTCCTTGCGCCACGACTGACCCCTATAAAACTTATATTAATATTATTACTACCACAATTTAATAACTAGGTATCAATATTTATAGGCGTATAACTCTTTTAATCAGAAATATAATGTACTTTAATGGAAATATGATGTTTGCTTTGTACGCAACATAACTAATACCTATATAGGCTATAACAGTGTACGCACGGCCATAATAAGTATACGGCTAAAAAAAAATATATTAAAAATAATAACATTTCACAAAAAAATATTAGATGATTGCGGTGTTGAGTTCCGCCGCTCAAATCAGAATACTTCCAAATTGGGAACAGTGTCTTAACACTATATTCCCTCTGTCTACTCAGCTACATGCGGAAACCAGCGTTAAGCTGAAAAAATAATTGGTAGATTTAAATACGATCAAAGGGGCTTTTATTATATACATATTGTCCGCAATGATTTTATAAAGTTCAACGTTATGCCACTATGTATTTTTACTAAATTTATCAAGAAAATTTGTAAATTTGTGTTGTTTTATATTTATAGCTATATTGCAAAAGATACATCCTTTTTTAGCTTCAAGCTGTATCTCGCATATAGCATGGTAAGCCTGAAGAAACCTAGAAACTTCTGATCCCCGATTTTCGTCGAATTCTCGAAGCATTGTTTATTGAATGGTGGAACACTGCGCATTCTAATTTCACAAAAAATACTATAATATTACCCATAATGCCCAATAACCAATTTTTTTCAACACAAGCGTTATATCAACATTTTTAATTACAAATCAAGTGATTAATAACAGCCTTGACTCAACACAAACGTTCCCAGTATAGTGACGAAAATTATGAAATTGAAAGACAATCACATTGAATAACCAAATACCACTCTTATAAGAACCTTCATGCTCATCAATGAAAACCAAAATACTACACAACCAAAGGTCATTTATAATTGGTTGTTTGTGCAATTTTTAATAATATTATACACTTTAATGCGACGTAATAAGGCTTATTATGGTTGTGCAATAAATTAGTCGTGGTTTTTTTAAACATGGGAGAGGAATTTTTTGGTTATTTTGAAAGGTTTTATATTGCGGTGGGCAGGTTATTATGCAAGTGAGTGTACAGTGTTTGACTTTTCTCAATGTTTTCATACGTTTGCGAACTTAAAATAATATAAGGTAAATACTGACATAATATGTTGCTTAAGCTATTTATTTTATAACCGGGCTCGTGTTTAATGTGTGTATAAAGTGTGTGTGGTTTTGTTTCCTCAGCTTTTGTTTAGGGTGTTTAAAACTTTAGCGAAAGGTCTTATAGTATAATGCTAAAAGAAATTATAATGCAAAGAGCGATTATATAGTACTGAAAGGTTAACTCTACTTAGATATATAGCAATTTCACGATATATTTTTTTTCTTATATTTTTGCATATATGATACTTTAAGTTATTTAACAATAAGCATATGTACATATAAAAATATTGAAGCATAATATTGCTTCAATATGGACTGGATAGATTATCCTAAAAAGTATACATTGATCAGTTTAGGATAATTACTAAGATTTTCTTATTTTGTTTCTTGAGACCAGACGTGGCGCGGGGGCACAATTGTGTACAACGCAACTGGTTGTAGATTCGATATCCACTTGAGAAATTAAATATTTATTAAAATTTATATTTCATTTCTTCGCCCAGGTGTTGAAGTAAAGCATGGCGGTGAGTTCCGCCACTCATCCAACACGCAATGTCTCCGAATTTTTCGAGGCATTGAATGAGTGGCGGGACGCAGCGCCAGGTTTTTGCCTTGGTACCCCTCAATGAGGATCTCGAATGGGGATCGAACCCACAACCGTCTCGTTATTGTCACGCGTTTGTACCACTGCGTCACGACGGCCTCCTATATAACATAAGTCTTTGATATTAATTTTAAGCATAACAGCGTAATACAAGTATTAGCGGTATTACAACATCTGAAGGAGAGCTTTTGGGATTAAGTTCCTTATCTACATATATAGTGTAAATATTTCTACACTATATTGATACAGAAACTGTTTCTGCTGAATTTCATCTTCTCCATACATTACCTTACCGAAAGTTGAAATTTTATTCAAAACTTTAGTTATTTCCCCAGTGATATCAATGAACTACTTTCTTTATAATCCATGTAATTGAAACTTTTTCTATATTATTTTACAGAATAAATAAATATAAGTAAATGTTATTTTTTATAAACAACAATGACATAATTGTTTTTTTTTTTAAATACAAGTTAAATATGCCAATATATTCTATATTCGTATAGAAAACATATTTACGAAATTGTTTTCACTTTTTCAACAGGATTAGTAAGAAAATATAAGTCTAAATAATCAAAATAAGCCGAAAAAAATGATATAAATAAGGGAAATAAAATTCGTAATATTAGAAAAAATACTTGAGTATCAAAAATGAATAAACAAAATAAAATACACACATAAAAATTAAAAGTACATCGATTTTTTTTGAAAAAACGGCCAGACGACGTTGGCGGTTTTGTAAAAGCAATTCGGGCGATCATTCCGTAACCAAGCCTAATATCGATACAAAGTAATAACACCTTTTGAGGGTAAATTCTAATAGGCCATGAAACACGTGTTCAATGAAATAATTTTAGGAGTCTGAAATTTAGTTTTTTTAAATCGGTGGCGGTTTATGATTTTTACATACAAACTTTCAACTCCTATTTCACCCCTTCAGATGTCCACATTATGAAGATAAGCATATTTCAAAATTTCACGTTTCTACATTTACACAAAATATACATTTTCTTTAGGAGTCTGAAATTAAAAACGAAGGCAGGCATTATATATTTGGAAAAAAATATTTTTCTTATATACTTTGCCTCCAAAGTCAGTAGGTATTTTTAATAATATGTATAATATATGTATAATAATATTATGTTGAAAAGGCAAAAAAAATACTTAAATACGATATCTTAATGAGCTTCAATAAGATCCGTCGACAATTCACAGCCCGTACGCAGTATAAAAGAGCAATCTGCATCGATTCGTTTAATCTGAGAAATTTAATTATAAGAAATGACTCTTGTCGCTTCGCTATAAGGTTGAAGCTGGTAAGATCAAAAAACTTTCTAAGATGCTTTTCTTGAAAGCGCTCATTATGTTTCAAAGGAAAGGCAGAAGTTTCTGCAAAACGTCAAACAGATTATGAACTTGGAATCTTTAGTGAGGTGATAGCGGGGCTTAATTCCTTTTTTTATATATGGAGGATAATAAGACTGTAGAATCCATTCTAGCGTAGTAGGACTGTGTATGTAAACGCAGTGGATGTAGGTTGGGAGCCTTTTCGGGGAAACGATTATGTTTACCGTAGCGTTTGGCGCTCCGTTCTCTCTGACTACCCCGCAAGGGATAAAGCGTGAAGCTAAGTTAAGTTAAGTTAAGATTATGTTTAATCTATTTATATTTCATTGCTCCCAAGTAAAGAAATGAAAATAATGTTATAACTTCGCACTGCATTCCGCACATAGCAGAGTAGGCAGAGGGAACCTAATGTTAAGACAATACGATCACCACGCACTGCCCAATTTTGGAGATCGTGTGTACTTAGTGGTGGAACTCTTATGCCGCGTTTTGTATTTTGTCTTCATATTAGAACATAATTAATTTCCTCAAGTGGTAATCGGAACCTCAACTGTCGCGCTTATCAGATGTTGTGCCGCTGCGTTACGACGGCCTTACGAGTATAACTTTATAATAAAATTTGATAGTATAAAATTATTTTACGGACCTTTGGATTTTGGTTTTGGGATCGATTCCTACTTAACGAGGCGTAAAATAACACTTTTATTTGCCTTGGTTTTTCAGAAATATTTGTTTTTCGTTGCTAGTACAATACCCCGTAACAAACGAAAGAGATAAACGGAGAGACTGATTTCGCCCAATTATTAAAAAAAATACTTATATTAGCGAACATGACCTACCAGATCTTAAAGACCCTGTCTCTTGACAGTTAAACTCTTTTACACCGACAAGTGATATAGAACAATGAACACATGAGAAATCCATGGCGTTTTTTCCCTTACCATAAATACCTGTTATTATTGTTAGCATAAGTTACTTATAATGTAGTAATAAGTGTCACTGTAATTATGAGTACGTCATTTGATATTGTTTCCATTATCGATTGTATTAAGTGGCGGTAGTGTGCTGCGTCTTTTCCGGTGGATTTCCAATATAAGCGCAAACGACACGGCACTCGTGTTCATTACGTTCTAAGATATTGTCAAGACAACTTGCCATTACAATTCATATTTCAATATTGTGACTACGAGAGTATATGTGTATATAGCAAGTGTAAATAAATTTATTGTAAAAGTTGGATTTTGTGTCTGATTTGTTGGTTCGCCTAACAGTTCAGAAGCGGGATTACGAAAGGATATACAAAATTTCCTGCCACGCTCATAAAGTGTAAGTAGACCATATATATATATTGTTTTTTTTCTTTTCTCTCATTTTTCTTACTCCTTAAAGATTAGCTGAATAATTTGTATGTAAATTGAGTTCTCTATAATTTTTAATTTTTCTATTCTGAATATAAGCAGAGTGTTGCTATTCTAATTATAGTTTTTAATTACTCTTATTTCTTTTACATCAAACAAACCACAAACGGATAAATAAAGGATCTTCAATGGAAATTTAATAAATAGTTTTAACGGTTAAAGTTTACTGATGACGATACATAGAAATCTTGTACTTCGAACTTTTCGTTGTGGATACACTGGATGATGTGCATACCTAAACATTTTCCATTTTATAGTACTTACGTAACGTTTCAGTTTTGAGGGTAGTTGATAAATTTAGAATTTGAGATTGTTTAAGATATACTTTGAAAGAAGTATACAATTGCTTATAGCATATACGTTGGTAGACGTGATCGATAGGATATTAGTTCTTCCAATAGAGTATTTACTTATACGGGTGATAATTTAAAGATATTTGACACCATGATATTTCACACGTTTAAAGATATATGACATTCATTGATCATGAATAATTTCAGTTATCAAGACTTTCTGGAATACTTATTTTAAAATATTTATAATGGGTATATTCAAATTTATTTATTACATATCTGGAATATTTCTTTCGTTGTTTTTGTCATTCTTTGGAAAGTTTTTACATCGTATAGAGGATATTGTATTTCGCTACCTATTGGTTAACTATAAATTATATTAGAATTGTTTTTGTGATGACAATAATATTAGTGAAGTAACTATTTTGTTGTCTTAACAACGTCAATATGATTTTGTTTTATCATCATGCGGAATTGTTCTACATATATTCTTTATGTGTAGTATGTTTAGAATTGATGAATTATCTGAATTGAAATTTGTAAATATTTTCATTGGTTTTTACTTCCGGCTTTGTCACTTTATTGAGAACTGTCGTCTTGTCGTTTCCTATTACTGTAAGAGTTATAAAGCTATTCTCGTAATGTAATAGTCTCTTTTTGAATGTATTATTTTTGAATTAGATTGTTCTATGGTATAGGAATTTATTAACACGTAGACACAAACATAGAAGATATATTCGTAATAGCTATGGGATCTAATATTCCAATGAAATTAAAGTACATGTGTTCTTATCTCAATTTATTAATATCTCATTTTATTTGTGTTATGACATATGGTAAAAATTCCTTTCTTTTACGGGATAAATATATTATGATTTGATAATTATTCCTGGTTTTGGATAATTGTTGTTAATGTAGGATATTAGTGTTATTCTCTTTATCCCGTGAGGACCAGCCAGCTTAGGGAACTTTGGTGGCATTCATTATTTGTTCAATTGACTTTCTTTTCCGTTTGCTATTTGTTTGTTGTTAACATGATGTCAAAGTATTGGCCCTGTTTCACGTAATTGTAGAAATTTAGATTTTATTTGTTTATTGGTCCATTATTGCCGATTGAGTGTTTTGACTTGTAATTTTCTCTGGAGCGTTAATATTCTTGGTTATTATTACTTTATAACGATTAAAAGTCGTGTAATTGTAAAGATAAAATATCATTTATGTGCATTTATGGCCAGATATACAGTGTCGGTTAACTTATCAATTTTTATGAATTTCGAATGTCAAAGTTATTTGAATAGATTTTCAAATTCATAAATTTGAAGGAATTTTATGTTAATGTAATTAGGTTGATAAAAAAGTTATTATGATGTGTGCAAGTCTAAGCTTATATTGTTTGAGTTTCAGGAACATGGAAAATAATATTGCCCGAGGATAGGGCTTGAGATTGAATGATGCCCGAGGATAGGGCTTGAGATTGAATGATGTCCGAGGATAGGGCTTGAGAATGAATGATGCCCGAGGATAGGGTTTGGGATGATGATGCCCGAGGATAGGGTTTATGGGGCGGATGGTGCCCGAGGATAGGGTTTGGGGTTGAGTGATGCCCGAGGATAGGGTTTAGGGATGATGATGCCCGAGGAAAGGGTTTGAGGATGGATGCCACCCGAGGTTAAGGAGTTAAGCATTCATCCTTCATCATTCGTCCCTCGTCATTCATCCCTCATCATTCGTCCCTCATCATTCGTCCCATATCATTCGTCTTTAATCATTCTAATCTTACCCGAGGTTAAGGGTAATGGATGGATTACACCCGAGGTTAAGGGTGATGAATGGATTATACCCGAGGTTAAGGGTAATGGATGGATTATACCCGAGGTTAAGGGTGATGGATGGATTATATTTCAGGTTAAGGATAATGGATGGATGTTACCCGTGGTTAAGGATCATGGATGGATGATATTTCAAGTTAAGGATAATGGATGGATGTTACCCGTGGTTAATGGTAATGGACGGATAATACCAGAGGTTAAGGGTAATGGATGCAAAATACTCGAGTTTAAGGATAAAGGGAGCTTAAGAATCAGGTTAGTGAAGTCATTTTTGAGCTCATTAAAGAAAATGAATAAGAATTGATTGATTTTTCGAAATTTGAAATGATATTAAAGTATTTTTTTTAACTTGTTGTAATTGACCGGAATGGAATAAATTCATAGCGAGTCGTTCCCAAACGACGAGAATTAAGTATTTTAACAAATATGTTAGTATAAATGTGTTTACGATGAGACACGAAGCAAAATTCTTATAAAATAAAACTTTTAAATCGGTGTGAAATAATGGCTATTGGTTGGTAAATGCTGGAAATGATCACGGTGTAGCAATAGATACAAATCGAGACATACGTAAGGTAGGTAGGTAGGTACAGTAGCTTAAGTTATGAATCCTAAAAAAATGTTTGAAATATTTTTGATCTGAAAAAAAAAAAACATATATATAAAGGGGAAAATAATGATAATGGTAACTACAAAAAAATGCAATGTACAGCTGAATGAAGTGAATCGAATTCAAATTATTCTTTTTATTTTTATTTTAGTAGCAAAATTACAAAAAAAAAAAATGTCTAGTGAATCTATGATGTAAGTCTTACCATTGGCTCAGAAATATATTTAGATTTATTTTGGCTGAGGAGAGCCGACAAAATACTCAAGAAAACGATTTTTGAAGATAAAATTTACACTAAAAGTACAACAATCGTTACTTTCCAGTTTTAACATCGACATTCTTTAAGTCCATATATTAATATCGTTATAGTAATATAGAATACAAGCTTTGCCTAAGTAATTGAAAATTGGCTGTGGAATTTTATAATGCATACTAACATGGAAAATGATGCAAATTTAGTATAACTTATGCCTAAAGGAAAATTAAAAGCATATTACTCTATTTATCAACTTGTTGTTATTTGATGGTTTTTGTATATTATTAATTTCTTGTTTATTACAAGTAGACTTTCAAATTATTAGATTACGCGTACAGCTGACATTTGTTACGGAAAGTAGAAGTAAATCTTAAAATAATCTGAATTAAAAAAAAATAACCAAAAAAAAAAGCAATTGAATTTGACACGATTTTGCCCACCAACCAACCTCCTTTTGTTGATTCAGAAGACGAATTTTCCGCAGATTTAGTGTATTGTTGATCGGGATGTTTCATATTAATTTTAGCTTGATATTTCCATGTTTTTTTTAGATAATTATTCCTGAGAGACAGACAGACAGACGTACGTAAGGACAGGACTTAATGCATAAGCGATTGCAGATATTAAGCACTTATTATTTTTTACATGTGACTGGCAACGGCTGTACGTAAGAGTTGATGGTTAATCTTCGCGGCATATCATGGAAGAGACCTTTGTCCAGTAATGGACGAGGACAGGCTAATAATCATGGTGGTGATGAGGATCATGGTTATGAGGACCATGGTGATGATATGGATCGTGGTGATGATGATGACCGTGGTCATAATGAGGATCATGGTCATAATGAGGATCATGGTCATAATGAGGATTATAGTCATGATGAGGATCATTGTGATGATGAGGATCATTGTGGTGATGAGGATCATTGTGATGATGAGGATCATTGCGATGATGAGGATTATTGTGATGTTGAGGATCATTGTGATGATGATCTTGGTGAGGATGAAGATTATGGTGGTGAAGATGGCAGTCATTATGGTTGTGATAATGTGGTTTGAATATGGGAATAATGAGGCGAGCGGTGCCACGTTCTGTTTATTGTATTTGACTGGTCATGGCTACACAAATTATGTGTTGAATATTTTTTTCAAATAAGCTGCTTTTATATGTAAGATTTTACAATGTATAAAGTAAACGTGTGTCATTAATTACTGGCTGTGGTTGAATTGAGAATGGCTTTGATAAAATATATGGGTCTTTAATAGGAAGTAGAATAATTCTATACAGTCTTGCTGGTGCTATTTGGCAGTACTTTTTGTATGTTGAGCTTTTGGAGTATATTAAAGTTAATGAATGACACAAAGTGTGACTGTAAAGCCGACTAGTTGTGGGTTCGATCCCCACTCGAGGAGATGAAATATTTACTTAAATTTATATTTGTATTTCTTCGCTCTGGTGTTGGTCGAAGCTAAGCGCGGCGTTGTGTTCTGCCACTCGACACGCAATGCCTCTAGAATTCGGCAGAAACTGGGGAACGGAGTGTCTTGAACACTAGGTTCTCTCTGCCTACCCTGCAGTGTGTGGGATACAGCGTGAAACCGATTTATTTATTTTAAGTTGATGAATCTGCTTAGTTTGCGAATTGAAATGTCATTAATAATAACATGCTCTTTTAGTGTACTGGGGTGAGTGTTCGATATTAAATAGGAATCTACCATGTTTGTTTAGCCAAATTTTTGTGAAAAAAATAATATGTAATAATTAAATTATAACATGAATGTATATGGCTATGAATGTATACTGATGGCTCATTGTGTTAACGAGAATTATTGAATTGTATAAATCTACATAATTATATATTATCTAATATACATAATTATATAATTGTTGTATAAATCTAAAATCAAAAAAACTAAAAATGTATAAATACAAAAAAAAATGTTTGCAATGTAAAATATAATTTATAAATATTTTGTATAATCAATTTAATTGCGTAACGAATTCAGTGTAGTTAACATTAACTTTATTTAATTTTAGTTAAGGAATAACAGGACTCTTTTACAAACATCATATGAGTCTAGTTGTATGTAATAATTATTTTGATTTAAAGAAAATTACGAATTAAGAAAATGTATTTCAAATTGTATAATTTACATATTATGACATGTAAATATATCTAATTTAATTGTTTTTGTAAATATCCTCACTTGTGCTAAAAATATAATTGTTATGTAACTGTTGGCACAAAACTAAAGCTATTTAAATTAGGACATTTAAAAATTGTGAACTATTCTTAAATCGCGAAGGGACTCGCGATTAGCAGGATGGCCGAGCTGTTAGCATAAGTTACTTATAATGTAGTAATAAGTGTCACTGTAATTATGAGTACGTCATTTGATATTGTTTCCATTATCGATTGTATTAAGTGGCGGTAGTGTGCTGCGTCTTTTCCGGTGGATTTCCAATATAAGCGCAAACGACACGGCACTCGTGTTCATTACGTTCTAAGATATTGTCAAGACAACTTGCCATTACAATTCATATTTCAATATTGTGACTACGAGAGTATATGTGTATATAGCAAGTGTAAATAAATTTATTGTAAAAGTTGGATTTTGTGTCTGATTTGTTGGTTCGCCTAACATTATTATCATTAGAAACAACTATTAAAATAATAGCGTATTGTTAAATTGTATCAGCATTATAGTAACTATGATTTTGTAATAACATACATTAAGTATATAGAGAATTTATTTTTTACTTTATATGAATAAATTCTATTTATTTTTGATATCTTATAAATGTTTTATAGAACAGTTTGCTTATAAAGTTTGTCGTTATTAGTTATTCTTTTTTTTATACCTTCTTGTATTCCGCTTACATCAGCAGAACCATGCTTTGTTCCTAAGTTTCCGCTCAATTTTCTAGATATTGTATGTTGAGTAGGGGAACTCAACGCCACGCTTTGTCTTGATACTACAGCGAGGAAATGAGAATAACTCATTGTGCTGAGTGAGTGAGACACTGCCGCAATCATCTCGATAAGCAATTCTGTGGTTTTATAAAATAGTTATAATTGAATTTAATAAAATTTGATAAGAATACATACTTTCCGTAAAGTAAAAATAGCATCAACTTAAGTAATAAAGTTTATTCTTATACAAAAACAAGACTAAGTTTTTAAGATCTACACCTATACATTGGCTAATGGTCTAAATTTGAAAGATACACAGATTTCATCTTAAGAAAAGTCTTACCTATACTTAGTCCTTACTAAAAAAGACATTTTACTGACTTAGTTTTATAGTGAGAAAACTAACCATCCCGCGGGAGAGACGGGAGAGACAGTTACTTATGTAAATTATTCGATTTCTTCCCATGTCACTAAAAATGTATAAATTCAATGAATTCCAGGTAAAAAGTTTTGTTATATCAAGTTAATATTTTTGAGACCGTCGTGGTGCAGTGCCACAGCGTCTGACTGTAGGATCACACCGTAAACTGGTTCATGACAGTTCAGAGTACATAAATAGCTTATTTAAATGTTGCAAGTATTATTTATTATAGTTTCAAATGGCAAGGTAGGCGGATCTTCTGTTAAAAATCTGCGTACCTCACGTTCCGCACAAATTTCGAGACATTGCGTGCTGTTTCGCGAAACTCAACGCCGCGCTTTGTATTGTCACCAGGACGAAGATATGCAAATAATTCATGCTTCCGACTCGGAATCAAACCCACACTCATCGCGACACACGTTTACAGACACTAAATAAATGTATATTTAGTGTCTTAATGAATATAGTTAAAAATAAACGGAAATATAATTAAAGATAATCTTTATTTGATTAAAAATCCCATAGTATTGCAATCGTGGGTGAACGGCACCCTTTAAAAAAGAAGCAGAATAGGAAGCATAATGAAAGATTTCATGATATAGTTATATTACAGAGCTAATGTTAACGAGAGGTAGTAGAATTCTAAGCTAAGTCTATACTTAGACAAGATATACTAAACATTATAGACTACAAGATATAGATCTTGTTATCAATTCTTTTCGTCGTATAAAATGTCAAATTTAGTTCTGCCACTCAACACGTAATATCACGAAAGTTGAGGAACGGAGTGGCTTAACACTAGGTTAACCCTCTGTTTACCTTGCTATATGCAAGAAAAACGTGAAGCTGCTTTATATAAATTGCCTTTTAACCAAACCATTTGAAATAAAATTCCACGCTTCCTTAGAACACACGTGTGTCTCAGTCCGCCCACGCTGGAACAAAACAACTTTTTTTTATTACATACACTAACATTTCGCGTTGAATCTACGGTATTACGGTTATGGGCGGTAAAATTGTATAGGGTCTTTCTACGTGCTTAAGCATACTAAGATTATGTAAGGTGAAGCTAAGATATAATTATTATAAAAATTCTTCCGTTTTAGGAAACATAAAAATTTTGAACGTAGTGGGATTTGAACCCGCGCCTTTTTTGAAAACCCTCCAAGCGGTCTGACCATCTAAGCCATACGTTCTCATGGAATAGCCTCGAAATTCTTATATACTTGTTGCTACTTATTTTTATATGTATTTAAAAAGTATTTTTCTTTTCTAAGTGTGACACTTTAAAAAAAAAATTAATAAGTAGTTCTGTAAATGAAATTTGTTTTATGTAAAGAACGGAATGTCATTACATGTTGCGAAAAAAATAGCTTCACACTGTATCCTACTTATAGAGTGGTTTCCCAATTTTTTAGCCAATTTTCTAGACATTGCGCGTTGAGTAGCGGTACTCAACGCCGTGCTTTATCTCGTCATGAGAGCGAGAAAATAAGAATAATGAAAAAACATGTCTACAATATAAGGAAAATATTTTAAACTATATTATAAAAAGATTTCGGTCTTTACAGTAACACATTTTCAAGTAATTACTAGTATTATCGTCACATTCCAAGCAAAAGCTTAAGGAAATTTTTTTATATATATACTTCAAACTAAAGTAACCGTTCAATCTTTACAGGATGCGGAAACCGTTGAAAAACTGAACGAGAGCGGCGAGCTGAGGAAAATTTTAAAACCGTATAAGGTATGTAAGTGGTTAGTGCACTTCAAGTGCAAAGATCTAACGATTTATGATATAGAGATTTACTAAGGGTAATTAATTTACTGGTATTAATATATTATTGATATTGATGTAACTAATAGTACAGGCCGTCGTGATGCAGCGGCTCAGCGTTTGATTGTACAAGTATTGTGGGTTCGATTCCCATTCGAGGAAATTATTAATTATTTTAATTTCTTCGCTATGAGCGCTGCTATTAGTCCCGATACTCAATACGACGCGTGGGGAATGGAGTGTCTTAGCACTTGGTTCCCTCTGCCTACCTTGTTACATGCGAGATACAGTGTGAAGCTAAAAGATATAAAATTAGTTTTCAAGTTTAGTAAACAACAATATTTTTCCACTGAAAATCAATCCATCACAGTCACAAGACAAGGCGCATGTGTTGTATCGTATTTTGTGCTTATCCTGATAAATCAGTCATCTTTCCCTCTTATATAAATGAGAATTGTTTCCTTATGTGAATTATAGTGTTACTCAAAAAAATATTGTCTATTTCCATCGTGGCGCAGTGGCCCAGCGTCTTATTGGAAAAGCAATGGTTGTGGATTTGATCCTGTTTGAACAATGAACTACTTTTATATTCTCGCCGCTGTAAGCGCAACGATTGTGGGTTCGATTCCCTTTTGTGGGAATGAAATTTCTTCGGTTACTAACTGATGCAGACAAAACTATTGGACTTAGAAATTGGATATTATATATTAATATGTAATCATTTTGATAATTAAAAAATATATCGAAAATCATCGGTTTTAAAAATCAGTTGCGAATATAAAAATGATGCCTTCCAGGAATAACAAACTTTCATATCACCTATATTCCTTAACGACTTTTTTGTAGACGGTAATGACTTGAAAGGTCTTAAGTAACATATGACACATACGGTGATGATAATCAATCATTTTATAATTCAATTCCAATTAAAATATAATAAAAAGCTGCTTTATAATTAAAACACTAAAACAATATTCTTATATATTTCATACATATTTTAATTTACTTAAGACGTAGAAAGATGTTATCAATTTTTTTTAGCTTCACGCTGTATTCCGCATATAGCAGGGTAGGCAGAGGGCATTGCGTTTCGAGTGGCGGAACTCAACGCCGAGGTTCGCCTCTTATCCAGAGCGAAGAAATGAAAATATTTATTATTTCATTTCCTCGAGTAGGAATCGAACCAATATCCGTCTTGTTTACAGTCACATGCTTGTTCCCCTGCGTTACGACATGACTGGCCTTTGCATTTGTTACATAGAAATCTAATTTATGAAATAAATAAAAATCCAATACTTTAAATAGTAACTGGCCAACCAGTAATTAAATTTTAGTCTATAAGCCAGATGTATAGGTGCAAATGGTAAACGCGGTCTATTGCGCTGAAATTGTAAACGATATTTTCTATGGCAGACGTTTGTGTAACGGAATGATGTATCGGAGTTTTATATTTATTCTTATTAATTTTAATCGAATGTTATAAATAAAAATACCATTGTAGTGCAGTGGGCCACCGTTTTTCTGTAAGTTCAATTGTTATGGGTTCGATTCTCGTATGGAAAAATAGCTTCATGCTTGCATCTCGCATATAGTAGACAGAGGGTACTTAGTGTTGACTCCGTTTCCCACGTCCTACCCAATTTTCAAGAGATTGTGGGGTTACTAGAGTAGGAATGAAAATAATTCAATCCACCGAGTGGGTATCGAATCCGCAACCATCACATTTACAGATGTAATACAAGCCTAATTTGTCAGGTGCCGTGCCAACGCGCCACTAAGGCATCTCGATAGTAGAGAGTTAGATTTATAAACTAACAATATTTATTATCAAAATCAATAATAGTTCCTTAAAAAAATGTAAGTCGGAGTAAGCAATCTTATATTTCTTCAAAACCTTTCAACATTATTTTATTCGTGTCCTAAGAAAATAAAAAGTTAATAGTTCTCTAAATATTTTAGATATTAAGTCTATAATATTGGTTTTCTAAGAAATTTCATCTCTTAAAAATTTTAGGTAACATTAAATTATGTTAGTAATATATATTTTATTTTTAATCTTACTTCAAATTTTGTTGGACTTTTCAAAAACTGTTTTATTAGATAAGTGCTTTTATTAAAAAATTAAAATTAAATCAGCTTCACGCTGTATCCTGCGCACAGCAGGGTAGACAGAGGGAACCTAATGTTAAGACACTCCGTTCCCCACATTCTGCCGAATTCTGGAGGCATAGCGTGTTGAGTGGTAGAACTCAAAGCCGCGCTTTGAATCGAAACCAGAGCGAAGAAATGGAAATATAAAGAGAGTAAATATTTCATCTCCTCGAGTGGAGATCGAACCCTTAACCAATCGGTTTTACAGTCACACTTTGTGCTCATGCGCCACGTCTGGCCTCATTTTTATTAGTGTTTACTATTTACCAGAACGTTATTTACCTTAGCTACATAAGTCAACTAGCTTACAATCAAGATTTGGGCGATATCCAAGAGACGTGGGTTCCAATCCGGCTACCTACAAATTTTTACACGTTTTTAAAATATTTTTAACTCACAACTTATTGAAGATTTAATTTATTTATATAATTATATTTCAAAATGGCTGATTTCAGATACAAATAAGAACATATTATTATACCATGTACTTTTTAATTGTATAATATTTAAAAGATACGATTATATATTCGGACCGTGCTTAATCGAGGTAAAATCAAGACAATCCACTGGCTTAGAACAAATTCACAACTAACTAGCAACTTGAGAATTCTAGCATTAAGCACTTTTAAGCTCATTACGTACCTACCGTTCTTATAAGAAGTGACATCTAATTTATTGTTCTTTTAAAGTGGAAGTAATGAATAATATTCTGACTAAGACTTCGTCTTACTCAGACGCTGTGCCGTTGCGCAAATTCGTTTTCTCACAACCCAAAACTAAGCATTTACAGGCAGACGTTGTCTACCTTGGGTGGGGGTTCGATTCCCGTAAGAGGAAATTAATTACTTGCATTTTTCGCTCAGATTACAACACTGACTACGCCATGTCTCGAAAATTAGACGGAATGAGGAAAAAGCTCTGCTGACATTGTTATATGCAGAATACAACGTGAAACTGATTTATTTTTCAATGTTAAGATAATATAATAATATAGATAGTGGGTTCCTCTATAAATATTTAAAAAACAATGTGTATTCAAAGAAAATAAAGCAAATACGCTCATCCGAACTGACTGCAGTTCGGATGAGCGTATTTGCTTTATTTTCTTCTTTCAGCACGGCCTTCACAAAATCTCTAAAAAATATATTTTTTTCTATTCCAGAGTCCAGACGCATGCAACACGTGTCAAATGTGTGGCGGTTTCCGGCTCTTGCCTTGTCGAATCTGCAATGGATCTAAGAAGAGCTTGCACAGGAACCACTTCACTGCTGAATTCGTCGCCTTGAAGTGCATGAATTGTGATGAAGTCGGCCTCGTCAGATGCGAGGCTTGCTCTTGATTGTTATTTAATGTTATTAAATATAGCTTCGCTATCGCAGCTTTACTGTGCAACTGGCCTTATATATATTATCGAATATAATACACGGCAGTGTATTTTGGTTCATAAAAGTGTCAAGTTTTTTAGTTTTTTTTTTGTATAATAAAATGAAGAGAAATGATTAATTTGTACAAAATATCAATTAACTTTGGCACAATATTTCGGTTATTCAAATCACTTCTAAGCTAAGAATATGTAGTTTATCTTTTAATTGTGAAAAAATATTAAAACTTATTAATATTAAATTTTAATTACAATTTAAACTCTATATAATTTCACTCGATTTAACTAAAAAGTCGCTTAAGTGTCAAAATAAGTTTTAGATTTTCGATACTTATGTTACAATGTGACAAAATATTAAAATGTGGCCTTTGGTTGTCATATTTCGATTACATTGTGTTTAAAAAAAGGAAAAAATATTATATTAATTTATACTTTTTTGAGAAATAAGATATTTAAAAAAAACGCATTATTTTATTTCACTTTATTATTAACGATCGTTATTTGTAAAATTCGTACTTACTATTAATAATAAAGATTACAGGATTTTTTTTTTAGTTCATGCCAACGACTAGCCTCTATAACATCTTAAAATGCGTAGTCGCTTTAGTGTCGTTATATAGAGTTTACATTGTGTTTAAATAAGTCAATTTACATATTAGTAAATGATTTTAAATATAAAACGTATGCTCAATGATTATTATTAACTAAATATCTTATTAAAGTTTTAATATCAATATTACATTAAAAATTTATTCAATAAATTTATAATAAGTTCAAAAAATAGAAATACATTCCTTTTATTTTGTATTTAATTAAAAAAATATATGTAAAATATTGCAGTCGTATTTGAAAAACGTTAATTTTAAAAGTAAATATTTTTTTATCAATATAAATCAATTGTCAAGAATGAAAACCTTGTCCGAACAAATGTTGCGGTAGAATTGAATTGCTGAAAATGTTTTTCATATTTCAATTTAAAAATATCAACATAAATATATTTTTCAATTTAAAATTAATATAACATACAATTTTTATTATTATTTTCTTTTTGAATGATACCTATTATTTTTGTTTCTTTAAAACACACTTTTATTAGTTTTGGCTATATGGTACTATGTAATGGTAACTTAAAACGCTCACAGGATGTCTGATTTAAGAGGTTTTTACTATACGGTACTACGTAATGGTAACTTAAAACGCTCACAGGATGTCTGATTTAATATGTCTTATTTTACATATTTTAAATGAAACTAATTTTAAAAAAAACTCGAGATTTCCGACATTTTATAGTAGACACAAGTAGTAGGCTGTCTACTTGTTAAAATAGTTGATTTAAAACTTATAATGTATTTTTCATTAAAAACTTACAAAGCATTTCTTCTACGGTCTGACTCGTAGAAAAATAGAAGAAATACAATATTGTTGTAGCAGCCACCGGGTATTCATAACCTGTATGTCCATGATTAAGGGAAAATAAAAATAATAAAAAACAAGTAAATATAGTTATATTTACTTGTTTTTTATTATTTTTCATTCAATGAACTTCCACGTTCTATTTTAATTATTTAAAGGTGCTTAAATGCTAATGCTCAAGTTATTACTTAAATAAAATGAAAAATCTAGGAGAAATAGAAAATAGTAAAGAATAGAAAGAAGTAGAATTATGTAAGTAAAGGTAGTATTTAAGTAACATTAATTGTTTCATATCGAAAATAGTATGCCATAAATTAACATTTGTTAATTTTTTATTTAGTTCATAAGTTTTTTTTTATTTTTGTTAGTAATGATTTATTTTAAAAGGTGTCACGCAATATCGTATATCTATGTAATTGAAAGAATATTGATCATTTATTTTGGTAATTTTTGTAATAAAAAAATATATAGGCCTGTTATCTTTATAAATTATAAAAGTTTTATATTAAGGTACTTTTATAAGATAACAGCAAATTTTCATAATCTGATTAATTAATCTGTATTATATACGTAATATTAATAATAAACTACTTCTGTCACATTATTAACCTTCCATAGAAAATGTTAAAATCCATGTGCTTATATTTTGATATTATTTAAAAGTTATTAGAAATACTAGTGATACTTTTTGAACATAGGTGGCGATAAAATGTAGGTACTTTAGTAAGTAGCGCCATCTAGCATCTAAATCAATTTTTATAAAATAGATTTTTGTGGAGAATCCATATAAAAATTAATAAAATTATAAGTTTTTAACCCATTTTAGATGATAAAATAGAGGTTTAAAGTATAATGTCAATTTTATATGTAAAAGTTTAGCTTACAAGAAAATGTGATATATAACGATTGAATGTATGAATAATATTGTAGATAAAACAAAATAAAGAATATTATCGTCGGCTTAGAGTGTAAACCTGCTAAACTCTTTCTTAATTTTTTCGTTATGTAAATTTTTATACCAGCCAAAATTGTAAAAAAATACAAAATCGGCCTTTATTTTATTTCATATATTAGCGAATACATATCAATTCTTGAAATTGAAAAAGACCTTCTAGTGATTAAAATATTCTTAATGTTTCTTATTACCATTTTTCGTCTCTCCTGAGATTTTGCTTACTAGCAGATTTACATGATAAGCTAAGCTGACGCTATGTATGTTACATACATTTTTCACTTCTTTTTTAAATAGTTTAAAAAGAATTACAATTATATAAGTTTTTTTAATACTAGGGCATTTTGTAAATAACATTTTTTATGAATATAATATTATCAAAAAAATTTAGTATTTTATTTTCATAAACACTTTTTCTTCTTATACATAGATCGACGGATTAATGGTTGTCTATGGATAGACGGCCTCACAAATTATCATGTAAAAATTCAGATCCTTGAGAAAAATTGGCAAATACAACCCGACTTTGATACTCTGTTTTCGAAGATCAATCGAGGTCTCCCCCTACTTATCTTAACGCTCACTTTTCCTTCATAAATCTTTTAACATTCTTTCACCACTCATTCGTTTGACGTGTCCAAAACAATAGATTCTCACCGTGACGTCCTTGCTAGGACTTGCGATTCTCTTAATTGTGGATTGCATCAGCTAAGCTGAATCCGCATATCCTACTAAGAGATCGCATTTAAACAGAATTGATCTTTCTTTTCATCCTTTCTTCATTTCTTTAAAATTTACCTTTGTCTTGAACCTTTGTCTTACTCGCATTCAGGCTTATACCATTATTTTCACAGCCTCCGTTTACAGTAGTGACTAATGCCTGCAACTCGCATTCTGTTGATGCAAAGAGCATCATCTGCGTACAGCAGACAATTTAAATTCAGGTCACCTACTTGCACTCCCATGTCCCTTTGTTTCACTCCTTGGAGATGGCTATCCAAATATAAATTGAACAACCAAGCTGAGATGGCGCAAGGCACAAGGGTTACCAGATTGAATGTCAAACCAAGGCAACATGCCAGCTCCTACTAGTACGCACGTAAAAAGACTATTCAACTTGCAACAAGAGTCCGCTCACTTTGTACTGGAGTATTAACTCCCATAATTTATTTCTTACAATCCTTTTAAACGTTTCAATATTTTTATTTCCAAGATCCAAGACACAGAATACTTTTTGGTTAACAGCTAAGAATTTTTCTGTGTTCTCATGCAGAGGGCAAAGATCTGATCCATATCCCCTCGTTCAGTTGTAAAGCCTCCTTCGACCTTCCACAACTGCCTTTCCGATCTCTCTTGCATTCTTCTCCCTAATATTTTAGCATAAATTTTACTATCCAAGCTAATTAAACTGATAGACGTATACCTTGTGTAGTCTATCTGTGTTTTTACACAAAGGCACGATGACTGCACCTTGTCATTCGCCTGGTAGGTCATCTTGATTTCCAGCATAAATGGTTTAAAAAACCAGAACAAGTCCAATACACGTGGCTAAAATACTTTACAACTAACTCTATAACCTGTTGCTCCATAGAACAACAAAATAGTTCCTACTTCCATAGTATCACTGTCGACGCAAGTAAAATGGCGTCGACACACTCCAATCCCCATTTCCACCCCAAACTTTAAGACATTTCATATCGAGTGGCGACACTTAACACCGCGCTTCGTCTACCGCGAGGAAATGAAAATAAATCCATCCCTCCAAATGGGGACCGAAATCATAACCATCTTGTTAACACTCACACGGTACTTAGACATCCGAAAAATACACTCAAAATTTAGGTAAGAAAACAATAATAATATTACATGACAATCATGTATCTGCATTATTTAAAAGTGGGTGACAAGTGCAAATAAAAGAAAAGCAAATATATGCGACAAAAATATATTAAACGTTTCATGGTAAAGAATGTAGAGAGCTACCACAAAGTATACGCCACCGGATAAAATAATAGAAACATTATTTTGAAATAATATAAAACCGCGGCATCGCGAAATGGGAAAGTTAATAAATGTAAATTACGATCTGTTTCAGTCTCACTTGTGAATAAATTTTACATTAAAGGTAGTTGAGGCCTTCTTGGCGCAGAGGCAGAGCGTCTCACTGTAAACTCGGCGGTCGTATGTTTGATTCCCGCTTGGGGGAATTAATTATTTTCATATTCTCTTGTAACAAGACAAAGTGCAGCGTTGAGTTCGATCACTCAACACGCAATGTCCGGAAAATTGGGGTTTCCCCTAACAATTTTGCTATATGCGGGATACATCGTGAAAATATAAAAAAATACCTACTTGAGTCTTAGATTTCTTATTTAGAATATTAGTATATATGATATAATAGTTATAGTCTTTTTAATTTAACTTTTTTTACTTATTTCTACCTCAAATTTTGATTGTTTGACATTTTGAAGAATTTTTAATATAAAACGAAATTTACATATACAAACATATTTTGCCATTTTATATTGCACGTTATGATTCATCGTATAATTAAGGCCATCGAGGCGCAGTGAAACAGCGTGTGACTATGATCGCGGTGGTTGTATGTTCGATACTCACTCGCGTTAATGGTTATTTTTTTCTTTGATCTGGGAAAACAAAGCTAGATCCTTTGTATCAATTTCCTCTCTATAAAGGATGAATGTGACAAAAAAAGATAATTAAAACTTTTATCAATACTTTGCTGTCCCCCGCACACAACGGGAAACACTCTGTTCCCCACTTTGTGATGGTAGAGTTCGTGGCGGAACACAACGTCGGGCTTTTGCCTTGGTGCCAAAGCGAAGAAATGAAAATATTACCTAATACTCACTTTACTGATAATATTAGTTTGATCGATCAAATTACAGTTCACATATTCTAAATAAATATGCATATACATATAAGCGACAATGCAAACAAATTACGTACAAAATGGCCTGCATTGATCACCAATTCACCAATAGTTAGAGCGGGTTTGTTTGCGTTTGCACTAGACCGCAGTATCGAGAGCTCTACGCTAAACTAGCATATAGCAAGTATATACTACTAAAGTACATTTTCAATGTATTTACTGAATAGCAAAATTTATATTAAAATATAGTAAGAATATAGAAAAGTTGAAAAATGGCTGAAAATACTGGGACAGCATCCGACTGCTAACACGATGGTTGTGAGTTCTATCCGTGAAGATATAGCCCGCGCCTGTTTACGCAAATAAATCGATCAATCGAGGGAATGGATAATTTTAATTTCTTCTATCTTGTGAATAAAAACGACACATTAGTCTCAACTTAATAGGGAACGTTCAGAATTTATGGGAAAATGGAGAAAGGAGTGTCTTATCACTAACATTAAATAAGGAAAGGTAGGCACCCCGAGCGTATAGGTTTGATATAATAGAAGCTTTTAAAATATTCTAATAAAGCCCAATCTCATTTCTAACAAAAAGTTTAATAAAGTAAAACTATAGATTATATTGAAAGTTTCAAAGTAAAGCTAAAGGAAAACGCACGTCGTTATGCAAAATACAAACACAAAAGCCTGTTGCTTCCATACGGGAAATCAATGTCAACACGCACACATATAAAATTGCCTGTTGCACATAGACCTAAATCCTATAAAATAAACGCACACATCAACAAACGCCTGTTGCATATACACACATATACAACTCAATTCTATAAGCAAACACGCACACATTTACAATTCAGGGTCTGGTTCACGCACACTAGAGTGTATTGCAGCTAGGTCGCGAATGACGTCACGACTAGCAAGGTCAATATCACTATTTTGCCCTTTTCTAACGTATGGAGTTTATTTCCTGTCTCACTCTAACTGGCTCGCCGTCCCGTCTGGGCCAGGGATTGCAGTGTGCGTTAGTGTGCGTAATTTCCACTTGAGTAAGTTACCTATAAGGCTCGATCCAGACAGTAAAATAGTAGAATTTATATTATTATCTTATGTTTAATTTTTATTGTCAAATTTTGTTTAATACTTGATTTTTATTATGCCCTAATACATGAAGACATTATCAAGAAGCCAACTTGCGACACGTCTAACTCCAATTAGCAATTATAATTTAATATATCTACGAAATATTAATCAATTCATGTACATATATGTTTTATTCAACAAAAGATAAAAAAAACATAGTAAATTTGGCTGTCAGTCACAAAAAAAAATATTCATAGAGAAAAAGACGTGCTTTTTTCTTTATATTATGAGTCAATTTTACGAACATTTTTTGTATTAATATAGTGGGGATATTAAAAAAAAATATATAATCATTCCCCCAAACAGGAATAAGTATCCATTGTCTTTACAGTCGGACACTGCTATCGAAGTAAGTTTTACGCGTCTTAACATTACTTTTTTCACGTACTACTCGAGAGACATTGCTTATTGAGTGACGGAACTCAACGCCGCTTTTTGTCTAGTTACCAGACCAAGGAAGAAAATTTATTAATTGCCCCGAGTGGGAATCAGTGGCAGCCTCTATCCCCGACCAAGAAATATCTATTTTTTTTAATCATATGTACGGAACGTATAGTACTATCATAGCCTTAAAAGAATAGTGTGTAATATAAAGATATTCCACGGAAAAAACTTTCAGAAAATGACACAATTCACCTTTTTGCAGAATATTGAACCGAATGCCGTATATTGTAATATATATCTGCTTAGAAAATGGAAATGTATACTTTAAATAATAATGTATATTTTTTTAGCTTTATGCTGTATCCCGCATATAGCAGGGTAGACTGAGGGAACCTAGGGAACCATGTTCCACTGAATTCTCAAAACCTTGTACGATGAGTCGCGAAACTCTAAAGGCGTTGTTGCAGATCGAGCAGATGAGTTATCTTGTCGGAGCTAGAAAAGGACAATAGTTCTCTCCTCACAGTGGGAATCGTATCACAGCCGTCATGTCTTAGGTTCGATGCTGTCCCAATACTACAATACGGTTCCATTGATAAACAAATTAAGTCCTTTAGTTTTTTTTAATGTTTGTATGAAGAATTAAGTATGTAGAAATTTGTATATTCATATATATATGTATTATTTATGTATATAAATTTTGAATTATAGAACGAAAGAGGAGACACGCTAAATAATTATTTTCATATTAACTATTTATTTAATTAAATTTAATAATAATATTTAAAGTATCATCACTTTTTTACGTTTTTTTTGTAAATATAATTCTTGTAGTTTTGTGTATAGTCTAATAATTGGCCAATAGATGGCGGTAAGGTACTTGCTTGAACTCCGCAAAGGAACGTCTGGAAGTTTTGTCGAAATAGATATTTTTATGTAATTATTTAGGATAGGCAGTCGTGGCAGAAGGGCACAAAAGTGTAACGCAATGGTTGTGGGTTCGATATCTACTCGAGGAAATTAATTATTATTTCGTAATATTTCCATTTTTTTGCTCTAGCACCAAGGCAACATTTTGCTCGGCGTTGAGTTCCGCCCCTCAACTCACAGTGTCTCGAGAATACGGCGGAATGTGACAGCACTGGGTTTCCAGGTTCCCTCTATTTATATACTTTATATTTTTAACATTTTGAGCCCGTCGTGGCGCAGTGATACAGCACCTGACTGTCACCTCTCTGGTTATAGGTTGTGTATCCACGTGTGGGAATAAATCTTTAAATTATTTTCAATTACCCACTCTAGTAGATACCAGTAGACAAAGCGCGACAACACATAATGTCTTGAAATCGGACGGAAAGTAAAAGGAACGGAGTGACTTAACACCAAGTTCCCTATGCCTACTCCGTTTTGCGGGAAAATCTAATTAAATTAATGTGAATCTCGAATATATGCACATCAAATAAGCTTATAGAAACATAATCTCCACACTAAAAACCTTATTAAGCGCACTGTAGTAATCTACATCCGATTACCGAACACAAAACAGAGCTCGAGTTGCCTCGTTGTCTGCCGGAAGTTGCAACCGGAATCATTATATTATTGCAACATTTTACAGGAAAGTATTTTTTATATTTATTTATATATATTTATTATGTAATATATAATCTAAAATACGAAACAAACACTGCGCTTAAAAAAATCTTAGCTTGTCTAGTGCTAAGACACTGTTTTCCACTTTCCACCACATTATGAGTCTTTATATACCTATACTTTAGAAATTGTCGCGGGAAAATATTTATTTAAAAATGCAACAACAAGTTCAATTCTTTATTCTGAGAAATTACTATATTTCATACAATGTCTCAAAATAGTAGATAGTAATATTAAAAGGAGAATGGAGTGTATCAAAACTACATTCTTCCACTTTTTTAACATCACTCTGTATCCCGTAGCAGCAGGCATAGCAGGTAGGCAGAGGGACATTTCATTCCTCTAAGACATTTCCCCATTTTCCGCTGAATTCTGGGGCCATTGAGTGACGAAGCTCAACACCGCTCTTAGTCTTGCCAGAAAAATAATAATAATTCATTCGGCTTAGATTTAACTCTTCTCCTACTGAGTCTCTAAAGATATTTTTAATTAAAAATATATCTGACACTGGTTACTGCCACTGACACAAACCTTAAATTAAAATTCTACGTTTAATTCCAATATTAAAATAATTAATAAGTTTTTTGGTATCGTCAGGTGCTTAATTACACCTCAAAAATGACAAGTAATTGTAAATTATTATACTTTATTTTTTTTTTACTTTCTTTATATTTCACATGTAGTTGGACAGGCAGAGGGAACCTAGTCTTAAGACACTGGTTCCCCGCTTTCCCAATTTTTGAGACATAATTTATTGAGTGGCGGAAATTAACCTTGTGCGTTGTCTTATCTATATATATAAAAGGACATGTACCTGACTGACTGAGGTAAGACGCACGCACAGCCGTAACCGCTGTGCGTAGAAACGTGAAATTTGGGCAGATGTTTATTGTCATAATCTGGACATCCACTCAATCAGAAGGGATTTTGAAAAATTTTTACGCTAATGGGATGAATTAGGGGTTGAATGTTTGTATGATTTTTTTTAAATAGGCACCGATTTTTATGAAATTTGAAATTCAAACTCTTAAGAACATTTCATTGAACACATGTTTCTTAGTTTTTTAGAATTCACTCCCTAAGGGTTATTTGAAGAGGTTGAAATTTTATATGGAAAAATCTTTAAATCGCCACCGATTTTTATTAAAATTTAAATTCAGACTATTAAAAATATTTTATTGAACACGTTTTTCGTGTTTTTTTTAGAATTCACCCCTAAGAGTGCAAATAAGTGGGCGAAGCTGCAAGCGCCCACTAGTTGGTAATAAGTAACGAAATGAAAATAATTAACTCTCTCAAGTGGTTGACGAACCCACAACCCATTTATGCCTTATTTATTTACGCCACGCACGTTTATGTTTACTTATATTAATAGTTATTTAACATTACTATATTTTATCTTTTGGATTTCGTGTCCAAAGTTACTTTTTCTGCTTACGGTACCCCTTTCTCAGAAATCATCCAACCATAAAAAAGATAAATAAACAAAATACATTACATTATATTAGATCAGAGGTGATGTTAATGTAAAAAAAATATAAATAAAATTGGAGGTCCTTTTGAAGAAGTGGCTTAAACTCTGACTGTTCCTCATTCTAGTGAGGTAGACTAAGCGCTGCGTTGACCTTGCCACTTTGTTGCCACTCAACGAGCAATGTCTCGAAAAAAGAAAGTAGAGTCTACACTTTTCTAAAATGATAGAATATTACTAATGTTACTATTGTTGATTCCCAAAAAAATATTAAGTTTATTCAAACTTGCAATACTATCTTATTACATAGCAATAAAGACTAAATTGCAATAAAATTTTATATATATTTTTTGTTATGTATTATGTTTTATAGACGCTGTCAACACTAAACTAAAAGGGTGCAAAATGGGTGAACTTTATCAAATAGGGTTTTTGACATAAATGTATTTTATGACAGACGTTTCTGTTCGTGACACTTAAGTGAGGATCTATGAATACTCTTAGGGACGAATTTTAAATTTGTAGGTCTGGCAGGGGATTAAACCATGCTAAGTGTCTATGGACTGGGTCTGGAAATTGAGCTTTATAATTTAACGAAAGCTAGGCCCTTTTTTTGCATCTTAATTACCTAGTTGACAAAGTAACCACCACCCAAGGTCCATATTGGTTGGTGTTGAAACTCTTAGACTTTATAAAATATGGAAGATCTAGCTTGGTTTCGTTCTGGGGTCATCCTTTTAAGAACAGATAAATCAAAATCAACATTAGACGATGATGAGGCAAACACGTTTCGATTTACAATTGTTTATTTTTCGTTTTGTATTTTTTTTTTCAATATTCTTTATATATAGGTATATGATGTTTATGTAGTTTTTGTAGTGTAGTGCGCTCAACCAAACATACTCTTCAGCAATATAATATAAAAAAAGTTAAGTATATTTCTATAGAACTTATACATATATATGTTTTTAACTCCATATAAAGCTATAAAATTAGTATAACAGCCAGCATTTTATACAATACATTGTTAAAATGGAAATAAAATTAGAGCATCTGATCCCGACGAGTTTATTATTATATGATAAAAGATATTTGAGATTTTCCAACACAATAGACCATGTTAGTATTGTTTATTGCTTGTGTATATATTATAATATTATTGTAATTATATGACGAAAAAGAGGTTTTTGCTCAATTTATATAATAGTTTCTATAAATAATAATAATTATTCACTTTCTGCCAAATTTTCGACGCAATGCGTGTTGAGTGGTGGGACTCACCACAACGCTTTTGCCTTTGTACCAGAGTGAAGAAATGAAAATATTAATAAAATCGAACCTACAACCGTCGAGGTAGAGTCACTTGTGGCCCTGCACCACGACGGCCTATTATAACGCCCTCTAAAAAAAAATTGTCGTTGTTATAGTTACAATATTTTATACGAAATTTTAATATATAAACCGGCAGGCGGAGAAGATCAGATAATCGGAGAGAGAGAGGGAGGATAAAAATAATGCATATCCCTTTGGAAATCAAACCTACATACATAAGCTTCACACGATGTTCCACTGCGTCACAAAGGCCACAACTTCGACCAAAATGCCACCTGAACAACATTATTGGACCTTAATATTGCTCAAATAACAAAAGTAATATCGGGATCATTTTTATGACAACGTTAACGAAACATTTACTTACTTTATTGAATTTTACTTTATGGTCTAACCAAATTGAATTTTGCAAGAGTTTAGTGTTTTTCCATCATAACTTTGGGAATATGGCAACACAATGAACGATGTCATTATCTTCTAAATGTTGACTTTATTTTTTGTTATTAGGCTTCTTCTCACTTAATAAAGTGTAAACAAAAAAAAATATAAATCACTTTGTACTCAATTTTCCTCGCAAGTGAAGACAGTTCTTGCTACGAATAGTTTTTCTTTTTCAGACTTATGCCGTGTCCCGCATATAAGCAATGTAGGGAGATATCCTAGTGTACTCTGTTTCCTTTTTTCGCTTCACGCTGTGTTCCGCACATTGCACACACAGGGTAGGCAGAGGGAACCTCGGAACCTATTAAGACACTTCCGTTCGCCAATATTCGCTGAATTCTCGAAGTATTGCGCGTTGAGCGATGGAACTCAACGCTGCACTTTGCGTCGTCACCAGAGTGACGAAATTTTAATTTACAACAAACTTTGACGTATTGGCAATGCATAAAATTAGGAATGCAAAGGACAACATTACCAATACCTATCTTACCTCGAAAAAGATGAGAATGGGATGGTGTCGTAAAAGAAATCGCGTCTTAGCCCTAAGTCCATTAAATATTTAATGTCAGAAAGTCAATGTTTTTTTGTTTGCTATTAGAAATACTTTGATAGTTTAGATTAGATACATAACTATCAACTGAAGAAAATTAAATATATGACATTTTCATTTCGCGTCGATGTCGGCAAAGTGCGGCGTTGAGTTTAACCATTTAAGACACAATGCCTCAAGCACTTGATGGAAAGTGGAGAGCAGAAGTATCTTAATGCGAACAGAGTGTCTTAACACTAAGAAACCTGGGAATACCTAGCCTGCTATATGCGGGATACAGCCTGAAACTAAAAATATATATATTTTTTAAAAACTATTTTTATAGATTGGTTTACTACATTATCTTACAGCCAGTTTTTTTAGTCAACATGTCCTATAAAATCAAAGAAACATTAAGAAAAGTTAGTTTTTTTAATGGCCATAGTTTACAAATTTGTTATATTTTTTTGATATAACAGACAAAAAATATTTTATATTACTATTACATTATAAACGGAAATTTAATATATATTATAAAACAATCTTAACATATAGCCAAACATTAGCCTAGATGGCTTTGAATTACTAAGACCGATACTTACACAGATTACTTACGCTAAAAGCTTTTTCATTTAAAAAGCGATGAAAAAAATTGAGAGTTTTTATTATTATTTAAAATAACACAAAAACGCTTAATGTGCTACAATCAGACAAGAATATTATGATTATAACAGAATTTTTACAGAAAGAAATATCTTAATATACATAGATTATATGCCACTATCAGCATATACATAGAAGAATAGACTTTATTTTAAGCATTTGGAAAAATACTACAAAATATACATTACATATAACAATTGCTGACATTATAATACGAAAACGATATGAATATAAACCGAGGAGACAACAAATGTCGTAAATTCAGCAAATAATAATACGTACAGTATGGACAAGATTTATTATTGCTATAGAAATGTAATTTTCTTCAAACTTCTATTATAATATGTGATTTTAACAATTCAAATGCACCAATATATTATTTCTGTCAGTAAAATAAAACTTTCATATGTTTTTCATTTTTCTTTGTATGTCTTCTTTTGGAACCACAGCCGTCGTAATATCTACCATTGAGCCATCGCATCGCATTTTCGTTTTTTCGCTTAGGTAACAAGGTGAAGCGCGGCGTTAAGTTCCACCACTCAACACGAAATGTCTCATGAAACTCTAGCAGAAAGTAGAAAATGAGTGTTGAAATGTGTTTAACATGATGCAAGCAAGCCTATAGTCCTTCTCAAAACGGACTAGTCATCACAAAAAGATTTTTTCTATTTTCAAAAACTGGTTCACCAGTACTACCTGAAATTATCAAGAGCTCAACCAAACAAAACATTAATTTTTATTTTTTTATGTTAAATATATAAAGCAGTTATAGATGTAAAATAAAGTATCTAATAAATTTATTTTTGCCAAAAGATTTTAATATCCTTTAGATTTATTTACCTCCATTGAGTGTTTAGCCCAGATTTCTTAATTAATTCATAGACTTGAACAAATTTGAACAGGATGAATTTAATTTTGCTACTCTAATAAGCATTGAGTGGCAAATGTTATTTTATTTCGTGGAATTTGATACTATAATATTTATTAAAGTACAGGTTAATGAAATAAATAGAAATATTGACTTTTACATAGAACGTAATACAATCATTTCCAACTGATAAAAACATATTATATCCAAAAAGTCTGAGCAGGATTTATGAAACTATGGAATGTATTTTGATGTAGTTTTCAAGAATAGAATTTCTAATTCTAATTTTTAATTCTAGGTAGGTACATATATTAGACCAGCCTAATAAGAAGGACAGTAAAAGAGGTCAAAATATTGTATAGTTAGCGGGGCTAAAGGTGAACTTTGCTATGAAAGTAGAGCCAGAAAAAAAATCTTTTAAAAATTAAATAGTCATGTCAAGTGTGAGTCAGAATCACCCACCGAGGGTTCCGTACCAATTTCAGGATTGTTGGTCAACGGAAAGTTCAATTTCACAAACCTAAATTTGCGGTGTATACACATTTTTTTATTGAAATGAGTGTTATAATTATAATTTTGTTATAATTTTCATCTGCATTTTAAATATTTATATTTTTTTTATTTTTCGGACTTTTATTTTATTTATACTAAAAGTTTTTCTTCTTCTTGCCAAATTTCATAATTGTATTTGTAAATTATTCCCTAATGGAAATTAATCTCTTACTACTATTTCCTGTTGAGTAATAAAATTTATTACTTAATAAAAAAAATAAAATATTTAAAATTTTATTTATATCACTGAGAATCGAACCCATACTTTATCGCGCTTACAGCTACACTCTTATGCTGTTGCGCCACAACACGCCTTCTATCTATATTATATTGAAAATGTAAAAAATATAAATTTCATATATTTTGTATCGTCGTATGTGATAGAATATTTTGCTTCAGTGACGCAGTGGTAGCGTGGCCGAGCGGTCTAAGGCGCTGGTTTAAGGCACCAGTCTCTTCGGAGGCGTGGGTTCGAATCCCACCGCTGCCAATTTTTTTAAAAAACTTTTATTCTATTATTTCCCATTGTAATAAGCTTTAATATAAATATAGTGTATATAAAATATAATAAGAAGCTTCTTTTTAAGTCTGCACTAAAGTATTTATTTTGTTCTGATTTATTTTTATCTTTTTAAGAACTTTTGACAAATAGGTTGAGATATTATTGAAATGATAAGTGCGAGTTCGATTCCTACTCAGCCAAATAAAAAATCGTATATGGAACTGCAATGTTTCTGAAGACAAATAAAAAGGGTAGGCAGTTGGAACGTGTGAACCTAGTGTTGAGACACTCTGTTCACACGTTTCACACTTTCCTCTAAATTCTAGAGGTATTGCGTGTCGAGTGGTAGAACTCAATGCCGCGATTTGTTCCGTTACCTATTAAATATTTAATTTCTTCGAATGGGAATCGAGTCCACAACGGTTGCGTTTATAGTCGCACACTTATGTACCAGCGCTGCGGCGGCCCAAAAAATGTCTATATAAAATGATATCACAATAGATTTTTGAAAATTTTAATTATAAATAAATCAGCTTCACGCTGTATCCCACACGCGGCAGGGTAGGCAGAGGGAACCTAGTGTTAAGACACTCCGTTCCCCACTTTCTGCCGAATTCTGGAGGCATTGCGTGTTGAGTGGGAAAACTCAACGCCCCGCTTAACCTCCACACCTGAGCAAAGAAATGGTAATATAAATTTAAGTAAATATTTCATCTCTTCGAGTGGGGATCGAACCCACAACCAGTCGGTTTTACAGTCACACCTTGTGCCGCTGCGCCACGACTGGCCTCAATTATAATCAAATTGTATCACAAGAGAGAGCACTTGTGTTTACTTAGTAGCACTAATGATGTATTATAGTTTTGTCTTAATCGATAATGTCATTTTGTCTCCTTAATGAGCATCTATTCTTTTAAAAATATATGTTGCTTTAAAAAATATAATGTATTGTCAAAAATATTACATACATATTTTATACTAGCAATATGCTCACGGCTTCGCCCGCTTAAAATACACGATTATTTCTTCAATATACTGTGCACCGCACCTAAACTGACTACAAATATTCAAAATCAGAACTTCAAAATATCTAAGACCTTAAACTCTTAATTTTGTAATTATTATAAGAATTTTTAACTGTTATACAATAAAATACGACCTACACTGTTTATGATCAGTTCAGTAGTTTTTTATAAAGTCTGGGTACAAGAAAAACCTTGACATTTGGGTACCACTTGATCTTACTGAGAAAAACCTAACGCAACGTGTTTCCATTTGCGCTTCTTTGTTGAAACGTAAGAATTCCGAACCATTTCTTAAATAGTTTATTACGGGTGATGAAAAATAAGAATATTACGATAAGAATGTGCGAAAAAGATCATGGACAATCTCCACAGACCGTGGCATAGCCCGGCCTGACTCGATGATGCTATGTGTATGATGGGATTGGAAAGGAATCGTCCACAATGAGCTTTTGCCACCAGGTCAAATATCGATCGTGACCTCTACTATCAACAACTGATGAGGTTAAAAAAAGGTATTTATGAAAAAGCGGTCAGACCTGGTGAATAGGAAGGGCGTGGTGTTCCACTGTGACAACGCCAGACCGCAATCATCTGTAGCCACGCAGCAAAAATTGAGAGCTTGGCTGGGATGTGTTCATGCGTCCTTCGGTTAGCCCTGACATTGCTCCATCAGATTTCCACTTTCCTATTTCGGTCATTCAGAACTCTTTAGAATGCATAAAGTTAACCTCAAAAGAACACTGTGAATACTAGCTGTAACATTTTCTTAATCAAAAATCTTTAAATTTCTACAGGAATGGGATCATGGTACTATCCATAAGATGGCAACGATCAAAACGGCACATATATATTCAAATTCAAATTCAAAATATTTTTTATTCAAATAAACTTATAAGAATAAGCACTTTTGAATCGTCGAATGAACATATAACAAAAAATAAAAAGCTACCACCGGTTCGGAAGGCAGTTCTGCTGAGAAGAGCTGGCAAGAAACTCAACAGTTGCTCTTTTCGAAGTCAATCGTATAATATATAATTTCATTACATTAACTGGCAGCTATCCTGCATCATATTCAATAGACATTAATTCCATACATGTTTATACTCTAAATATTCTTGAACAGTGTAATAAGCTTTACTTGTTAGTATTTTTTTTAAAGCTACTTTAAATTGTGATAGTGGCAAACTTAGATATATTATAAATAAATAAAAAAAATATATAAAAGAACTATTTTCCTTTGTATGAACAATACGAAAATACTTTTGCCCCGGCCTATATATATAGATGTGTACAAATAAAATCTTTTCTTAAATATTTTCGCTTTGGTGACAAAATATTTCTAAACTAAGTTTTTTTCTTAGCTTTACATTGTATTTCTACCATACCTGCTGTAGGCAGAGGAAATCTAGTGTCGAGACAATCCATTCTCTACTTGCCTATTGCAAAACATTCAAATCAACTCAACACCGAATTTGCCTAAGGAAAGCGGGAAAGATATTTTTATTTTTGATTTAGAAGAGACGACAAAAATTTGCCATTAAGTGAGGATTGAACTCACAATCATCATATTTAAAACTAGAGGGCGCGTGCGGCTTCGCCCGCTTATTAGGAGTGAATTCTAAAAAAACCACGAAACACGTGTTCAATAAAATATTTTTAACAGTCTGAAAATAATTTTTATAAAAATCGGTGGCAATTTAAAGATTTTTCCATATAAACTTTCATTTCCTTATTTAAACCCTTTGGGGGTGAATTCTTAAAAACCATGAAACACGTATTCAATAAAATATTTTTAAGAGTCTGAATTTCAAATTTTATAAAAATCGGTACAGATAATTTTTTTTTTCCATACAAACTTCCAACCCCTATTTCATCCCTTTAGGGTTAAAATTTTTCAAATTCCCTTCTTAATGGATGTCCAGAATATGAAAGTAAACATCTGCCCAAATTTCACGTTTCTACCATCAGCGGTTACGGCTCTGCGTGCGTCTTACCTCAGTCAGTCAGCACAAGTCCTTTTATATATATAGATCATACCATCATGCCATGATGATTTTAAATATATTTTATATTCATATAGCTCATTTTCATAGATCGCTACAGCTCGCATCGTAGGGACCGTATGCTGTAATCGTTTTCATCAGTCGATAGGGCCCGTATACGGAGTACCGAAGACCCCTAATACATGAATTTCATTCGTTGTTATACAATATGCTGGGACTACCCGCATGCCGTATAAGATTGCATTTTCGGCCAATGAAAATGAATAAAAGTATTAATTTTAATACTTTTAAAATTTCGTTAAAGTATTTTTTTTTCATTTCTCAAACATGAAACCTTTATTATATTTTATTTTATTTTTTTATCAAGTAAAAAAACGAGGAATTTATGCGGGGGAGCGCTATAGACAAATGTGTGTAATATGTGCAATAGAAAAATATTAAATATTTTGTATTAGTCACTTGAAAGCGATGCAAGTAAAGTAAAGGAAGCAGTAAAGTAGCATCAACGTGAAGCGGAGTTCGAATATTTTTTTTTACAATGTAGAAAAAAATCTCCAGAAATCCTTAAATTATTTAATTTATAATTTTTTTAATTAATAATTTTTTTTATGTAAAAGTTAGTTAATTTTTTTGTTACTAAAATTCTGCGATGGTCAAAAAACTAATCTGGGGTGGTCAAAAGCGACACCCAAATTCCTACGCCCATTGCCTAAAAAATATTTCTTTAAATATATGAAAAAAAAAAATTATCAATCAAAACGACCTTGTATGTCCATAACAGCCAAGGGCCAATATTGTTCTCCCTAATTGGTTCCAGTAATTGGTACGTAACGCTATAATATAATTGCGATCAAATTGTATGTACCACGTGAGAATATTACCAGCGGCGAGTTAGAGGAAATTGGTTTATGTACAGAGTAATGATAACTTATTGTTTATTAATCTTTGTTTATCTTGACACCGTGTAGGTTTAAGAAGAGTTATAAATTTAATGAAATGGAGTTCAGCGTTGTGTTCCGCCGCATATCTAATCGAGAAAATAATACATCCACCACTCCACTCAAGAAAATAATAGATACAAACATTAATTGGTGAAAATGAAATAGCTATATTTTATTATTTTAAAATAAAAAAGCATTTGTTTATATGACAAAAAAACAGCATAGCTTTTTTGAGAAAATTTATTATAAAATTAAGAAAATAATAGCATAGTTAAATACAAGAGAATAAATCAAAATCTCCATATATAATAAAAGGATAGAAAAGTCAATTCTGTACATGAAAGATATAAAAAAAATAAAAATCAGGTCAGTTTATATGTCGATTATAGAACCTAAAAAACCACTCAGCAGAATTCTTGTCTGTCTGTCTGTCTGTCTGTCTGTCCGTCTGTCTGTCTGTCTGTCGGATTGTTTGTTCGTCAATCACGCAAAAACTACCAGACAGAAATTGATGATTTTTTGCATGGTGTTAGCCTAGGGTCCCAAGGTACATTTTTTTTGGGTTTCATTCCGAATTTAATTATAGTTTTCTTTAAAAAAAATAAAAACTGAAAAATGTAAATTACTTAAAATACCGATAACTACTGTATGAAATTCAATTATTTTTAGCATGGTAATAGTTCAAAGCCTAATGCAATGTATACAATAGTTTTTATCATGGAGTATAAAGAAATTTTACCAGAAAAAATAACATAATTATATTTTTTAATAAAAAAAATCGACTTCTTCAATTTTAATCGGATTTCATACTCTGAACTTAATCAAACTTTCACCAAACTACCCTTTATGTGTACCCTTTCTAATAAAAAAAGAATCATTAAAGTCGGTTGAGTTGATATTTAGATATTCGTCCATTTGTCGCGCACATACATAATGTAAATTTGAGATTTATATGATTTTCTCATAGATACCATTGTCAGAAATGAACTAAATTAAAATAAGACTATACGGGACGCACTAGCTTTCAAATAAAAAAAGAATCATCAAAATCGGTTCACACAATCAAAAGTTTTGAGATAACAAGGATAAAAAATACAGTCGAATTGATGAGCTCCTCTTTTAAGAAGTCGGTTAATAGAAATGACATAATTAAATTACGATAAAAAAGTAAATTGAGGCCGTTCGTCGCACAGGGGCACAAAGTGTAACTGTTAACTGGTTGTGGGTTCGATTCCCACTTGAGGAAATGAAATATTTATTTAAATTTATATTTCCATTTCATCGCTCTGGTGTCGAGGCAAAGTGAGGCGTTGAGTTTCACTACTCAGCACGCAATGCCTACAGAATTCCGCGAAAAGTAGGGAACAGAGCGTCTTAACACTAGGTTCCCTCTGCCTACCCTACTGCGTGTGGGATACAGCGTGAAGCTGAAAAAAGAAGTACAATTAATAGTTGTTTAGTCTACCATAATTATTATTTTAAACGTCAACGTTGGTGACATTAACAAAAATAATAATAATAATAGTAGGTATATTTGTCGGGACTAGCTCAAATGGCGATGTCTACAATAAAAAGTATATGTATTTGGAAAGTAAATTCCGATTGTGAGTTCATATTTTATAAAAGTTTATATTGTGTTTAGATAATGAGGTAATGTCAATACATTTTTAATTTTAATCATTGACAAGTACGTTGCATTCATTTACAGTAGATATATTTCTCAAGAGAACTTTCTCAAGACTTTATATATAAAAAATACATTAAATAATCATGTTAAGGAAGTATCCAATATATTTAATGAATTAAACTTAATGTTATATTCAAAACGAATGAATTGTATGTAAATTTATAAATACGTTCCAAGTATAAAAAAAAGAAAAAATGCAGTATAATTGCGTTTCTCCTTTTCTTTCCAATATTTTATATTTTTATTATTTATATCGATATCAGGGACGTAAATACGGGAACAGAGCTGCCATCTTAGTATAAAGTAACCTCTAAAATATGTATTTACGTGTTATAGTTAAAGAATAAAAAGAATGTGTGATTCCTCTATAAAATATATTATTCCACATTATATCATAAAAACAGGTTTAAACAGTGCATATGAAGGTATCCTCCTGTAGTATAGCTATTTTCAATTACTATCAACACTACAATGTCAATACTATGTGGTATTATAGTGTAATTTTAAATATTTTGATTATTTTCCGGTCATTATGATGAAAAAATAATTTATGTACTATAATAATGTTGGTAGTTTTTCAAAAGGTATAAGAATTAAAAATTGCCTAAAATATGCTTTCTTCGCAAAAGTTGTAATAACTATTGATATCTATTAACCAAAAAATCGCTAGAAATATTAAATATGCTCAATTATACAGAGTTTTTTTTGTCAGCATCACTTTAAATAAAACCACAGTTTAACTACTCTATTAAAGCCTATTACAATAATAAAATAAAAACCCAAAAACAAAAAAGAAGAAAGAAACAAGAAATATTTTTTTCAAACAAAATAAATAATAAAATTATCGTTGTAAAATAAAATACAATTTGTCAAGAACGACGCACGCACACATAAACTTATCAAAGGGACACCGCCGCAACATTCCGAAATCAAGTCGTAGGTATTTGCGGCAACGTTTGGTTTTAGTAGTATTTTTGTAGTAGTATGTGTTTACGTTATTGGTATCTATGTGTAACTGCGTTACACGAAATATAGATATGATTAAACATCGTGAAATTAAAAAAACCTACGTCTACACTGTGTGACCGTTGCTTAAATTCTTTAGGTATGGATTTAAAATATTTTACCTATATGCTGTTTCCGTAAAAGGAGCGCTGACGCTTTTCTTCTCTTCTTTGTTAAATGCCGTCGCGGCACGGGGGCACAAAGTTGTGGCTGTAACGCGACTGGTGTGGGTCCGATCCCCACTTGGAGGACTGAATTATAATTTAATAATATTTTCATTTCGTTTAATAATATTTTAATTTCGCACATCAGTCACACATTATACGCAATATCTTAACACTTAACATAATCTCATAATCTTACGCATAATCGTTACCCTGCTAAAGGCAGGATAAAGCGTGGATCTGGTTTTAACTTTGTGACCGATAAAACCGATAAAAATAAAGTCCAGTCCGGTTGAGGCCAGTCGTGGCGCGAAGTGGCGCGGCACGAAGTGTGACTGCAAAAACTGGTTGTGGGTTCGATCCCCACTCGAGGAGATGAAATATTTACTTAAATTTATATTTCCATTTCTTCGCTCTGGTGTCGAGAACAAGCGCGGTGTTGAGTTCTGCCACTCAACACGCAATGCCTCCAGAATTCAGCAGAAAGTGGGGAACGGAGTGTCTTAATACTGTTTCCTCTGCCTAACCTGCTGTGTGCGGGATACAGCGTGAAGCTGATTAAAATAAAACTAATACTAAATATTTAAGGGCAGATTGCCAAAATACAAACAAAAAAAGGATTTACATCGGTTAAGCCGTTTCTGAGATTATCGTGAACAAACGTACAGACAAACAGACCAACTGATCAATGCTATTACATCGTTAAATGTATTAGTAAATTCTGTGGTTTAAGCGGGCGAAGCCGCGAGCGGGTCGCTAGTATATTAATAAAATAATATATTTTATCTATTAACTAATGTTAATAGATTAAATATATTATTTTATTACTATATTTTGATTTATTCTCTTGTATTTGACTATGCTATTATTTTCTTAATTTTATAATAATTTTTTTTAAAAAAAGCTATGCTGTTTTTTATATTATATTCTAACTTGCTATACGAAATATTATAAAACCATTATAAACTAATAACCTATTTTCAGAGAAATTTTAGTAAAAATTACTCTGTATACTGTTCCCTCTTCTCACCACCTACGCTCCGGTATCACGACTCATTTGACATCTGAAATAGCTCCACAAGCTAACTTTTATTTTACACTAACACTAACCTCTATTACAATGCAATAAAGTCTAAAATTACATCAAACTAATGTTATAATAATGGTATTGTCACATGTATTTGTTTATAAAAATCTATTATTTTGAACTCTATGCGTTTAAAATAAAGTTGAATTTCCTTGGTGAAGGATTCCGAGGGTATTGGTTAAGGCGGTTTCCCTCAATGCTACACAATGCTGATGACATTATCACTCACTGTCAATTTCATAGACGCGTGACCGTCACGTGGTCCACAGTGCGGCACAGATAGAAATCAATTCGTGGTACTGTAAAGTATTTGTATGGTCTTCGTTAATTAAAGTTGGTATTTTATCCAAATATAAAAATCTGTCAAAACTTTTATGTGTAATTTAATTTTACCTAAAATTTTTATATATTTTAAGACATGACGCATACGTAGTTGAAAAGAGACTGATAGTTATCGATTCTATGCCCAGTCGTGGTAATTTTTGGGTTAGTATTTAAAAAAAAATCTTCATTCCTCCAGGTCCAGCTAGGAAAACACATTGGATTCCGTCGCCCGGTTCATAACATATTTTAAATGGGTTTTGAATGTCAAAGGGAAAAAAGCAGATGACATATAAAAAATCAATATATTTCGAGTTCCACATCATCCTATCCACGACCAAACGCCAATACTCGTCTCAAGTTTTTAACAATCTATAATATTTTTTTTTTAATTTTTCTTTCTTATTTTATAATTGCGGTATATTCTCTACCAAACAGCGTTTGGCAGTCATCATCTTCGACTGGTTGGCTGGAGGAGCTTTCTTATAGAAATAAGCCTTTTTTGTTAATTAACTTTTAAATTCTGCTTCTTATATATTTTCCGTGCAATAAAAAAAATAAAATGATGAATAAAAATATATATGATGATAGTAAACGTCCAAAACTTTTTTGTAGAACTATGTATCACAATATTTCACTTTTACCGAAGTTGTCGAAAGAACCTAATGACACATCCATTTTCATTATCGTAATGGCCGTAAATGTACGTAGAAAAGTGATATATTGTATATAAACGGTTTAATTGGTCTATCTTTAATTTCGTTTTAGAAAAAAATGATTAATTTATTTAAAAGTTCAATTTTAATTTTTTTGATACTAATTTTTAAAGAAGGTAACGTATCATCATTTGCATACTAAAACGATCTTGCCATTGAAATTGGGTTAGAAAAACAAAAACTAAGTATCGTATAAAAGTAATATCAGTTGAAATGGCCGTGGCACGAGTTACTCTAAGAGTTAAACTTTATACTGTGAAAGTTCCGAAGATCGCTAAAGGAGAAACTCGGGATGTCCCAACTATACAGTGTTTCATATACTTTAGGTAACGATCAGGTTCGTTAAATTTAAACTTTGTATTGGCGTTTCTGAGGAAATATGTTTATTAAAGAAGAACTATATTAATAAGAAATCGTTTTTTTTTTTTTCAAATATCTCTAATGGGTTGGATGGTGCATTGTCTTACTAAAATGGGAAAATGCTTATAATTTATATATTTGTTATATTTATAATTGAATTAAGGATACATTAAACAATATATCTCTTGAAATTAAGGGTTATCCAAAAAATATAGTTTATATTTTTACCAAAATATAAAATTTTGTAGTTTATTTTGAGTATCTGAGAGTATTCGTGGCGCAGCGGCACAAAATGTGACTGAAAACCGACTGATTGTGGGTTCGATCACACTTGAGGAGATGAAATATTCACTTAAATTTATATTTCCATTTCTTCGCTCTGGTGCCAAGGCAAAGCGCGGCGTTAAGTTCTGCCACTTAACAAGCAATGCCTCCAGAATTCGGCACAAAGTGGGGAACGGAGTGTCTTACATTAAGTTCCCTCTGCCTACCCTGCTGTGTGCGGGATACATCGTGAAGCTGATAAAAGATTTTGAGTATCATATGTAAAGAAATCAAACACCTCGAGACTTTTAAAGAACTTATATTTCTTCCAGAGTTAATAGGTGGAGATCCCATCGCTTAAAACTGTAGGGATCAGATTTTCTAATGAAACTTATATTTAAGAATGATATATGATAGCAGAATAGATTACACTAGGGTTGCCTAAAAGAATCCTGCCGCAATCACCTTTAATTAATGTTTTTCGTAACTCGTTTTTGGAGAAAATTGCACTCATATGTTTTTTATGTGAATCGCACATCATTTGAAAGAAAATCGCATAAGGAATTGGAAAAACAATGGTTGCCAGCTCTCAGTCTGCCGCAAGTCCAGGGTTGCGTGGTTTAAAGAGGTTACTTAATGTGAATATTTGCACTCATGTGCTTTTTTAATGAATTATATATCAAATTAAAGCTTATTTTTTTGTCATCACTAAAACACATGGTTGCCTGGAAAATGGCTGCCGCAAGCAAAGGTTGCCATCATTTGAAATATTTTATTCTGATTCCGTTTGACTGAGAATAGACGATGAAATACGCGATTTGCCTTATGTTTTAAAGTAAAATATTATAAAACAGAAGGTCAATCTTAAAATTAATGTTTATTCTAGCTATTTACCTGTTAAATGATGATTATAATCATATTAAGAACATACAAAAAACTATTTAAATATGAAATCATCCTTATTTTTCAAGTGAAATAATGAACCCATGATATTAAGTCTTTGCTAAATCTGTTTTCTAAATACTAATACTAATTTAAATTATCATTTTAAAACGACTAAATTATCTAATTAAATAAATGCTTACAAATATCAATCTATTATAAGGTATTAATTACATCATGTTTCCTTAAGATAATGAAGGGCTACAATTATTGCGTATGTTTTTTATTAATTAAGAAAATATGGAAAATAACATTTCAATATACTCTCTCTCTCTCTGTGTCCTCTGCTCGTTTGATTTTTTTTTCTCGTTTTTTTTTTGATAACGGTTGCCGCAATCTTTTTTTTCTCACGCAACTTTTAAGAATTTGCATTGAAAGAAATATATATGATAGAATTATAATAAACAAAATTAATTTATCAAAAATAAATTCTAAGAAATTTCGACAGTAATGCCGAATAATAAACGCTATTTAAGGTTTATGACTAGGAGTCGGCAAATATCAATTAGTTGTCTACTTTTTACTATAGATAAACATTTTGCGGCGCGATACAAAGCAAACAAAATGCAATAATTTTATTTTCGTAGATGTATTGTTTCTAAATGCAATAACAGTGCAGATGGCCAAATGAGATGTTTTTGAACATATTACTTAGTTACTTACCTTTCGTTTTGGAGTGAAGACGTTTTTAGTTAACATGACAAAAATGAAGATCTGTTTTTTGTGCGAAAATGTGTGTGGAATTTAATAATGAGTCTGAAGTGTAAAATTATGTTGTTGTTTCGCCAAAAAATGAATTTTATATACAGTAACATTTTCTTAAATAGTAACACAATGCACGGTTATCACTTACAGTGTTACAAAAAGTTCATTGTTGTAAAACAAAAATATAAAGAAGAACCCCACTCGAGGAATGTGATGAAATATTCACTTAAATTTATATTTCCATCTCTTCGTTCTGGTGTCAAAGCAAAGCGCGGCGTTGAGTTCTGCCATTCAACACGCAATGCCTCCAGAATTCGGCAGAGAGTGGGGAACGGAGTGTCTTAACACTAGGTTCCCTCTGCCTACCCTGCTGCGTGCGGGATACAGCGTGAATCTGATTTGATTTTTATTTTTCAATTATTTTCTAATGCAAAACGTAAGTATAATTAATGTTTGATAAGTATAATTAAATTTAATGTTTAATATTATATATTTTTCTCTGAGAACGAAGAGAGAGATTGAGAGTTTATAACGAGGTAATTTTCCATATTTTCTTGATTAATAAATAAAATATCTGCAATAATTGTCAACCTACATTATATTATGAAAACATTATGTAATTAATACCTTATAATAGAACGATATTTGTAAACGTTTATTTAATACTAGTGGGCGCGCGCAGCTTCGCCCGCTTATTTGAACCCTTACGGGGTGAATTCTAAAAAACCATGAAACATGTGTTCAATGAAATATTTTTAGGAGTCTGAATTTCAAATATTATAAAAATAGGTGCCGAATAAAAAAAACCATACAAACTTTCAGCCCCTATTTTATCCCTTTAGGGTTCAATTTTCTTAAAATCCCTTATTAGTGGATGTCCAGATTATGAAAAAAAAAACATCTGTCCAAATTTCACGTTTCTACCATCAGCGGCTGTGCGTGCGTCTTACCTCAGTCAGTCAGGTACTTGTTTTATATATATAGATGATAATTTAGTCGTTTTAAAATAACGATTTAAACGAGTATTAATATCTAGAAAACAGATTTAACAAAGACTTAATATCATAGATTCATTATTTCAATGGAAAAATAAGGATGATTTCATGTTTAAATAGTTTTTTGTACTCAATATAATTAAAATCATCATTTAACAGGTGAACAGCTAGAATAAATATTAATTTTAAGATTGACCTTCTATTTTATAATATTTTACTTTAAAACATAAGGCAAACCGCGTATTTCATCGTCTATTCTAAGTCAAACGGAATCGGAATAAAATATTTCAAATGATGGCAACCTTTGCTTGCGGCAGTTATTTTGCAGGCAACCATGTGTTTTAGTGATGACAAAAAATAAGCTTTAATTTGATATATAATTCATTAAAAAAGCACATGAGTGCAAATATTCACATTAAGTAACCTCTTTAAACCAGGCAACCCTGGGCTTGCGGCAGACTGAGAGCTGGCAACCATTGTTTTTCCAATTCCTTATGCGATTTTCTTTCAAATGATGTGCGATTCACATAAAAAACATATGAGTGCAATTTTCTCCAAAAACGAGTTACGAAAAACATTCATTAAAGGTGATTGCGGTAGGATTTTTTTGGGCAACCCTAGTGTAATCTATTCTACTATCATGTATCATTCTTAAATATAAGTTTCATTAGAAAATCTGATCCCTACAGTTTTAAGCGATGGGATCTTAGGCCATAAATACTATTAAGCTTTTACAATGTCTATCTTAAATTCTAATACAATGTGATATTCTAGAGGACCTCTTTCTTCTTCCGCTCCAAGTATAAAAGTATACATCGAATTTTCCGACCACTTAAAGCGTCATTTTATTAATGTCCTCTGGTGACTATATTACTTATTTTAAAATATCTTTTTATTAAACAAAGAAGTTGATTTACATTTTTATTATAAACTAGCGGACCCGGACGCGGCTTCGCCCGCTTAAACTTTACGAATGCTTATAGATATATTTAGGAAATTATTTGTGAAAATATATAACTAATTTAAATAAAAAAATATAAGTAAACGTAACCATAGTAACATATTAATAAAAAAAACTAAACAAAACCAGCTACATTATTAATAATTTTATCTCTTTCTGTCTTTCTATTTCCCCGAGCTAATATCCAGAATAACTGAACTAATTTTTATTGGACTTTCAGTGATAGATTTTACTGATTTACCCGGGAAAAATCTTTTTACTCGTTTTCCTTGCGCGCGTACATAGATACTATATGAAATAACTAAAGTCCTTTCTACATTAAATATGATAAGTTTTGCGAGCAATATCAAATAAAATCCCAGAAAACTAAAACCACAATTTATTAAGTGTATAACAACGGTATAGATAACCATCCAACCAAGATGAAATAACCAACAATTCTCTCCTTAATACTTAAATAATATTACACCGATGCCGCGCAGGGCCGCAACTTACACCACACCAAGAAATTTATGAAAATCTAACTAATCTGCTCCTCGAATAAGCGAAGAACCAAAGAAAAGTATAAATTAATTATAAACAGCAAATAATTACATAAAAATTAACAGTAGTTCGAAAATGTATGAAAATTTACAAAACCGTCAAAGTCATCTGCCCGTTCGCGTCGGTCCTACTATGCCGGTCGTATGCTAGGTTATTTCGAATCAGTGACATCTCCGTAATTATTTATTAGAATGTTATACAGTGAACTATAATTTCAATCTAGATGAAATGCTAAAAGTGACTATTATATTCATTTTCATAAGGATCAATATCAAATTATAGAAAATACATACAACAAAAACCCGATAAATATAAAGTAAATTAATTAAAATGGTTACTTGTTGTTACTGTGTTACTTTGCTCAAGCTTCAGAGATAAATATGGTATGTGTATCGCGGACTTTTTTAAACATTATTTAAAGGACAATATTTTTGTAAAACATTATTTTTATGTATCTCATAAGGTTGAGTCGGCGCACGCCATGTATGCGTTAAGCAAGCTCATTTTGGGTGCCGTTTGCTTATAACAACAAATAAACTTTGCAAACCGTTGCTTAGCAACGGTCGGTTGTTATTAACATGGCGGAATAAATTGCCTGTCAAATTGAAAAATATTTTAATATATTAGTATATATCGACAATATTACAAATATGAGAAAAAAAGTAACCTATGTTCATCCGAAGACCCTCAAGTATCTCTGTATGAGTATTTTATTACAATTGAATTAGCGGTTTGGCCCTGATTGCGTAAAAGACAGACAGACAGACAGAGTTACTTTCGAATTTATAATGTAGGTATGGATAAATTATTGCGAATATTAAAACTTATAAATATAAAATCATTACACGTAGTAACGGTAGGTATAGCACAATATTTACTAAAGCAGCCATCCTTTTTATAATTAGATGCTTATAAATTATTTCTTTATCAATATTTTCTACAATTATAACAAAAACGAAATGCCACTATTTTTACAAAAAATATGTTGTAACCTAGATGATATATTTAAAATTTGCTGAAGATAGCAAAAAATGCTTCACGCTGTTCCTCGTATGACAGGGTACCATAGTATTAAGAAATTTCGTTCCCCACTATGCGCTCTATTTTTGAAACATTGAATATTGGTCTACACCTCTTTTTGTCTACCAGAATAATTTAAATATGTATAATGTTTACTGTGAGGACGAAGTAGCGCAGAGGCGAAGCTACTAGCTGTAAGTTCATTTTTATTCGTTACGCGGCGTAGAGTTCCGTCTGTCAAAATGTCTGGAACGTCTTTAAAATTAGGTGATGCCTTAGAAACGGATAATTTACTTTCTATATGCGAGATACAGTGAAAAAAAAACAAGATATATTTAAGTAATTGTTATTCCACTGAACGCTCGCTATCGAGTATCGAGTAGCTTTAGTACACATAGTTATTGAGGTAGAGGTATCCATCATAGTCACGTAGGAAAATCTTTTATTTCCCGAAAGCTTCTATATGCATGCACTTAGGCTTCTTTGAGGACATCTTTGTATGTACAATAGCGTACCAACAAAAGTGATGTGGTGTGTGTGTATGTAGATTTATGGTGACCTTTCGAGGACATGGAAAAAGAAGGTTTTACTATTGGAAATCTTTTGGTTTGTTTTTTTTTGTAGATTTTTCCTGACTGCTAAGGAAGGGTTATGTTTTTAGCGCGTATCTTGTATGTATGTATATATGTATGTATGTATGTATGTAATATTCTTTATTACCTCATATCTCCAGAACCGCTAAACGGATTTACATAATTGAGGTATCTTTAGATTCGTATTAGCAGCCCAGGCTGTGGAACGCTATGGACTTTACCATAAAGAATCCTAACGAAAACGTGAAAAAAAAATTATAAAAACAAAACGGGACCTATAAGTAATTCTTCAATCAATAAAATCTTTATCAGGAACCCCGCATAATTCAAAGAGATCCCGACTATTAATCCTAATAAACTACTGGGTTTATATATTTTGTTTTTAGTTTTATACTTTTTAGTTTTAGTCGGGGTTTTTGTTTTTATAAATATGTTTTTTATTTTGGTTAGGTTGGTTGGATTATTTTAATAGATAATTGGGTGAAGAATTATTCTGTTCTAATATTTATCTCAGCTTAAGAGCCCACTCATGGTGTACCGTCACACTTTGTATCCCACAAAGTGTGACAGTAAACGTGACTTGTTGTGGGTTTGATCCCCATTTGAGGTAATAAAATATTTATTTAAATGTATATTTCCATTTCTTCGCTCTGGTGTCGACAGCACGTAATTTCTCCAGAATATGGCAGAAAGTGAAGAACGGAGTGTCTTAACACTTTTTATGCAGTTTTAACATTAGGCTCCCAGGTTTTCTCTACCTACTCAGCTATGTACGGGTTACAGCGGGAACTAAAAATAATTCTAATAATACCTAAAAACATAATCTATCGAATTTCCTTCCATCTATCTATCTATTTCCAGCTCAGTGTTAAATTAATAATAAAAAATATAAGAAAATGGCAATGCACGGGTCTTATCTAAAAAGCTTTACTTCACAAAACAAAACAAAACAAAGCCAGAAAGAACTATTCGACGTGTAAAGCAACCCAGTGTCATTAGAAACGTCGCCACAGAAATCCTTTAATCCTCTTACTTTTTCATCCTGAGCCAGTTTCGTGCATCCGTGCGTGTAGATTACAGTTTTTATGTCGACAGATTTATTATATGCTGTAAAATACGTAAATAATTCTTTTTAGCTTAACGCTTTGAGGCCGGCGTGGCGCAGCGGCACGAGGTGTGACTGCAAAACCGATTGGTTGTGGGTTCAATCCCCACTAGAGGAGATGAAATATTTACTTAAATTTATATTTCCATTTCTTCGCTCTGGTGTCGAGGTTAAGCGCGGCGTTGAGTTCTGCCACTCAACACGCAATGCCTCCAGAATTCAGCAGAAAGTGAGGAACGGAGTGTCTTAACACTAGGTTCCCTCTGACTACCCTGCTGTGTGCGGGATACAGCGTGAAGCTAATTTATTTTTTTTATTTTTTTAAATTTTCTTAACGCTGTATTGCGTATATAGCGGGATAGGCAGAGGAAATATAATATTTAAACACTCCGTTCAATCCTTTCACGTAATTTTCGTGAGCCGGGTTTGTCTTGAGATGAAGAAATTAAAATATTTCATTCCCTCAAGTGGGAAATGAATCAATACCCGTCTCGTTTACAGTCAAGCTGTGCCACTGCACCGCGTCGTCGGCCTCTCACATATAATTATTTATTTGTAGCCTTTTTGTAGCCAACAAAGTTAACGGTAGTTGTAGGTTCGGTATTCTTTTAGTCAAATATTATTATTGTTATATTTTATCATTTACCCACTCTGTTAAGACAGAGTGCGGTGTTGAGTTCATTTCAATATTTAGAATTTGGATGAAAAGTGGCGAAAGAAGTGTCTTACTTTGTTTTCCTTTATTTTTACTTTTTATGTTTCCTTACCTTGCAGGATAAAAACGGAACCCTTATAGGATCATTTTTTGTCGGTCTATCAAGATAATTCTCAAGATCTCGTGGAGGTATCAAGTTAAAATTAATATTAAATCTATGGTCCCTTGGAGAACAGAGGAAATCAATTTTCAAGTTAACGCAGTCAAAAGATACGAGCGTTTTTGCTGCATGTTTTATGAAATTCACCGCCTAATCAAATCCTATAGGGTACTAGGTAAGTTTATTTAAGTAAGTTTAAGTAAGGTAAGTTTGTTAATTTTATTAAGTTGGCCATCCGTGCATACATCACTTGACCGGTTTTTTATATGTGAATGCGTTTTATACGAACTATGGTTTATTTGATGCATTTGTTTTATGCTGTTTACTTCAATTGTTAGAATGCTGTTAAATTAAATTTAAAAAATTGGTTAAGTACGAGTCGGACTCGCCCACCAAAGGTGCAATAAATAGGAATGGAACCCGGAAACGTCGCTTTTACACTTACACGCTGATATCATTGCGCCACGACGCCTTCATTTTAATTCTAATTTTCTACAGGTAAATCTTCGAAAAAAATCCTTTATCCACATTCTGATACATGATACAAAACAAATATTTTATACTAAAGTCCAATTGTAAGCGGATCAAAGAGCAGGCCCATACAGGAAAACGGCGTTTATCCGGATTCTAATCCGGCGAGGGCTTCCTTTACTTCACATTTTGTATCCTTTGTTAGATATCATCTTAAAAGATCATTTTACTGTATTTTAAGGTAGATACTTTCTGAATTAATTTAGTTCATATATTGAAACGAGAAGATTTTAAAACATATTATATAGTGCTAATAGTCGAGAATAGAGGCCAGTCGTGGCGTTGTGGGTTTGATCCCCCACTCAAGGAGTTGAAATATTTACTTAAATTTATATTCCCATTTCTTCGCTCTGGTGTAAAGGCAAAGCGCGGCATTGAGTTCTGCTACTCGACACGCAAAGAATTGGGCAGAAAGTCTTAACACTAGGTTCCCCTTGCCTATCCTGCTGTGTTCTCTCTCACTGGTAAGGCAAAGATTGAGGTAGAGTTTCACCTCAACACATATTACCTCTAACATTTTACACAATATAGCAGAAAGATTACAGCGTCAAGACGATATGTCTTTAGATTGCCAACAGTACCTACTGTTTACGGGATTGAATAGTTTTGTAAAGACAATTAAAAAAAATATTCAATCAGTGACTTTTATTCTTTTATTTATTTGTCAACAATAGGGTTGTAATCTGATAAAATTTAAAAGTAGGTTAAGCCTTTCAAAGGGTTTTGTCCTAGTATTGTCGCTTCTGATAATCTGTCATCCGGTCTTTGGGGATTTTGTAAGGAGGTCATGTGCCTTCAGGGAAGGCTCGTGACGTTATGCCTTAAGGATTATGTTTATGTAATATATTGATCTCAATAAGTATTTATAAGTTATTATAATCGTAGGGTTTTACCCACTTAATGAAGATACATTTTATAGTTAAAATTAAACTATAGTCCACCATTGCATTTTTGTTATTAAATTATAATAAAGATTGTTATAAATTTTGATATATAAAATAGTAACTTCTCGTATGTGTAGCAACCTAACATTTAGTCACTCTGTTTTCTCGCCAATTTTGAGATAAAAGACTCTAACAATCAGCCATATTGATATTTTTATATTTATTTTGTTTTTTTTTCGTGTAGTTTTTTTATATTAGTTTTTTGGGGCTCTATCTGATTCCCGTGTACTCGTGTTAAAATCGTATCTGCGTCATGCATATACGATTTTAACACTATCTTGTAAAAGTAAAGGAGGTGGTATAAAAGGATTTTTTTAAATGGTACGTTAATTTCATATTAAAAAAATAAGCATCTTCTTACGTAGTATATATTACTTATTTAGTATCATTTTATTGTGCAGAATCTGTCATTCTGCCAATAATGAGAAAATATATCAAAATAAGTTTTAAAAAGTTCCCCACGAACGAACCAGCCAATTTTCGAGACATTGTGTGTTGAGTAGTGGAAATAAACGATGCGCCTTGTCTTGTAATCAGAGTAAAAATCTGCTTTACGCTGTATCCCGCATATAGCATGGTAGACACAGAGAATCTAGTGTTAAGATGCTTCGTGCTCCACTTTCCGCCGAATTCTGGAGGCATTGCGTGCTAAGTGGCGAAACTCAGCGCCGCGTTTTGCCTCGACACCAGAGCGACAAAATGAAAATATACATTTAAATAAATATGTCATTTTTTCGAGTGGGGATCGAACCCACAACCAGTAGCATTTACAGTCACACTTTGTGCCTGTGCGCCTCGACAATCATCACATATACAATTAGAAGCTGTGCCCCCGCTTCACGATCTCGACATTTAAAATAGTGTTACTTTCATATAAATGCTAAAATCCATAATACTTTAAAATTTAATTTTGCTTACCAGGATTGCGGAGGTTTTTTTTGCTTATCTATTTTAAAAGAGTGATATTTTTTCAATATATATTCATGTTTCTAGTTATAAATTCTAATATGAAAGACATTTTGCATCAAACAAATGTTATCATCCCACGTACCTATGTTACGTACGTTACAATGTATTATTCATGAGTGGTGTAATATTTCATACGGACATGCACTTCTGTTTTTTAAACAATAAAACATATTTTACTATATGAATATTTTGTCAAAATGCGACTGTATAATAATTATATATGTATTATAGCATAAAAAAATTATTTGAATGTCTAATCTAATCTAATCTAAAAAGACGTGAATTCAATTCTGTATTATATGTAAGAAATAAAATATTAATATTTTAATTTTTCATTTAAATAATTATTAAAAGAAAATCGTTTAAAAATAAAACTATATATTAAATATGTAAAAAGTAATAACTGCTTTTTGGAAGCAATGCCAGTAACGACTAAGTAAACTGTATCTATTGTTTAATAAAATATCAATATATTTTGAATATAAAAGAGAGCGAAGCCTTGAATATATTTATGTATCTATGTATAAATCCCGCAATTTTCTTTTTAGTGCTTTAATGTGTTTTTTCAAGAAACTCTTTACCTATATAAATAAAACAATTTATTTCAAGTTTTAAAATTATAATAAAACTAATTTCAAAATATTATAAAGACTTATATTTCTTCCATAACTGTTTGTGAACGCGTATGAATAATTCATGAACATTTATAACTTTGTTACAGGACGTTTGGGTTGAGCTAAATCGCCTTTTAGTCACGTGTGCGATGAATCATTAACTTGGCTGTTTTTGTTGACAATTTATACGTTTTAATATAAAATAATATATTTTACACATTATTTTAAAGTAGTACAGCAACCATTAATGCGATAGTTGTAGGTATGAGTTGTACTTGAGGCCTTGATTTTATTTTATTTATTTTCCGCTATGAGAGTTAATACAGATAATATTTAGAGTGAGGAAAAAAATGTAAGAAATGAAAGGCCACGGCCCATCCGCCTCCCCCTCTTCCTACGCCCATGTTTACGACCATGTTTTTCAGTTTATTTCGCTACCCTACTAGAGACAAGGCTAAAAAAGGAATACAAAAATATGTTTTTATTTTAAATTAATTTTTGTTACAATATCATAACAAATCGCTAAAGAATACTAAATTAAAAATTGCAGTCAAGTTTTTCTTTTCCTCTTGTTCAACTGCTTTTCTTGTTAGAAATAACTGCATTATTATTTACCTTATTATTCTATAAGCATTCCAGAAAAAATATAAATTTATATAATAAGTAAAAAGTTCCGCGCGCTACTAGCGTTTGTATGGGAGGTCAAATTAGGCAGAAACGTTTGTTTGTTTTAGTCAGAGCACAGTAGTCTCGATCAGTGAATCCGACTCGCCCTCGACTGTTGCTTAATCTAAGGAACCTTACACTCCGCGCGGCCCGACACGCACTTGACCGGTTTTATTTAAATTACAGTTCATAAAATACATACGCAAGTATATAGTATATAAATTAGTCTCATATTATACAATACAAAAAAAAAAAATTAAACTACCCTAAGATTTGAACAAGTAGTCTCCCTAACAAAAACTAATCACAATACCATATCTAAAATAAACAGAGTTAATATATAAAGGACCCTAAATTGTCTATATTGCTATCCAATTACTCTGTTGTAGGGAGCATACAGAAGACCACCTGCGCTCATAGATTTAATATAAGCAACGTCTAAGCAACGTAGCGTCGTTGCAATATGGTATTTATTTTTCATTTATTTAAACGACTGTATAGAGAAATTTTAAATAGCTTTTAGTTGAAGATTTAAATTGTTTAAGTAATCATTTATTATTTATTTTGTAAGGGCCATGCCATAGAAAATTATTTTAAATTTTGTGTTTGCATGAATATATTTGAAATAAAAAAAAAGTATAATACGCTGTATCGCCAATCAAATCAAAGATTTCGAGGATCAGCGTAAAGCAGACCTCAGTTTCATATAACAAAACATTATTATTAAAAAGAAGACTTGCCGCAGAGGCACACTGACTATATAAGAGTTTGTGGGTTCAATTTCCACTTAAAACGCGACATTTCAAAATTTAGGCGGTGCTTGGGGAATACTACATTTACACTAGGTTTTTCTTACCCTACTATGCGGAAGCTGCTGTAATTTAAAGGCAGTGATATTGTGCGTAACACAATTTAATTGATGTAATTATGTTTTATATCAATTCTCAATTAAAATAAAATATGCTGTATTCAGAACATCATTTTCATCAAAATACTATAAAATTTATATTTATGCTAAGAAAAAAGATAACAGTATAAATTACCGAAACCTAGAGTATTTCTAGTAAATACATATATGGAGAAATTTACATAACAATGATTCATCATCAATATCATAGCCATTTTCACGCCCACTACTCCTCAGCTTACATAGGCCTCCTCTAAAGGTCTCCACGACGACCAATCCTGTGCCACCCTCATCCAGAGGCTTTCACGTAACATATACTAGTAGGGGAGAGGGGGGTAGCTTAGAACAGGGGCACCTTTGAAAATATGTGATAACAGAGCTATTTTAAAAAGAAATTTTGGTAGATTTTTTTTGAGTAGTGGCAGCACTAATCTGCACACGTGTCACTTGTCACCGCTGATATATGAGAGCCAGTTGTTGAGTTACGAGGAGTGTTTAATTTTGAGTAAAATTTTATGCATTTTTAAATAAACGCGTAAGAATCACAGGGATCCAATTCAAGGTATATGGTTTTATTTTTTCCTCTTTTAGTTAGAATGTTTCATATATCATGAAACAAACTAGAGATTACTACAATTTTTAAACTTTTACTTGAAAAAAAAACGTTTGGAAATTTTCAAATACCACTGAGGCAGCTTTGAACAAAATAAAGGGGGCAGTTTTGAATATTATTATATGTAAAAAAATACCGCGAAAGAAAAACAAAACTATACTGAACTTTTCTTCACAAGAAACTGACTCAAAAATGCAATTGGAATCAGAAGAGCAAGTGACAATTTACTGTGAAGAGAATGAAGATAATGATACCTGTGCGTATGAAGACTACGAAATGGAATTAGATTACAACTTAATAAATATTGGAGACTTCGTTTTAGCGAATGTTTCATCATCTGTGAATATTAAAAAAGTAGCTTGTATATTTTTTTCTTTCCTGATCTTTCCTAAATTTATATTTCCATTTCTTCGCTCTGGTGTCGAGGCTAAGCGCGGCGTTGAGTTCTGCCACTCAACACGCAATGCCTCCAGAATTGAGCAGAAAGTGGGGAACGCAGTGTCTTAACACTAGGTTCCCTCTGCCTACCGTGATGTGTGCGGGATGAAACGTGAAGTAGATTTTTATTTCTTACGTAGACTACTTCCCCCAATTTCAGTTGCTGGTTACGTCACGTACTACATCCATGTTTTCCTTCAAATTTAATTTTTCTAAGTTCAAATTAGGGTAGTAAGCTGTTTATTTAAAAAAAAAATGTTTTATTTTCATAATATTAGATTTATTCCATGATTGATCCCATAATGTTAATTACTTCTACGAAACCAAAGCTACTTTTTTGTTTTTTTTAAGTTTTTTAAAGTCTCTTAATAATATTAAAGTTATTTAACACTAGTACTAGTACAATCGCAATATTAAACTAGGTATATTATTTTTTTAAGTTAACATGGTACTGATATTTGATCTCCATCGTTTCTAATGTTAAGTTTATTAATAAAATTACTTAAAAGCCTTTAAATTTCATTGAATTCAATGATAGTTCAAAACTGCCCCATATATGTTCAAAGCTACCCCGGAAGGGGGGCAGCTTTGAACATTTGACTACTGCTACTAAAGTTGATATTGCACCTTTAATTTATATATTTTTCTACATATGATGCTACGATTTTGTGGCACAATAGTTGGACTAAGCATTGTGAAATAGTAAAGAAGTTAAAAACTGTAGAATTTTTAGATATAACACAAAGTTTAAAAATCGTTCGAATGTGCCCCCCTCTCCCCTATTATATACATTATATAGGACATAATAATGTAAATACATGTTTCCATAGATTAATAAGCGTTTCAAGCCGATTATATCACCGTTTTTAAGCCATTGTCTTCCAAAAGTGGCTTGAATACTGAAAGGCCGCCTAAAGAGCCCGGCCTAAATCGACCCGATCTTCAATATAGTATTTCAAGGGCTTTACATTTTGAAGCATAAATAATCAATATTAATTAAACCTAGTTAATAATATTTTAACCTATCGCTTATTTGTATATTTTTATATTTTTACTGGTCTTTCGCTGGCGTAATCGTCTGCTGGTTCATTATTATGACCTAAGAGATCTTAAATATTATTGATTTTACTTAAAAAATTTGCATCACACTAATATAAATAAATGTGAATGTAAACTTATTTGTCACGTTTTCACGCCAAAACTACTCTCTAAACTACTATTCGTTTGATTGTAATTGTAAATTGTAGAGTTCCCCCGCCGAGTCAAGCGCGAAGCAAAGCACTGCCGTACACATCTTTTCCTGGATTTTCCTTATCTTCGTGCCCCTACTTGAGACCCGCGGTATAGATTTAGAGCTTTAGTTCTAGTGAGCACAAAACACACACACACATCAAGACCTCAAAATTTTTAATTTGTAGAAGATTAGGAACAAAATCCATTTTCATGTCCTTAAATAATATTACTTTTTTTCTCAATATTCTGCCTCTTAACCAAAGAACATAAATATAATCAACTTTGAAAACAACTGTTTCTACTATTGAACAATAGTAGTTGTTTACCACAATTCTACTATGACAATGTAATTTAATAGTATAATTTGTAATAAAGACAGACTATTCCCAATGAGATTTAGTCAGCTGTATTACATTCAGAGAAGTATTGAAAATTCGGTAAGTTTAACGTACCTACCTAATGTCTCTATAAATCTTGAATATTTGAATATTAACACCAATATTTCAGAAGCTTATGTAAATAAGGCAAAGGTATCTTTACGTTACTACTAGAACAAGACCGCAGTGACACAGTGGTTAGTCGCGTGTTCTGTCAGTACATGATTACAGCTCCAGATTTCTTTTGACTAAATATTGTTTTTTTTATCTTTAAACTGTATTCCGCATATAGCAGGGTAGGCAGAGGGAACATAGTATTAAGACCGTTCATCACTTTCGCAAAATTAGCAGTTGTATCTTATTTCTTTCTTTCAATAAATTTTTATGCTGCTCTTCTTTACGATGTCGACGACCTAAGTTATTACTCCATTAAAAAAACACTTACGTTAAAGTGTAAATCGAATCTGTAACCTACGAAATTAAGCCGTCAACATCGGTAATTGTGCTAATTGGTAGTATCTTAATTATATCTATTATTTGCATATGTGACATTTATAAATTTTACCTAACATTGATTCAATATTACCGTGTCAAAAAAAAAACAATAATTGAAAATTTAGAGGCCAGTCGTGACACAGGTGCAAGCGTGTGATTGTAAACGCGACAGAATATGAGATCGATGCCCACTTGAGGAAATAAAATATATAATATGTTTTTTCCTCGCTCTGGAAACGAGGCAAAGCACGAGTTGAGTTGAGTTCCATCACTTAACATGAAATGTCTCAACAAATCGATGGAAAGCGGGGAATGGAGTGTCTTAACTCCCCTGCCTAAAAAAAAACTTTATTATTTTGTTAGCATCTCTGTATATTAAATATCATGAAGTAAACGAGCTGGTAAACAAAAATGTTATACCTCAATACATTTTACAGTCACATTTTCTCAAATTGTGAATTGAATTGAAAAATATTTTATAACACCGCATTTCCCCCAAGTTCAATATCAAAGTAACCTACTTACGGGCGCCCTTGGCCTATTTTTAGAGGGCTGGTATTAATAGAAGTGAGATATGTTGACAGGATCTCATGAAATATATATTGTTGATATATTATCGAAGTTATTACTTATTATATATTAATATAATATAATTTTTTTGTTACATGGGGAATAGCCCTCAAAATTAAACGATTTTTCCTGAAACAGTATTTTTTTTTACTTATAATTTAGCTGAACTGTAATTGTTCCTCATTATGTGTGCCATATCTTTAATTTTTATAAGTGAATTGGAAATGTCTATCACGCTGAACAACCTAGTTCTGCCTATAACTAACACCTATACAACAAAAATAGTTTTATTCGAAACGAAGTGGTTACGGTTGGGTACAAACGGAAAACATTTAAAATAAAATTTGCAACTTATTTTATTACCATTTTTTCATTCTCCTAAATATTTTTTTGTACAAAAATGTTATGTAAATACTTTTTCTATAATTTTTTATAGCATATATGGATGTATGAATAGTCTAGTTCTTGGTCACCTTTCAAGATAAATGCGGTAGTTGTAGGTCCGATTAGTCAAGAAAATTTATTCTTTTTTCATGCAAATTTTCTATATTGGTCAACACACAAGGACACAAGCTGAAAATTATTGTTGTTACAAGTTTTGCTTGTAAAAACAATATTTTTTAGTAGCTGAATTGTACGGTTTAAAAAAACAAATACGTTTCCTATTCTTATACTTTACGAGGGCCTGTTAAAGTTCCAATTCAATTCTATTAAGGCAATTTTATGACCAACACAAAATGTCAAATTTTACAACTTGGTATAAAAAAGATATATCTAAAAATTGTTATGTGTAATGTGGCCTTGTAGATTGTTTTGTATGGAAGAAACATTGTTTATGATAAAAAATTAGAAGTTCAAGGTAGGTACTAAGCTTTTAAGTTTTAAGTACCTGTATCATATTCTAAATTCTGTCATTTCCGAAAATGTCGTAATGAGAACGGAGTGTCTTAATTAGGTTCCAGGTTGAGGGAACCCTACCTACTACCATGACATGTGTGGGAATAACATGTAAAATTTAATCATCCATCAGAAGCCATCATAGCTCAGTGTAACATCGTCAGACTGTAAACATGATGGCTGTAGGTCTGGATGTCCTCTAGGAAGAATGAATTGTTTCCATTTCTGGTAAAACAAATTGAGGTGTTGAGTTCCACTACTTTATAAAGAATAAACAGTGAAGTTATCTAAAAAGTTTATTACATTTACACACCTAGCGATACCAGTAGAACAAAGCCTTGTAAGAATAATACTATATAGAACAACATTATATGATATACATATTTCAGAGAGCGTAACGCTTTTGTTACTCCCAAGTTTGTACGGGACTCAGCTGTCATTGATAGTGTCACTGGAGTATTTGATACTTAGGCTCTGAAGAAACAGACGTGCAGAGTTTAGAACATATATGTATATATAAACCAATACAGTAGTATAGTAGTATCGAAAATTATTTACTAAAATGGAAATACAGGTTTATAATTATGTTTATTTATATAAAACATGGAAATAGTAAAAAAAAGCCGTAGCGCAGGGCTACAAACATACGGCTGTAAAACGCGATGGTAGTGAGTTCGATTCCCCTTCGGGGAAAAAAGTGTAATATTTAATATTTCCGTTACTTAAAGCTAAAAAAAATTTCTTCACGTAACCAAGATATGTATGTATTTACGCCACATTCAACTTACTCTACAAGACTAAGAACAACTGAAGAGAAAACTACTTGTCTATAGGTTGTTCAGAATACACTGTTCATTTATAACTTTATATAAATTTACTCTACTCATAAAGAAATAAATTATGAACTTAAAATTAGTTTATTAAATTCGTATATATTCGTATATAAAGAATTTCTTTAACTTGCCTTAAAATAAGTAACTTCTTCACATAGTAGGGTGGGGAAAGAGAAACTAGTGTCAAGCCACTCTGTTTCGCAGAATATTTAAGACCTTGCGTGTTAATTGGCGGAATTCAACACAGCGGGTACTGGGACATTGGAACGGCGTCTGACTGTGAACACGACAGCTGTGGGTTCAATCTCCATTCATGGGAAGGATTATACAGGGTGGAAGTGTCAGCACCACATTAAATGAAACCACAGTTTTAACTACTCTATAAAAGCCTAATATAATTCAGAAAAAAATAAATTCCCAAAAATGAAAAAGTTTTTTTTTCAAACAAAATAAATAATAAAATTGTCATTTTAAAACAAAACGCCATTTGTAAGGATGACTCACGCACACATAAACCTATCAAAGGAACACCGCCGCACACGTCTCATTTCGAAATCGAGTCGTATGTATTGGCGATAAAGTTCAAAGTTGTTTAACCTTTAGTAGTATTTTTGTAGTAGTAAGTGTTTATGTTATTGGGATCTATACGTAATCGCGTCACACGAAATACAGGTATGGATAAAAATCGTGAAATGAAAAAAAAATCCTACGTCCAAACTGTTGAGGCATCTTGATTAATTTCTTTAGGTATAAGTTTGAAATATTTTACCCTATATGCTGTTTCCGTAAATGGAGCGCTGCCTCTTCCACCCTGTATATTTTGTTAATGCTGTATCCTACATATAGCAGGGTAGACAGAGGAAATCTGGGTCCCTATTTTATACAAATATCAAATATTTTATTCTTCGAGAGCGAATCGAACCACACGCTTGTGCCCTGCGCTACGACTGGCCTCTAGAATCTTTTCTTTCATAAAAATAATAAATTGTAAAAATATTCAATATTTCATTTTTTCCAGTGGAAATCGCTTCTGCGCCTGCACCACGACGGCATGAAATACTAATATACAGTAGGTATATACTTACATATTTAATGTGTGTATATGTTTAAATTGTTGAATGTTTAAATATTTTTCATTAATATAAGTTTTTCTTTGTCTTGTCACCCTCTACGTGAAGATGAGGAATAAATAAAGGAAAACATCGTATCTTAGATTTTAATTTTAAAAAGATTTTTATACATTTACGAGTATATTTGAGTACTGTTTGTTGTAGTCTGTTGAATTCGCTTTGTGTCTGACTTCCTGATGCAAAGTCTACAATTTACATACCACTTCTATTCAATGCTATTCATGAAAAGTATCAGAAAAGAAGATAGCGTTAAATCAATATCGAATCATTTTAAAACCATCACTTGATATTCTAAACCGATATTATATTCTGTTTAAATATAGATGGAAAAATATTGCTGGAAAATTTACAATATTGATGTGAAGTAGAAGTAGGGTTGAATAATAAAAGGCTCTGTACCATTGATAACATGAGCTTTTACTATTAGGGTTCTTTTTAACAACATATTATTTTAATACGCTGTCTAATACAGTCAATTTCAAATTTTAAAAAATATTGAAGTCTTTTTACATTTGATACATATTATGATGTACGATATTCTTTTGATTTGATAGCTTATTTATTTATTTATTTTTTATGAAAAAGGACAAGGCAAACGAGCGTTCGGGTTACCTGATTAAAAGTGATTATCGCCGCTCACGACCCCGTGCAACACCAGAGGAGCTACAGGTACATTGCCGGCCTTTAAGGTGGAGATAGACGCGCTTTTTGAAGGCCCACATCATATCGACCTGGAAACACTGCTGCGGGTAGGCCATTCCACAATTCCGTGGCGCGTGTTAAGAAGTTCCTTCGAAACCGCACAGTAGTGGTTATGTACAGCTAAATGAAGGATACAGCGCGAAGCTGAAAAAAGAAAAGCAAAGCTAAACAGCAGGGTCGACATTGCATATTGGGTCTTCAAAGAGAATTCAAAGCCGCGCTTTGTCTTGTTTCTGGAAAACTACATTTCATTTCCTCGCTCTGGAACGAAGAAATGAGTAGGAATCGAATCCATAGTCTTTCGCTCTTCAACCACTACGCCACGATGGCCCCATATAAAACAAAATTACTATAATGTTCTAATAAAAGTAAACTACATAAAATAAAAAACCCCAGTTATTTTTAGTTACCGTATAGACTTTGAAGCGTAGGTGTGACAACTTTGCTCAGGCCTAAATTGTTTTCACTTAAAACAGTAATAAAGTCCATTTGAGCAAGATAAATATTGTCTAAGCTTGTTTCCACTTTTAGTGTTTCTATATCTATAAATAGTACAGAATAAAATCAAACATTTCCCTTTATCTTATTTACCTCTGATTTTTTTTTTAAATTTGCTTCACGTTTTATCATTTATGTAATTTTTTTTAATAATGTTCGTTAAAATAAAGCCGTAATGCTTTATAATATAATACTGCTTTTACTATATTATAATACTGCTTTTCAAATGTGCATGTATGTTAAAATAGCTGTAGCGAAATAAGCTGTTTTCACATCATTTGCGTCTGGGCTAAATTTGACTTGTCAATATAAATGTTGGTACTTTATATAGTATGTATAACAGTTCATATTTATTAAGAAAACGTATTTAAAACATGGAAAGTAGCGGAATTTGAACCCACGTCTCTTCCTAAACCGTCCAAGTGCTCTGACCAAGTAAGCCATACGTTCTCATCAAGCTACATTAAAAAATATTGTACGCTTGTTACAACTTATTTATGTTGTTAGCATCTCTATAGGGAGACTTAAAATATATATATATATATATATATACGTTTTCTTAATAAGTATTTTTCTTTCCTAAATGTAGAATAACTCTTTAAACTCTAAAAAATATTAAAAAAATAGTATTTTTTTTTGCTAAACGATAATTCTAAGTTTTTATCTTTGGGTAGCAGAAATATGTAAAAATTTATGTTTTCTTAATAAGTATTTTTCTTTTCTAAGTGTTGAATAACATTTTAAAAATATTTATAAATATAACAATACATATTGAGGCCGGTCGTGGCGCAGCGGCACGAGGTGTGACTGCAAAACCGACTGGTTGTGGGTTCGATCCCCACTCGAGGAGATGAAATATTTACTTAAATGTATATTTCCATTTCTTCGCTCTGGTGTCGAGGTTAAGCGCGTCGTTGAGTTCTGCCACTCAACACGCAATGCCTCCAGAATTCGGCAGGAAGTGGGGAACGGAGTGTCTTAACACTAGGTTCCCTCTGCCTACCCTACTGTGTGCGGGATACAGCGTGAAGCTTATTTAATTTTTAATTTTTTAACAATACATATTATATTTGTAATTGTAATTTTTTTTTTGTAAATATCACTTAATCGAAAAAGGTTTAATTACAGTAATAATCAAGAATAATTAAATTATGATTTTTCTAGTTTACTTTATATCTCGCACGTCGCATCGCAGGGTAGTCAGAGGGAACCTGGGAACTTAGTGTTAAGTCACTCCCTTCTCGTTAACACTTCTATTGCCCACTTTCCACCGAATTCTGGAGGCATTGCGTGTTGAGTGGTGGTACTCAACGCTGCGCTTTGTTCTGATACCAGAGCGATCATAAATGAGATACGAATCCACAACCTGTCGCGTTTGTAGTCAACAGCAGTGGAGTAGATTCAATGTCTTAACGCTTTTTATCCATCTGCTGTGAAACCCAAAAGATTATTGCTACCTATACCCGTTTCTTTGTTCTACACTACATAAAAATATAAATAAATGTGTATTTTACTGTACTCTGCAGTTAGCGGTGTAGGTCTATTAATCATCTAGAATTAACACATTCCGTACCCAAGTGGGAAACTTCAGCCTACTTACGAGACATTGCGTTGAGAAACTCAACGCCACGCTTTATCTATCAGAGCGAAGAAATGGAAATAAATATTATTTCTTCAAGAGGACATCGAACCTACAACTGAAGCGTTTACATTCAGAGCTGTCCCACTGCGTCATGATGGGCTTCCTCCAAAAATAGATTTTAGTAATTTTAAGTAAGCAAGTGAACATCTTTATAAATTGAGCTTTTTCCAGTTTTTTCTTACCTCGTTAACTCAAGAGTCAAATATCAAAGGGCGATCGTTCTCAAACAAAGGACGAATCGTTAAATGACTTCCAAAACGAGCTGTGACAATATCATGTTCTAGAAACTTTATACTTTAGCTGAATTTAGAAATAGGGTGTTAGAACAAATTGTAGGTCATAAGGTTGTTTCTTATAGAAATTGGAAAAAAATGTTCCACTTTCTACTAACCCGAGCGGTTTTTTTACAGCTATATAGAGCTGTATTTTAAGTAAACAGTGAAAAAACACTTTTTAAGATTCTGTACTCTAAGTTTAAAACGGGACTCTCTTACTAAGACTCTGATGTGCGTCTGTCTATCTGTCTGTCCATCTATTACCAGGCTGTTTCTCATGAATCGTGCTAGTTTAGATATTTAAAGTTCTCACATATGTTGTATCACTTTAACAACAAAAACTAAAAAAATATAATAAAATAAGTAATTAAGGGCTACAAGTAACAAACGTAATTATTTTTTAAGGATTTTTTTAATAATGGTACCGAACCATTCATATATGAGTCTAACTCGCACTTAGCCCGATTTGCGTAGGAAGCAGGAGAGCTGGGTGGGCTATGCCCACTCCAGAATAGTCTGGTACCCATCAAAGATACTTACAATAAAATTTGCCCCGAAAAATTTGAAATACAACATTTTCACGAAAATATCTGTTCAAAGTTAATGTCCGCGCCTCCCTATAGCTCTAGATACGCTTATGCTTGGCCCCTTGCTTTTTTTCTAAATATTACTGGCATCGTGTCTCAGTCAGAGCACATGTAACTTAAGCCAATGCTAGTAAGCTCAAATGTAACTATAACGATGTTTTAATTAAAAACTTATAAGTAAGTTAAATATTGAAAACTTCTGGACATCTAGTTCCAATTTAAAGTTAAGACCGCATCTTCTTTTCAATTATTTTAAAACTTTCCACTTCATTAGATCCAGTGAAGTTGGAATATAAAGTAGTTTCGAAAGTGTAAAAATAATCTACTAAAAGATTAGTGAAGAATTTTACAGTGAATTTATAATAAATAATTTTCAGCCCTTCGTAACGCAAGAGCAAAAGCGTGCGCCCAAAAAATAATTTGCTCGGAGTCAGTATCGAACTTACAACCATCCTGTTAGTAGTCATATGCTACCACTACTCCTTCAACTATTATTTTGACATAACTTAGTATAAATTTACCTTTTATTTTGAGAAAAAAAAATGTTTCATAATTGGAGTACTTTAGGCATATCCCAATTATTAAAGTAACGTCAACTTCTAATAGAGTGGATGAATAAATTTTACTTCCAATTCCTAGGTTTCATTAGCTCCAGCTTACAAAGCTACGTCTCGAGTCTCTAGACAGCTAAGCTACGTGAACCTAGTGATTAATTTGTATTTGGTATTCAAAGTTGTAATGTCCTATACAATTTTTTGCTTCTTGCTTTACTGACTCATTATTTTTGAAGAATACCTCAGATGTAGCAGTTTAGGCATAGGCGTATTACCTAGTGCCAAGACACTTCAGTTCTCAACTTTTTATCTATTTCCTCTTTCTTGAAATGACATTTTGAATGGTGAAATTTAACGTCGCACTTTGATTTGCCAAAATGGTAATATAAAAAATCAAATTTTGAACCCATTAATATACACGTATTATAAAATCATATACATATTTTCCATATAATCCAAAACAAATAAATGTTATATTGGAAATCCATTGCGATACAATAATATTAAATTAATATATTTTTTAAAGCTTTCATTTAATATTATTGTACAAAGTGTGGAACGGAGTGTCTACACTAGTTTCCCTCTGCCTACCTTGATGTGTGCGGGATGCTACGGGAAGAAGATAAAAAACATTAAATTAAACTTAAATAATATCCAAAAGATAAAAAAATACGTTATTTTTAAATTATAAGCAGTATAATTAGGATAGAAAACATTTCTAGCACCTAATAAAGCCCAGTTCCTTTGACATTAGAACTTCTTTATACCGCACCCCTTCATTTGCAGTTTCTGATTGAAATATCTCTCGGCATGAATATGATTTCTAGTTAATATTGAATATCAAGATTCCCACTAGTGGAAACCAAATATTTTATATATAATTTTTTTCGCTATGGTGTCGGCAAAGGCACTTAACACGCAATGCCTCGGCGGAAAATGAGGAACGGAAGTATCTTAATGGGAATGTGATACAGAGAGATTAGCAAAAAAAATAAATTGTAACAAGCATATAAAATTTCGACGTAGCCCGATGAGAACGTATGGCTTAGTTGGTCAGACCGCTTGGACGGTTTCCAAGTCGAGTCGTGTTCAAATCCCGCAACGTTCAAATTGTAATATGTTTTCTTTATAAATATTTTACTTTCCTAAGTGTGGAATAACATTTTAAAAATGTAAAGATATTCAATAAATAGCATTCTGCTAATTTTTAAAAAAGTGTCAAATACATCAGTATTCCTGACTTTGCTTTTAATTTGTAGATACAAGGACAGATTCACCATCGAATTGTATCATTGCAACTTCTCAAAGATGCACACCATGTTTTTTATAAATATACTTCATGGGCAAAATGGAAGATCAACTTGATCGACGTCAAGAGATCAGTGCAGCAAAATGAACAGCAATTTTTCAAGATCTGCAGCAACTACTTCACAAACATCTTCCGTTGGTTAGGCGGTTCAAGAGTGCTTTGGCGCGACGCAGGCTCGTAATCAGAGCAAATAAACTGCCACCTGACACGAACGCATATTTAACGTTCCAACAAATGATAAAGTTGCCATCCTGACTATTGGGTGAAAACTTTGAAAGACGTGATACTGTGCTTACACGTCGGGATGCTGGGCAACTGTAACAAATATCTGAAACACATCGTTCATATGCCACGTTTAGTACCCGCTGATGTTTTGGCAATAAGAGTTCTCTGAGCAATTCAAGCAAGCAGATTAATTTGATTTCCTCATAATTTCTGTTTCTTTGTCTCACTGAAAGACTAACTTATCAACAGAGCATTCCCAAACATCATTACACAACAAAAATAATTAATTGTAGTGTGAGCGAGCAATTTTAGGGGCTAAGAATAAAGATGTTAATGACCTTAATTATAAAGTACATAATTCAGAATGAGATCATTGAAACAATGCATCAATTCAAATCTATTGTCCATGTAACATAATGAAAATGAAGCCACAAACTAACCAATTGATTTTTTAAGCTCGGTGGATGTGCCTGGCTTACCACCGCACAATTTACGTAAAGATTGGATCCGTAGTAATGGAGCTTTGAAACATAAACCTACCAAAAGTGCAACGGTACACGATTGGTGGTAAGAAAATTGATGAACAATGTGATTTACGCGACGATACTCAAAGGAAAATTCATAGATGAGGAAGATCTCGTTCCGAGGATCCCGATAATCTTAACCTATATAAGGTTTGAGCTTAAAAGATTTAAATTTCCGATCCATCTTGCATTCGCAAATCACAAGGTCAATCCATAAAAGTTTGTGATCTGAATCTGCAAAAGATATTTTTTTTCGCATGGCATGTTCACGAGCATTAGCAGTGTTTATTCTTGATAATAAAACAAAAAATCGTTTATCACAAGGTGCGTAACTAAAGAATAAAAACAATTCATAATTAAAAAATCATTTAATTTAATTTCATTTAATATTATGTATTTATTGTTTTTTTCTTATATTAAATTATATTTGAGATAAAAATATATTAACTTTAAATGATCATGTAGACATGCAAGAACCCCACTCATATGAGGGTGAAGGCCTTCATTCATATACATAACTTAGTATATATTTTTTAAATAATAAATTAATTTAATAATTGGAGTACTTCAGCCGATTTCCAGTTATTAAAATAATTAAAATTAAAAATGGTTTCTCTTATAATAAAAAAAATCAGTTTTAGTGTTTTAATTGGAACTTTTACGGAAAATATTTAATGCCAACCTCTGATAGAGAGGATGCATAAATCTTATTTCCAATTCCTAGGTTTCATTAGCTGCAGCTTACAAAGCTACGTCTCGAGTCTCTATCCAGCTAAGTTACGAGTACCTGGTGATTAATTAGTATTTCGTATTCAAAGTTGTGATTTTCTAGTATACAGTCGATTTGCTTACTCATTTTTTTTAAATATACCTCAAATGTAGCAGTTTTAGGTAGAGATAACCTAGTGTCAAGACACTCCGTTCTCCATTTTTCTTTTCTTGAACATTGCATGTGGAATGGCTATTCTCGAACTTTACGTGTTGCGTGGCGAAATTGAACGCCGCTTTGACTTGTCAGAGTGGAAACATAAAAAAAATCTAAATTTGAACCCACTACTTTACGCATTGCAAAAACACATACATATCACAAAAATAAAATAATATATAAACTTGACTTTAATCTTCATTGCCGCACAGTAAAATTAAATTAAGCCTTAATATCCTAAATATTCTAAAAAACACGTCATCCGTTATTCACTTTACTTAACTGACAAGACCTAGCCTTAATATTTACGAGAATTCTTTAAAAAACAAATATTTTCATATTATAAGCAGTATAATCACGATAGAAGACATTCCTAGCACCTAATGAAGCCCAGTTCCTTTGACACTAGAACTGACGCTCGAACTGTTATTACCTACGTGGTGTCCTAGTATTTCTTTGTACTACACCCCTTCATTTGCTGTTTCCGATTGAAATAGTATGAATACGATTTCTAGTTAATATTGAATATTGAATATCAGGTATTGTTGTAGTTTGTGTGAACTTACTTTATGTTCAAAGGTCTTGATACTAGGTTCTCAGGTTTTTTTATATGTAGGATACATCGTGAAGCTAAACAAAGGCCAGGCCAGTCGTGGTGCACGAGCACAATTGAGTGTCTGTAAACGCCACAGGTTATGGGTTCGTAACCCACTCGCGGAAATGGCATATTTAATATTTTCTTATTACTTTTTCGCTGTGCTATATACTCTGCTATATGCGGGAAACAGCGTGAAGCCGGAAAAAAAGGTCTTTTATAGTGTTCATTTGTGAAATGTTTCTTGACATTCAAGGAATATTCTTATTCGTACAATTTAATCACGAATATTGTCTATAGTGACCGGGCATGTATATCTATTCTATATTTTTTTAAAAATATATATGGTTTTCCATATAGCAATTTCACTCTTTATCCGAGTCTCTTAATCTGACGAGTAAAACGAGAATATTTGGAAAAATATAAAGTATTTTATAACATTTTTAAAGTTTATTCCACACTGAAAAAAAAAAAACATTTTAGCAAACAACCCGACTCCTGTTATAGTCATACAGTGAATAGCTAAAAAAAAGTAGGAAATTTATCTATAAAAAAGTACTTTTTCAGCCAAACGGAAGGCTTTCATATATATATAAACACAACTCAGTACTCAAATAAAGTGAGAGTAGATCACAATTATTATGATTATATTAAGCACATGTTATGTTACACCGAAACAAGCAATTAGTGAGACAGTGGCATCTGTTTTGTTCTGCCTTTACCGCTTTGCGTAAATTTACTTTAAATATGTAGAATGTTGTTTACAAATATTATATATTGCCTTTTTACATTACCAGTAAGGTTTGAACTTTTATTTCTTTTTTCATTATTATAATATAATTTTTTTTTTTACTACTTAGTTTATTTATATTTTGTTCTTCAAGAATTCGGCGGAAAGTGGGAATCTAATCTTCCAGGGCCATCCTCTGCGTGTGTGTGTGTGTGAGTGTGTGCACGGGTTATAGCGTGAAGCTCCCTTTTCAAATGATTAATATATTTTTTTTTATATCTAGACATTGAATGTCATAAAGCTTAATAGTTCGTTTAGTTGAATGTGAAATTTGGTTGGGTTATCAATTTATGATGGAACATCAGCTTAACTTTCAATGTTGCTGTGGCATACAGTGGCTACGGTCAGAGATACCACAGGTGGTTTAGAATAAACCCTGTATCACACACGGTACACGTCACATTTGAACACGGGGCCGAAGCCACAAGTAAAAACTTGTAATTAATTTAATTTCTTAAACATCCAATATGCTTTGCTTCACCTAATAACAAGTATAGCACAACGTGTTCCTTTTGTTTTACTTTATAAACAAAAAACTCTAAACTTTTACTTATTAATAAATATCTACAGATTTCAAATAAGAGTTATTTAGCTGTTTAAATATAATATTCTGAGTAAGGAATGAAAACACAACTGTTCTAAATTTAAAAATTGCCATCTTTTACACAGTTTCCTCACGTACCAACGATTTATTTTCTGAAACGCATATTGTACTACACTCGATTTTCCAAAAGTACGTGAAGTCTTTTAGAAGTCTGATTTCAATTGTGAATGAAAGTGAGAACATTATCTACAGTGGAATATTTTTTTTCACACTACATCCAACACACTTCAGGCATAGTGAAGGAATCTAGAGTGTTAAGACACTTTATTTTTGAGTTCTGCCACTATTAAGTGGCAGAACTCAACGACGTGCTTTGCCTCGACACCAGAGCGAAGAAAATATAAAATATTTCATTTCTTCGAGTGGGAATCGGACTCACTTTTCGCGTTTATAGTCATACTTTGTGCCCCAACGCAAAGACCGGCGTCACTTGAATATGAATAAAATATTAATTAAAAAAACCTTTTTTAAGACAATTGTAATCGTAATCTGAATTTCAGCTCAATCCGACAATAAGAAGGGGCTTAAAGTCAGCTTACAAGTTTTCACATAGGTACACTTACATACAAACACGGCAAGTCAATGAAAGCTTGTAAAAAGATCTTATGCTCTTATTTTAGTTTTACGCTGCAAAACTCAACTCTGTAACCAGACTGAGGAAATGCAAATAACTGTGCCCTTGTAAGAATCCAACCTACAACCACGTCGCGCTTACACCTGCCGCTGCACCACGATGGCCCATAAATTTCATATAAAAATATAACAAACTTTTGTTTATATATTTAAGTTTTTCAATCAACTGTTGTTATCCGCCATTTTGTTGCGGTGGCCATTTTAAATTAACAACAATTTTGATTATACGTAATTTTATTGCCATCAAAACTGAAGTCGTAATATAAATTTCAGCTCAATCCGCTACTTTACAAAATTATAAAATTTTATTACCGAATGTTATTATAGACTAACATACCCCATGACCACTGCGGTTAATTAACTATGTACATAATTCATGAAAAATTATAATTTGCTTTAATTGTTTTGTTTACTAATAATTATTTCAAATATATTTATTTGTGCATATCATTGAACTGAAACGCGACGATTGTGGATTCGATTTACATTTAGGGAAATTCATTATTTTCATTTCAATGCTCTGGTTCACGACAGTACCGTGTTGAGTGCCGCCACTCAACACGCAATGTCTCGAAGTGAACAATGGAAAGACACTACGTTCCTTATGCCTACCCTGCAGATTGCAAGATATAACGAGAAACTAAGATTAGTCAGTAGTTTAAATTTATATGAAAAAAATATTTGAACAGACTTCATGGGCATTTCTGTTTTTATCTTCGATAGTTTTTAGTTTCACATAAGATTGGAAAGGACTTGGCACCTCGGTGCCAGGCAAATACTATTCTTAATAAGACCTTTTTATTTCGTGATTTTTTTACATTTAAAAGAAACTATTTAACCGTATTATTTAAGTATATATTATATATACATATTTTTTTTTAAAACTCCACATTTCGAACACTTTCCGGTAGTCTGTGGATCACGAGTGAACTAGTAATACTGTGGAATACACAAAATATTATTCTTGTTACTTCAGAAACATATGCTAACCTTATAATAATAGCCTACCTAAATTCTCGCCGGTCTCTTAGGCTAAGTGAGGTATGCAATTTAGGCATGAAGCTTTATTACGACGTTATATCATAGTGTGTTTACTTTATGTCCTTGTCTGTATTTTTTAATTATCTCACATAATTATCAATTCTTTATAATGTATATTTTTACGCCAAATTCCAAAGCTCTACATCGTTATTGTTCGTGAAAATTCCTTAAATATTCCTTTTTAGTTTCACGATTTATCCTGCTTTATGACAGCGTAGACTTAGAAGCTTTTTTGAGCCCTTCGTAGCGCAAGAGCAAAAGCGTGCGCCCCAAAAAATAATTTGCTCGGAGTCAGTATCGAACTTACAACCATCCTGTTAGTAGTCATGTGCTACCACTGCTCCTTCAATTATTATTTTGACATAACTTAGTATAAATTTGCTTTTTATTTTGTGAAAAAAAAATAGTTTCATAATTGGAGTACTTTAACCATATCCCAATTATTAAAATAACTTCAACTTCTAATAGAGTGGATGAATAAATCTTACTTCCAATTCCTAGGTTTCATTGGCTGCAGCTTACAAAGCTACGTCTCGAGTCGTACAGCTAAGCTACGAAGTACCTGGTGATTAATTTGTGTTTCGTATTCAATGTTGTAATGTCCTATACAAATTTTTGCCCCTGGCTTTGCTGCTTTGTTTATTTTTGAATAATACCTCAGATGTACCAGTTTAGGCCTAGTGTCAAGATACTTCAGTCTTCAACTTTTTATCCATTTCCTTTTTCTTGAAATTACATTTTGAATGGTGAAATTTAACGTCGCGCTTTGATTTGCCAAAATGGTAATATAAAAAATCAAATTTTGAACCCATTAATATATACGTATTATAAAATCATATACATATTTTCCATATAATCCAAAACAAATAAATGTTATATTGGAAATCCATTGCGATATAATAATATTAAATTAATATATTTTTTAAAGCTTTCATTTAATATTATTGTACAAAATGTGGAACGGAGTGTCTACACTAGTTTCCCTCTGCCTACCCTGATGTGTGTGGGATGCCACGTGAAAAGGATAAAAAACATTAAATTAAACTTAAATAATATCCAAAACACAAAAAAATACGTTATTTTTATATTATAAGCAGTATAATTAGGATAGAAAACATTCCTAGCACCTAATAAAGCCCAGTTCCTTTGACATTAGAACTTCTTTATACTGCACCCCTTCATTTGCAGTTTCTGATTGAAATATTTCTCGGCATGAATACGATTTCTAGTTAATATTGAATATCAAGATTCCCACTAGTGGAAACCAAATATTTTATATTTAAATTTTTTCGCTATGGTGTCGACAAAGGCACTTAACACGCAATGCCTCGGCGGAAAATGAGTGATACAGAGAGGTTAGCAAAAAAAATAAACTGTAACAAGCATATAAAATTTCGACGTAGCCCGATGAGAACGTATGGCTTAGTTGGTCAAACCGCTTGGACGGTTTCCAAGAGGCGCGAGTTCAAATCCCGCAACGTTCAAATTGTAATATGTTTTCTTTATAATATTTTACTTTCCTAAGTGTGGAATAACATTTTAAAAATGTAAAGATATTCAGTAAATAGCATTCTGCTAATTTTTAAAAAAATGTCTATACATCAGTATTCCTGACGTTGCTTTTAATTTGTAGATACAGAGACAGATTCACCATCGAATTGGATCATTGCAACTTCTCAAATATGCACAGCATGTTTTTTTATAAATATATTTCATGGGCAAAATGAAAGAACAACTAGATCGACGTCAAGAGACTAATGCAGTAATGAAAAGAGCAATTTTTCAAGATCTGCAGCAACTACTTCACAAACATCTTCCGTTGGTTAGGCGATTCAAGAGTGCTTTGGAGCGACGCAGAATGATGACCACAGGCTCGTAATCAGAGCAAACAAACTATCATCTGTAACACACGAACGCACATTTAAAGTTCCAACAAATGATAAAGTTGCCATCCTGACTGTTGGTAAAAACTTTGAAAGACGTGATATTGTGCTTACACGTCGCGATACTGGGCAACTGTAACAGATATCTGAAACACATCGTTCATATGCCACGTTGCGTTTTGGCAATAAGAGTTCTCTGAGCAATTGCTGACTATCAGTAATGGTCGACTACCTGGCTACAAGTCGAGCGGATTAATTTGATTTCCTCATAATTTCTGTCTCTTCGTCTCACTGAAAGACTAATTTATCAACACACAAACACAACAAAAATAATTAATTGTTGTGTGAGCGAACAATTTTAGAAGCTAAGAATAAAGATGTAAATTACCTTAAGTAGATAATTCAAAGGGATCATTGAAACAATGCATCCATTCGAAGCTACTGTCTGTGTAACAAATAAAAATGAAGCCACCAGCTATCTAATTGAATTTTTAAACTCGGTGGATGTGCCTGGCTTACCACCGCACAATTTGCAAGATTGGATCCATAGTAATCGAGCTTCGAAACATAAACCTACCAAAAGTGCAACGGTACACGTTTGGTGGTAAGAAAATTGATGAACAATGTGATTTACGCGACGATACTCAAAAGAAAATTCATAGATGAGGAAGATCTCGTTCCGAGGATCCCGATAATCTTAACCTATATAAGGTTTGAGCTTAAAAGATTTAAATTTCCGATCCATCTTGCATTCGCCAATCACAAGGTCAATCCATAAAAGTTTGTGATCTGAATCTGCAAAAGATAATTTTTTTCGCATGGCATGTTCACGAGCATTACCAGTGTTTATTCTTGATAATAAAACAAAAAAATCGTTTATCACAAGGTGCGTAACTAAAGAATAAAAATAATTCATAAGTAAAAAATCATTTAATTTAATTTCAATTAATATTATGTATTTATTGTTTTTTTCTTGTATTAAATTATATTTGAGATAAAAATATATTAACTTTAAATGATCATGTAGACATACAAGAACCCCACTCATGTGAGGGTGAAGGCCTTCATTCATATACATAACTTAGTATATATTTTTTAAATAATAAATTAATTTAATAATTGGAGTACTTCAGCCGATTTCCAGTTATTAAAATAATTAAAATTAAAAATGGTTTCTCTTATAATAAAAAAAATCAGTTTTAGTGTTTTAATTGGAACTTTTACGGAAAATATTTAATGCCAACCTCTGATAGAGAGGATGCATAAATCTTATTTCCAATTCCTAGGTTTCATTAGCTGCAGCTTACAAAGCTACGTCTCGAGTCTCTATCCAGCTAAGTTACGAGTACCTGGTGATTAATTAGTATTTCATATTCAAAATTGTAATTTTCTAGTATACAGTCGATGTGCTTACTCATTTTTTTTAAATATACCTCAAATGTAGCAGTTTTAGGTAGAGATAAACTAGTGTCAAGACACTCCGTTCTCCATTTTTCTTTTCTTGAACATTGCATGTGGAATGGCTATTCTTGAACTTTACGTGTTGCGTGGCGAAATTGAACGCCGCTTTGACTTGTCCAAGTGGAAACATAAAGAAAATCAAAATTTTAACCCACTACTTTACGCATTGCAAAAACACATACATATCACAAAAATAAAATAATATATGTTTAATAATAGAGTTTGATCTTCATTGCCGCACAGTAAAATTAAATTAAGCCCTAATATCCAAAATATTTTAATAAACACGATATCCATTATTCACTTTACTTCACTGACAAGACCTAGTCTTAATATTTACGAGAATTCTTTAAAAAACAAATATTTTCATATTATAAGCAGTATAATCACGATAGAAGACATTCCCAGCACCAAATGAAGCCCAGTTCCTTTGACACTAGAACTGACGCTCGAACTGTTATTACCTACGTGGTGTCCTAGTATTTCTTTGTACTGCACCCCTTCATTTGCAGTTTCCGATTGAAATAGTATGAATACGAGTTCTAGTTAATATTGAATATTGAATATCAGGTATTGTTGTAGTTTGTGTGAACTTACTTTATGTTCAAAGGTCTTAATACTAGGTTCCCAGAATTTTTTTATATGTAGGATACATCGTGAAGCTAAACAAAGGCCAGGACAGTCGTGGTGCACGGGCACAAGTTTTTTTGAGTGATTGTAAACGCCACAGTTTATGCTTTACTTAACTATGGTTCGCGGAAATGGCATATTAAATATTATTACTATTTCGCTGTGGTATTTACTCTGTTATATGCGGGAAACAGCGTGAAGCTGAAAAAAAAAAGATCTTTTATAGTGTTCATTTGTGAAATGTTTCTCGACATTCAAGCAATATTCTTATTCGTACAATTTAATCACAAATATTGTCTATTGTGACCGGGCATGTATATCTATTCTATATTTTAAAAAAAATTATAAGGTTTTCCATAGCAATTTCGCTCTTTATCCGAGTCTCTTAATCTGACTGAGTAAAACGAAAATATTTGGAAAAATATGTAAATTATTTTATTTAAAGTACATATATATATATTTGCATTTACATTTTTAAAATTTATTCCATACTGAAACAAAAACTATTTTAGCAAACGATTCGGCTCCTGTTGTATGTGTCATACAGTGACAAGCTAAAAAAACTAGGAAAATTATTAATAAAAAAATGTGTCTTCAGCCAAACGGAAGGCTTTCATAAATGTATAAACACAACTCAGTACTCAAATAAAGTGAGAGTAGATCACAATTATTATGATTACATTAAGCACATGTTATGTTACACCGAAACAAGCAATTAGTGAGACAGTGGCATCTGTTTTGTTCTGCCTTTACCGCTTTGCGTAAATTTACTTTAAATATATAGAATGTTGTTTACAAATATTATATATTACCTTTTTACATTACCAGTAAGGTTTGAACTTTTATTTCTTTTTTCATTATTATAATATAATTTTTTTTTTTACTACTTAGTTTATTTATATTTTGTTCTTCAAGAATTCGGCGGAAAGTGGGAATCTAATCTTCCAGGGCCATCCTCTGCGTGTGTGTGTGTGTGAGTGTGTGCACGGGTTATAGCGTGAAGCTCCCTTTTCAAATGATTAATATATTTTTTTTTATATCTAGACATTGAATGTCATAAAGCTTAATAGTTCGTTTAGTTGAATGTGAAATTTGGTTGGGTTATCAATTTATGATGGAACATCAGCTTAACTTTCAATGTTGCTGTGGCATACAGTGGCTACGGTCAGAGATACCACAGGTGGTTTAGAATAAACCCTGTATCACACACGGTACACGTCACATTTGAACACGGGGCCGAAGCCACAAGTAAAAACTTGTAATTAATTTAATTTCTTAAACATCCAATATGCTTTGCTTCACCTAATAACAAGTATAGCACAACGTGTTCCTTTTGTTTTACTTTATAAACAAAAAACTCTAAACTTTTACTTATTAATAAATATCTACAGATTTCAAATAAGAGTTATTTAGCTGTTTAAATATAATATTCTGAGTAAGGAATGAAAACACAACTGTTCTAAATTTAAAAATTGCCATCTTTTACACAGTTTCCTCACGTACCAACGATTTATTTTCTGAAACGCATATTGTACTACACTCGATTTTCCAAAAGTACGTGAAGTCTTTTAGAAGTCTGATTTCAATTGTGAATGAAAGTGAGAACATTATCTACAGTGGAATATTTTTTTTCACACTACATCCAACACACTTCAGGCATAGTGAAGGAATCTAGAGTGTTAAGACACTTTATTTTTGAGTTCTGCCACTATTAAGTGGCAGAACTCAACGACGTGCTTTGCCTCGACACCAGAGCGAAGAAAATATAAAATATTTCATTTCTTCGAGTGGGAATCGGACTCACTTTTCGCGTTTATAGTCATACTTTGTGCCCCAACGCAAAGACCGGCGTCACTTGAATATGAATAAAATATTAATTAAAAAAACCTTTTTTAAGACAATTGTAATCGTAATCTGAATTTCAGCTCAATCCGACAATAAGAAGGGGCTTAAAGTCAGCTTACAAGTTTTCACATAGGTACACTTACATACAAACACGGCAAGTCAATGAAAGCTTGTAAAAAGATCTTATGCTCTTATTTTAGTTTTACGCTGCAAAACTCAACTCTGTAACCAGACTGAGGAAATGCAAATAACTGTGCCCTTGTAAGAATCCAACCTACAACCACGTCGCGCTTACACCTGCCGCTGCACCACGATGGCCCATAAATTTCATATAAAAATATAACAAACTTTTGTTTATATATTTAAGTTTTTCAATCAACTGTTGTTATCCGCCATTTTGTTGCGGTGGCCATTTTAAATTAACAACAATTTTGATTATACGTAATTTTATTGCCATCAAAACTGAAGTCGTAATATAAATTTCAGCTCAATCCGCTACTTTACAAAATTATAAAATTTTATTACCGAATGTTATTATAGACTAACATACCCCATGACCACTGCGGTTAATTAACTATGTACATAATTCATGAAAAATTATAATTTGCTTTAATTGTTTTGTTTACTAATAATTATTTCAAATATATTTATTTGTGCATATCATTGAACTGAAACGCGACGATTGTGGATTCGATTTACATTTAGGGAAATTCATTATTTTCATTTCAATGCTCTGGTTCACGACAGTACCGTGTTGAGTGCCGCCACTCAACACGCAATGTCTCGAAGTGAACAATGGAAAGACACTACGTTCCTTATGCCTACCCTGCAGATTGCAAGATATAACGAGAAACTAAGATTAGTCAGTAGTTTAAATTTATATGAAAAAAATATTTGAACAGACTTCATGGGCATTTCTGTTTTTATCTTCGATAGTTTTTAGTTTCACATAAGATTGGAAAGGACTTGGCACCTCGGTGCCAGGCAAATACTATTCTTAATAAGACCTTTTTATTTCGTGATTTTTTTACATTTAAAAGAAACTATTTAACCGTATTATTTAAGTATATATTATATATACATAATTTTTTTTAAAACTCCACATTTCGAACACTTTCCGGTAGTCCGTGGATCACGAGTGAACTAGTAATACTGTGGAATACACAAAATATTATTCTTGTTACTTCAGAAACATATGCTAACCTTATAATAATAGCCTACCTAAATTCTCGCCGGTCTCTTAGGCTAAGTGAGGTATGCAATTTAGGCATGAAGCTTTATTACGACGTTATATCATAGTGTGTTTACTTTATGTCCTTGTCTGTATTTTTTAATTATCTCACATAATTATCAATTCTTTATAATGTATATTTTTACGCCAAATTCCAAAGCTCTACATCGTTATTGTTCGTGAAAATTCCTTAAATATTCCTTTTTAGTTTCACGATTTATCCTGCTTTATGACAGCGTAGACTTAGAAGCTTGAATTTTTCTTTAATTTCATCTTGATACCTCTACGTGATCTCGACATAAATGATCTTGGCTGACTATAAGAGTTCTGTTTTTTTCCTTTTAAGGTCTAAAATTCTAAAAATAAATGCTAATTTAATTTCTAGAGTATCTTAATTTTGGGATAAATATAAATAAAATCAATTCATTAAAAATGTCAACATTTTATTCATAAACCAGTACAAGTACTTACATTAGACAGATTTACAGTATAAAGACTAAAGTACCAAGTCTATCCATACAAAAATAATCTCTCGTCCAGCCACAATATTACACTCAATACAGTTCAGGAAATAGGAAAAGAAAGATACACAAGCTATACGAAAAAGATACAATTTTAGCTTATCTTTTTATATCTTTTTTTTATATCCATAGATATTCTGTTAAAAAGCTCTAACAGCTTTCAAGACTTATTGGCTATAGAGTTAAGTAGTATAGAAAGTAGTGACGCACAAAGAGCATAATGTAAGCATAATATAAATTACTACATTTAAATTAAATTGGCGATACGAATGATATAATACCGGCGCGTAATATATATTATAAGTATAATAATATTATAATATTTTTATGAGGCCTGTCTTGACGCAGGCGCATAAGTATTTGACTGTAAATGTGTTTGGTTGTGGGTACGATTCACATTCAAGGATTCATTTCCTTTTCCATATTCTATATTAAATATTTTCATTTTCTGGTTTGTACTGAGGCAAAGCGCGGTGTTGAGTCCCCCCACTCAACACGCCTAACCAGAACGCCTAATCCAGAATTCGGTGGAAAGTGGGAAACAGAAGTTCTTAACAGGAAGTGTCTTAACACTAGGTTCCCAGATGTCCTCCGCATCACGCTGTATGCAGGATACAGCGTGAAGCCAAATAGAATATAATATAGACGCTGTGTCCGCTACGTAAAAGTTATACCTACTGCTGCTGTGCTTAAATATCTTTAAAATTAACTATGTTATTATTATTTACTATGAAGTGCATCACTACATTCAAGTTACGAAACAAACTTTAAATAATCTCTTTTTAACACATTTATCCAATATAAAGAAACATCGATATGTTATTTTTTCCATTGTACTGTGGACAGCTAGGATAATATATTATGTATAATTCGACTCTAATTATATAACTTTTCATATCTAGGCTTACAATATATAACGTATAGACATATTTACTCATCTTTATATATATTCGTATAAAGATAACTAAAAACAATAAAAAATTGATATTTTCTATTCATTTTCAAGTTATAATAGATGAGAGTGGTTTAATGCAATATAAAATATGAGTTTGCTATTCTTAACTACCGTCGTCTGTTTACCCCTTTGTGGGGTTCATTAATCATTTTGATTGAAGAGTATTGAATTAAGAGTAAAAGATTTCACGATGCACTCTAAAGTAATTTAGAACGCCTCCACGTGTATACAATCGATTTTGTGCTTAACTTTTGTCGCAAGATACAAAATTGGTGTAAAGAATACCACAACGAACATATTATGATAATACTATTCTGTATTTTTAAACATTTTTAAAGTGTTATTCCACACTTAAGAAAGAAAAATACTTATTTAGAATACGTATGAAAAATTTTTTGAACGTAGCGGGATTCGATCGACGCCTGGTCGATTTCCAGGAGGCGCGGGTTCGAGTCCCGCTACGTTTGAATTTTTATACGTTTTCTAAATAAGTATTAATACTATTCTGTTATATTATCATATCATATAATTTGTATATCAGTAATATCCATATATGCGTTCTTTGATCTTTTAAAGGGTAAAGATTACCTGGATGAGATCATCTGAGTTGGTAAGGCCAAGAGATCACCTGAGTTGGTAGGGCCGCCTTTACAACTATTTTTTTATTTGTTACTTCTTGTGTTGGCTTTGTTATAAAGTTAGTAGTTAAAATATTAATTAAATAAATAAAAGTTAATAAATATCTACCCTTGAAAGCTTAGCTTCCCCCTAAAGTAATCTCACTTTAAGGCAAACATACAACACATAAAAAAGACATTATTTTTTTTAGGTACTTTGAAAGGTAAGCGTACATAGGTTGGAAATTATGTTTATTATATAATGTAAAGAATTATAGAAGAGGCCAGTCGTGGCGCAAGGGGCACAAAGTGTGTCTGTAAAATCGACTGGCTGTGGGTTTGATCCCCACTCAAGAAAATGAAATACTTATTTACATTTATATTTTCATTTTCGTCGCTCTGGCATCGAGGCAAATCGCGGCGTTGAGTTTCGCTACTCAATACGTAATGCCTCCAGAACACGGCGGGAAGTGCAGAACTGAGCGTTTTAACACTACGTTCCCTCTGCCTACCCTGCTGTGTGCGGGATACAGCGTGAAGCTGTATGTATACATATGTATATAATTATAGACATAGAGATATCTCTTTGAGACTGTAACATTTTTTTAAATATCATATCTCAGTATTACATTCAGTCAGGTGTTTAAAATCTGATATACTCGTAGTTTACATCGAAAGTTATGTATGTATATCATTGTCATAGTATATCAATTTTATTTTTTTAGTTGGCATTATCCCATAGCATGCTTGGGTACCAAATAAATGTTCACATCACTCTATAGAACGTAATTTAAGAAAAATCTACACACAATCTTTCAACAAAAAATATTTTTTATTAAATTTCTATATAAGAAGAACTAATTAATATTTTAAATGCCCCGCTCGTAGCGAGGTAAAGCGCGACATTGAGCTTCTCCACGCAGTTTGTCAAGAATTCGGCGGAAAGTAGGGAACAGAAATGCTTTAATAATAGGTTCCCAGGCTAACTCTGTTTACTCTTCTGCTATGTACGTGATATATCGTGAAGCCAGAAAAACATATTTAAAAATCATTTAAGAAATTGATTGAAATAATCAATTTGCGTGTAGAACCAAATGTGTCATTTTGTGTATTCTCTCTTCATCCTTAAATCCTCGTTATTACCAAAAATAATAATAATAATAAATATAATGTGAGAATTTAGATAACAAAATGTAATATGATTGTTTTATCTAAATTTTGTTTGAATGCATGTATGAATAATAATTTACTATTCATGACCATGAAATGTGCTTTGAAATAAATTTCAAGGGAATACATTTATTGTATGCATAATAAATATTTCTAATTAAAAAATAAATAAAAAAACAAATGTTAAGACACTACGTCATCTGCGTGTCTCTGAGCTGAAGTGTTCCTTTGGATGAATGGCTAATCTCAGAAACTACTGGTTTTGATAGTCTTATTAACGCGAAAATCATGTTGCACGTTTCGATAGAATGCATTGTGGTTCCAAATGCAGAAATAACTCTTATTTCTGCATTTGGAATGTGTGATGTGTGACATTCTAGGTTAACGCGACGGTTGTAGCTTCAATCCCCGATCAGGGGAATAAAATATTTTTATTGCCTCGCTCACCGAAAATCGGTGCATGGCCCACGACGTGCCTTAACTGAGTTCCGTCTTTTTACCATACATGGAGTTAAATAACAATCATTTTAAAAATTACATAGATATATAATATTATTAAATTTTGATTTTAGCAATTTAAAAGAACTGAAGGATTTATCTATTTATATAGAACATAATTTTATGTAAATATTTTTGGTAAAGGTATTTATTTAATAACATTTACTTTTTAACTTAAAAACTAATTTATATTAAGTATATGCAGTTATTAACGATTGTTTATGATAAGAATAACATATATTTCCAATAAAATAAATTTAACATAACATATAACTTTCTGTCATCCACCACGTCCACAAACTGATTGCTGCCGAATGGAAGAGTGAGTACTATCTCATAGCAGAAAGTATCGCGGTAGACGATACTGTAGTGTCTATAGACACTACAAAAAATTAAAATAAATATTTAACATTAGTGTCTCAATGTTAATTGAAGCGTCTACACTTATATATAAGCAAATTGTTTATAAACAGATGAAATAACAAGCACATAATATGTATATTGTATATAGATATTATAATAAATACTTAAGTAAACATCGAGTAATATAGATTTATAATACCAAATTACGTTAATACGATTTAAAGCTTCATTTCTTTATCTTATAAAGTTGTTAAAAATGCTATTAGTTTTGAATTTGTGCTAAAATAAAATATTTTAGAAACTCCATCTACTTATTGTCAGACACTGAAAGAATGTTAGACATTCGATTTTGATTTAAACAAAAAAAAATATGCTGTTTAATTTATTTTTAATTAATAATAAACGTATATTAATATATAGTATATGTAGGTTTATGTATAATATATTTTCTACTTTATATAACAACAATTATTATATACTAGTAATATATACATGACACGATCAAGTCTTGAATTGAAATGTGCGTTAGAAATAGTAACAATCGTGTAAAATAGCTGTAAGCATTATAAAAACATTATATAAAATAGATAAAATACAAGGACAGGTAACGCGAAAGAGGAGACTCTACCATATTATACCAGTGGGTACTTTCAACTAAAAAACACCAATTAATATCTACTTCAACGAATATCTATTCAACGACTTTATCATTTAACATTGATGTACAGTAAATGGACATACAACCATAGAACTTCTAATCACATTACTACTAAGTGTTTGGCATCGTGAGAAACCGTAGTTCCCGTTAACCTGCGTTCGGTCAGTAGTTACCACATCGATTGTGACGTCTCTTCATCTGTGAATCAAAAATAACATTTTTTACTAAAAATTAAGATAAATTGAAAGATTATTTGTATTTTTTTTTTACGTTTTTTTAAAATGGAGAGGACTATCTATGTGTACTTTTCATAAACATTAGGTGTAAAATGCCTTGCTTTGTAATAAAAATACCCAATACAATTTGTTAAAAAATTATGATTTGAAATTTTTTGTACCACAAATACGCATAAACCATGACGAATAGTTTATTATTTTAAAACGCTAAAAAAATTCATGAGTTTTATTTAAAATTTCATTTCAACAATATTTATCTAAAATAATAAAATGTAAATTGATACGATGCGACGGTTCATTTGAATTAATAATAAAATTCATGTATTCATGTTTTTATTTTTTAAATATTTCTGTACAAAATAAGCATTTGTTTATACTGTTTTCCATTTACTTGGAAATAAAACGATTTTTTTTAACAAATAATGTAACTTATGGCGTAACAAATTATCTTAAAATACTGAAATATTAATATTATGTGGGTACTTTTGTATATTATCATATGTATTATCATCACGCATCTGGTCTACGAACTAAAGCGGAAGCTTCAAAATGACACCCGGCAGTTATGGATTTGATTTCTGTGCAGAGATTTCTTATACATATATGATCTTTTCCCCGTTCTGATAAGAAAAAGTGTAGCGTAAGTTTCCTATCTAATAATCGCTTGTATAATAGGCGAAAAATGAATACGTACGCTGTTTCTTGCACATCACAATGTAGGTAGACAATAAGTAGTGCCTGTCGGAGTGCTACTCCGTTAAATAAAAAATACCATATAATATATTAAAACATTTTAAATTTAAACAACAATAATTTAAATATCTTACCTTGAATTTAAACAATTCAGCGGAGTGTTCTGCTGATCGTTACTAGGCAAGTTAATATTAGTAGGAGGGCTCTTGTTCAGGGGGTACCACTGGGCGACGGGCTTGCGAGCGTTGTCTAACATCTCGAGCCAGTGGTCGCGGCCGATGCCGATAAGTGAGGAGCCTATCGCCGTACAACCGATCAGTTCATTTGGTCCAATCCTAGAAAGGAATTTTAGTTAGTTATGGTATCTTTTTGGTTACTTTTTCTATTCCTTTTTTTTTTTGAAATCATTATCTACACAATTTTTTATTTTTTTTTTCTTTTCATTTTACTTTAAATTATATTTAGATTATTCTAAGCACATCTGATAAATACATATGTGTATACGTCTATATATTTAATATTATGTTGACCAGTAGGAAATCTTTTGCTTATGATACAGATTGATGGATAATATATCTTTCAGCAATGTTCAACTTTACTAAATTATAATTCATAAAAAAAAATCAGCTTCACGCTGTATCCCGCACACTGAAGTGTAGGTACAGGGGACTTAATGTTAAGACACTTTGTTCCCCACTTTCCCCCAAATTCAGGGAACATTGCATGTTGAGTGGCGAAATTCAACGCCGCACTTTACCTCGACACCAGAGCGAAGAAATGATAATATAAATTTAAATATATATTTAATTTCTCTTCCCCACTTTCAACCGAATCTTCAAGGCATTGTGTGTTGAGTGGCGGAACTCAATGCTGCGCTTTTTGCCTTGGTACCAGAGCGAAGCGACATGAAAAATCAATAAATAATAATTCATTCCACCGAGTGAAAATCCGAACCCCAACCGTCACGTTGCTTCTACACTACGAAGACTCTATTGAACAGAATAAAAAATATCTAGACATATACGTACGAACATATATACATATTTTAATGATAACTGAAAATTCTAAAGCTACGTATACTTTACTAGAATACTACTAAGAATTTACTACTACTACTATTAGGTATAAACCTAAACCTTTAGAATTTATAATTTTTTATGTAACATTTTATTTTACATACATATATTTTATTCGAAAACTTTAAGCGAAGCTTTATTAAAGCTTATCAATGGGGCTTTATGACCGTTCCGACTAAACTACCTTCAATTTATCGACTTTAAATGGATTATCCTTTTTTAACGATATTTAGCCCAGATTACAGTGTGTGCTTTTTGTACGCGTAACGAGATTCACTTTGTTTATATTTACAAAGTTAACGATTTGGCTATTTATCTTAATATTTTTTTTAACCATATCCCGCATGTAGCACTAGTAGGGTAGAAATAGGGAACCTAGCGTTAAAACACTCTGTTCCCCATTTTCCCTATAAAATATTCGAAGAAACAAATATAACTCATTCCACCAAGTGGGAATTCCATCCATAATCATCACATTTAAAGTTAGACGCTCTGCCACTATGCTGATTTTTTTAAACATAAAAATTTATAACATCTAAACGTGGCGAAGGCGGTCCAAATGTTGGACATATCAAAGAGGACGCTAGTTTAAGTCCCTATGTAAAAAAAATATCCTAATATTATAAAATAGCTTAGTGCCACTTATCCTCTTCTTTTTCTTAACCATATCCAAATCCGAAGACGCATCAATATCAAACGTACCGTGAACATTCAGAACATACAATGTAAAATCGTGTATTTTATCACAATTTGGTACTAAAATCGAAATGTGATGTCTTTTTCAAGAATGAAGACTGTTAGCATAAAAGTTTACAGCCGTATTAAAAGACGCTATCAAATAACAGTGCATAAACCTTTCAATATAATATTCAAAATGGAAAAAGTGATATATTATCTCTTTGTAATAAAATTCAACTTAGTAGGAGGTAAGCAAACTAGGTAAAGAATAATACTTAATAAATAAAACCAGACAAGCGCGAGTTAAGCTCGCCCACCAAGGGTTCCGTAAAAATTAGAGGTCTTGAGCTTTTTCTGAAATTCAGGCTTAGCTAGACAGAGCCCTTTCATTTGATACCTGACTTAAACTAGCGGCTTCAATACCAAATTTTGCTTCCTGTTTAAGGCTATAATTTTTAGGATTAACTCCAAATGTATGGTTTTCAGATTTTTTCCTGAACTAGTACTACCTGTAGCTGTAGATACTAGCTGTCAAATTTTATAATTTTAGGTTAACTGGAAGTACCCTATTAATTTTAATCCCGCTTATAGTCTCGAAATACGCGTTTTTTGCTATTTAAGGCTGTAATTTTTTAGCATTTAACTACAAATGTATAGTTTTCAGATTTTTCCTAAAAAAATCGGAACCTTATAAACTAAATTGTACCCTACTTTAGTTTAGTGTTCTTTGAAAAATATGTTAATAGATAAAAAACTGTATCTTCATATATTTATAGTGACGTAAGTAAGTATAAAGCTTTAGCCACAATGGCTAAAGCAATATTTGCATGCATCGGTCATGAAAAGAAATGCCATCGTAGCACAGGAGCACAGAGAAGTAAGTGGTGGGTTCGAATACCACACGGGGAAAAAAATAATTTCATTTCCTCGCTTTGGTGTCGAGGCAAAGCGCGGCGTTGAGTTCCGCCACTCAACACGCAATGCCTCAAGATTTTGGCGGAAAGTAAGAAAAAGTGTCTTAACACAAGATTTCCAAGTTCCCACTGCCAACCTTGCCATGTGCAGGATACACCGTAAAGTAAAAATAAAAGAACAGAATAGTATAACACGGCACAAAAAATACGGACTATATGAATCTGTAGTATTATAAATAATAATAAAAAACTAGGGCAAGTATGAAGGCAAATAGGTGAAAATAAGTTAGGTAAGCAGATTACATTAAAAATACCTTTTTTACCTAAACATATATGTAACCTAGTTTCTATAAAATTTACTTACAAATCGTAATCGATGACTTTCACGAGGAGGGTAACGTCGTATACATTTTCCGCGGGTAAATCGAATACCAGGGCTTCATTGTAAACTGGGCTAAGCGTGTTCTTCTTCACAGTCGTCTTCTTTTTCTTTATCCTCTTCCCTTGGCAGATTAGGCAGATCTTGACGTACGGATCTGGTGGAAATAATAATATTATGTATAATATAAAGATATGATATGATAATATGTAGAATATGCTTCTTGTTAAATTATTAATGTTTAATAAAATTTATTTGTGAGTTCCTCCACTCAATACGCACTGTCTCGAGCATTAGGTGGTTCATGGAAAATAAAGTGCTTAAAAATGGGTTCCCTCTGCCTACCCTGCTACATGCGTAAAGATGATCTTTGTAGTACAAAATTTTAAAAAGTATAATACAGAGTCTAGCTGCGGTAAACCTCATAACAAGATGCTCATAACAAATATATGAACCTCACAACAAATATATTGTACCAATATTTTAAGATATGACGTGTTAAATGGCGGTAGTCAACGGCACTCTTTGTCTTATTATCAGAGAAAGGAAATTAAGATAATTAATTTTGCTCAGTGAAAATCAAACCCACGACCCATCCCGTCGCACTTACCGTCAGACGTGCTACTTAACCACAATGACCTCAATTTAAAAATAAAATAATAAATAAGTGATGAAACAGAAAAGTAGTTACAGAAACCCATACGAATATGTATCTATATCCCAGAAGCTCAGAATACAAGGACATAACTGCATTTGTACAGTAATTTGATCTTGAAGTAAAACAAACTGGGTCACGGATCCTCGCTGCTAGAAGCAAAGTCCATGAGAAACAACCCGAAAATATAAGCTTAAATGTAAATAATGTAATGTGCTTAAAGTATATCAAACTGTCTAAATAATTCTCAGTTAATTCTAGTGTACAGTGAGTGCATTGCCTTCACTTTTACGAGAAAATTGTGGGTCAGGGATTTTAAAATAATTTTGGGATTTAATAAGATTATTTGGAATTTTGTTTAACTTACATACGATTATAGATTGTTTCTAATCTGCGATTATGGGGTACTTAAGTTTGATTCCTGAGTCGAGTCGAATTTTTATACTTCAGATTTTGGTGGCAAATGGGGAAAAGAGTTTCGTAACACTAGGTTATCAGGTTCTCTCTGCGTACCGTAGGGTAGGCAGAGGGAACCTGATAATGTGCAGCATATACCGTGAAGTAAAAAAATAATAATAAAATATATGTTACTAATCTGTTTCACGTAACTTCAAATTAAGCACATTTTCTGATTACTTCCCTGTTACGGTGAAACTTTTGATACTCAAAACTTTGCAAAGTCGATAACTTGTAACTTATACTGAAATGTAATCTTTAACTTTCGTGTATCTACATACTTAGTACATATTTTATACGCTGTAATAAAATCATTATCAAAATGTGTGTTCATTTTTAGGGTTCCGTACCTCAATAGGCAAAAAAACGGAACACTTATATGATCACTTTGTTATCTGTCTGTCCGTATGTCAAGATCTAAGACGAACTAATGTTCGTCGCGTAATCAAAGCATACAGGGTAGTTCCCGTAGACCTACTTTAAAGAAAAAAAGAAATTTGGCAAGAAACGAAGACTTGTGGTACAAACAAAGGAAGAAAACATTTTTATTTTTATTTCACAAAGTAACTATTAAAAACTTATAATTATATTTAATTTCATAGAAAACTTACAATCCTGAAATTGGCAAGGAATTTCCATTTGGGGAAATGAATTACGTCTATTTTCTCTCCTAAGAAAATAAATCGCAGCATTCCGCCTATAAGCCCCAATATCTTGAGAATCCTTAGCACTGGTTCCCTCTACCTCCTCCGTACCACGATATTATATGCAACTAATATTATAAATACGCTGTTTTATATTACAAACGTACCTGATGATCCATTTATGTCCATAGCTTTCAAATTTCTCCCCTTAATGACAGTTACGGTGAGTCGTCCAGCGGTGGGCAAGTAGCAAAGCGAAAGCATGAGCTCCCCAAGATCTTTCTTTTCCTGCACCAAAAAAAAGTTCAAAAATTATATACACATCATTATACGATCTTTCGTTTGTCTATAAATCGTGTTTTTCTTGTAATCTAACTCGAAAAAAGTAATACGCTATCGTGTGCTGGATAAGGGGATTTTATAGAACGGGGTTTGAATCAGCAACCTGTTAGTAGTTAGCATTGTTAGCAGCATCACGCTGTGTCACACATATAGCAAGGCAGAGACAACCTAACACTATGACACTCCTTATTCCAGTTTCCGCCTAACTTTAGAGACATTGCGTTATGTGTGTCGGAACTCAGTCTGTTACACTACGCAACGACGGCTTCAACCATTGCTGCAAGCACGTACGAGTACCTCTATACGACTTTGAGAAATATTATTATAGGCGTAATTGGCCCAGAACTTGACCGGAACGATAGTATGAAGGCTCTCATTATTTCTAATAACAGACTATTTTTCGACACCAGTCGTGGCGCAGGAGCACAAGTATGTGACTTTAAACGCGTCAGGTTGTGGGCTCGATTCTCACTTAAGGAAATTATTTAATATTTTCATTTCTTCGCTCTGGTATTGTATGTAGCTAAAAAAAATTAACAGACTAAGATCGGATGGTAAAAGGAATGATTCTATAAATTCTGCCTTAAAGATTAATTTTAAAACTAATATGGCATATAAAAAAAAATCTATGATAATTTACTTCTCAAAATGCGACTACTATTTGAAAAATTTCATGAAAAATAAATTGCTATTTCGTTTCCTGTTATGTTATAAAACTTCAATTCAGTTATGAAATGTCACAATCAATATTTTAGCTGAAAACTCCTCATTTTAAACGCGAAATGGAGCGGATGCGCTCCATTTTACGTATTGAATGACTGAAGCTGAAATATAATGTGGTTCGTGCTTGTGTTACAAAAAGGTGGAAATAGAGAGACATGTCGAATCTCTATAGAAATCGAAAAAAAATGCATTAGAAAAAAACAAACTTACCCGTACTTTGCGACAATGGAGGCCACGATGGCGTCCCACAGGATATATCGCAGTGATTCTTAACCACTGTACCGCGGCACTTTTGTGTGCCGCTAAATTTTGCAAATATATAGTAATATTAATATTATTAAATTATATCTTTTTTTTTTTTTTCTTTGTGTGTTCCGCCAAATTTTGAAATTGTTAAATATGTGCCGCAACAAAAACAAGGTTGAGAATCACTGATATATCGATATATAAAATATAATACACCTAGAATGTCTTATTCGACTATTCACGGTCGAACAAAGTGGGTCTAATCCCGCTAGCAACGACCCTGTGTGACATAATAGAAGGAATTTCTTCGAAATTTGGATTCGGTCAATAGGTGATTAATGACAACTCAACCCAGATTTAGCATGAAAAAGGACTTTACAAAATGATTGATCGGTTTAAAAAAATTAGAATTTGAATCATTGAATGATTTGCTATTTTCAAATTAAAGTGCTTCGAAGGTAAGCGATAAATTTATCAAAACGATTTATAATTTTAATATTATTATAAGTAATATCCTTAATAGAAAATACTTGCTTCTTTTGTCAAAATATGAAATTTTGTAAGGTAAACGTATGAATGAAAAAATAAATAAATCTTTTATTGTCGTTTTTAAGGATGATCGGAGGATGTGGAGGATGTCTACCCTTAAAAATATTTTTTCACTTTTTTGGATTCACTCTTTTTATCCCGCATTAAACAAGGTAAACACTTTGCTTTCCGTCTGTAAAAATCAATGTAAAGATTAGAACCGACAGCTAAAGTTTAAAGTGAAAGAAATTGCTTAACTTTTGTGAGCTTTTGAACTAGCTTCACAGATTATTGTGCATATAACAAGGTAAACAGTAAAAAAAACCTAGAGTCTAGACACTTCTTTCTGTAGTTTCCGCTCAAATTCGAGACATGTTGAATGTTGAAGGTTAATGCTTGAATAAGGTGTACATAAAGAAAATATGAAGCGTTCGCTAAGTGTATTGGTTATTTTAGTTTCTTCTACAATCTAAACATAGTATTTCACGAATACACTTGTCACGTCTCTATGTCAAAATGACGAAGATTCGTATGAATATGATAATATTCGTGAGACGTGCATTCACAAAACAGAGAATCAGATACCGTAGTCTATTATGTTATACATATACAAATACATATAAACAGATTGCTATTTATTTATTCTTTTGCTTTACCTATACGTTTTTATAATGGGCCACGGTGGCAAAGTGTGATAGGTTTTGAGTATAAACGCTTGTAGTTTAAGTAAACGTTCGGTTGTGGGTTCGATTTCTATTCGTGGGAGTAAAGATCTTTAATACTTCTCTGTTCCAGCTAAGACAAATGTTAAGTTCAGTTAACACGTGCTGTCTCGATTCGCGAAAAGCGAAGAATGGAGTGTACAGCTAATTAGATAATTAAATTTACCTGTGGTGGTGCTAATATATTCATCGTATATTCAATCTCTTGGTGCAAGTCAGCCGACTCCAGAAGTCCTTTTAGCACAACATGGCCGATCAGGTCGTGACGACTGAAGCGGTCGAAATCGTATACCGAGAACTGAAGGTAACGCTGGCGTAACTCTTCGTAGGGGACGCTAAAACAAAAAAAGTAATGTTAATATGAGATATTAAAGATAGAATTTAATTATACACTATTCATTAATTTTTCCGAGCAAAAGGCACCGTATGAATCCGTCAGACAATATTTTTATTTTCATATACTTAGACTTTATACATAAAAAAGAATGTAGTATTTTAACACAATGCTTCAATTCCAAGTGGCGATCGGACCCCCAACCTAATGTATAATGGAGCTTTCAGTCCGACAGTGTCCCACTGGACGAGAATGACCTACTGGTCTAGTTCTGGCTAGGTCTGGTCCAAATTGTAAAATTACGTTTCTGTCGAATAGCATTTATCAAAGTACTTGCGGTCAAAATTACCTCTGGCTCTTATAATACATCATACACTATTGTAAGTTAAAGCTAGTCTTATACATAGTAAATAAAAGCTAGTCTTATACATTTTTTATTCATTTTATAGCTTCTCGCACATAGCAAAATAGGCGGAAGGAAGCTGGAAACCTAGTATAAGGCACTCCGTTCCCATTAAGACACTTCCGTTACCCACTTGTTCATTCATCCTCATAATAAACGCAAGCCAACTCACAGCCTAGAACGTCATAAACTAGTTACTCCTCTAATGAAAGTGCAGTCTTGCAAAACTTTATAATATAACGCCAACTTTCCTCAGTTAAGATTTTAATTGTTGATTACTTTAATCTACTTCAACGGTTTCTTTTTATCGGCTATTAGTATCTGGGCTTTTGAATAAATTGCAAGATATATTTTTTTGCTTTACGTTTTAATTATTGAAAAAGCAATTGGATGAACTGGTTTCGATTTAAATTCTATACGGAGAATTATTTATTATTCATAAAAGGGGCGTTCTGTGACGTGTTCCGTCTTGTTAAATAACATAGAGCTTTTAGTAAGTCTCGACGGAAAGGAAAGAAAGAAAAAGGAAAAAAGAAATATATATGCCTTCTCTTCGAATTTAATTTATTAAGTGTGAGTATGCGAATGACGATATCGTTTTCAATCAATTTGAGATATTTGATTGCTTGCGATGATTATTTGCTCGGATCGAACGTAGCATATTTTTGAGAAATTTCTTTTACAAGTAGGTCCAGCTCATCTATTCAATCGTCCTATCATCTGTTAAACTAATATATAATAATTTTCCGATACTGATTGTCTTGGCTTGCTAAGAATGCTGGAATTTAGCAAGTGTGCATACTTGCTAAACTTTACTTAATAAATAAGGGGTATACTAACAGGGTTTCTATACTAACAGAAATTCATACAGAAATAGCAAAAAAAAAATTTTTTTCAATGTTTTGTTAAATAAAAGTAGAATTTACAACCAATTTTTTTTATTTGACAACACCATCATCATTTTACACGTAATATTAATGTAACATGTTTCTATAAAAATATTACGAATAAATAAAATATAAAAGAAAAAAAATAAAACGATTTTCACTTATTATTCCAGGTTGATCTCTTATATGAGTTGGAAAAAAAAATATATACAATACACAGTATATATAACATGAATAATATTGTAAAGCACTGTACAAAGGTTGGTGTACCTTTGAGCTTAGAGAATTCTTTAATAAATAATTTATTTTACATTTAATTATACTGTAACTTGAACTTCTCTAGCAAACATTGAACTTTAATAAACTTTTTAAAAATGTTAGAGTTTTTTATAAATAATTATCACTTTTTGTAATTTCCATTGTTTTGCTTGTATCTTTCATACATTAATTGTTTGAGATTAAATATTTACATTTTTAATGAGTAAATTTAATCACGACTACTTTTAAATTTTCAGACATCGTATTTTTGAGTAGTGCCAAAACTAACATTAGGAGGAAACCTTTCTCATTCTTTTTTTACCAACTTTCCATCGAATTCTCGAGGCAAGGCACGTTGAGTGGTGGAATTTAACGCCGAGAATTGCCTGGTTACCAGATCGAAGAAATTAAATGTTGAAAATTTGATCTCTCAAATGGAATTAGAACCAACAATCGTTGCTTTTACAGTCGCACAGTTTTGTTATATCCACAATTTTTAATATTTATATTGCATAATTTCAATTTTAAGCATGAAATTGTAGTCTAAAAATGTTATTTATAAAAAAATTCTTTTAAGTTTGCTATTAGGGTAACCTACCTGAACAGAAATGTTTCATTGAACACGGGATTGAGATTCTTACGATGGACTTTAGTCTGGAACTTCTTCTTCCTATCTGGTAATAGGAACACCTTGATGTAGGGGTCACTGCTGCCAGACACGTCCTTTATGGGCAGATCGCGAGCTTCAAAAATCTAAAAGGAAATTAATATACATAAATATATGTTTAGGAAAAAAAACGGAATGTTTTAATGATCACTTTGTTGACCGTCTGTCTGTCAAGAACATTTATTCCAAGGTTTAGATTGAATTTAATATGAAATATGATAGAAATTAGTATGAAATAAAATAGAAATTAGGTCTTCTATGTTAAGAAAATCAAATGATACAGAGTTTATGCATAATTTTAACTCTTTATATAGGAATTTACCGTGTAAATAAAATCTATAAAGTACTTCTACTGTAAATTTTATTTACTTAAATTGCTAATAAAGTATAAAAAAATTAAAAGTATAGAATTTAAGATATCATATATAATACATATATATATCACAAATAAAAAAAAATATTTCAATATCGTTGTTGTCCCCGTTGAAAAATAATCCTAAAATTGATACGGATCCCCGGGGGGCAAGTTTGACTTGCGCTTAACCGGTTTAAAATACAATACATATTTTGTTGAACTTGGTTTTATCCTGTATATTTCAGGGTAGGTTGAGAAGTAATCAGTGAACTCTGTTCTTCTGCGTGTCGACTGACGGAACTCAACGATTCACTTTGTATTAGCAAGTGCGGTGTTCAGTTCCGCCACTGGGATAATCCACAGCAAAAAAACAAATTGTATTTGCAAGTGGGGATCACCAACGCCGTAACAGCCTTTACTTCAAGTAAGCGAAGAACACAATGTCTTGTCCCTAAGCTATCTCCGCCGAACCTGCTACGTGAATGATAAGGCGTGAATCTGATTTTTTTCATCTCATAATGGCTCAATTAAAAGCTTACGGAATTTGAATATTTAAGTATTAAGTACCTACATTATTTTATTAATAATTAAATAATTTAATACAGCTTAAACTTCAATACTAAGTAATTATTACTAGGAACCCAGTAAACGTATTACATATTAAGAATTTACTACCGAAGTGAATTACGCGGATGTAATTGTGATAATAAATCTAATTATCGGCATCTCATCACGTATGTGTGGCACTAAGACACTATTATGTTAATTGTAATCTGTTGAGAATATTTTAGCCATTGGCCTAGTTTGTATATGATCGTAAACGCGGTGGTTGTAGGTTTGATTTTGGAGGATTATTAGTACCTACGTACAAACTAAAAAAGTCCCTAGTGTTATGACACTCCGTTCTCCACTTTTCACCCGCTTTCCACTTTGTGCCCTTATTCGCCAATACAGGATATAATGAAAAAGCCATATTCGTGTAGCACACGGTCGAGGCCGATGCTGGAACGCTACTTTTAAGCAAATAACTTTTCCTTATTACATTTTGCGTGGACGTTAAAACGTAAAGTGGATTACCCCATTTTTCCCTGTTCCTATATATAGGATATTTTAGAAATTCTTCATCCCCTAAACTAAATAAAATAAATAAATTTCAACTTTCTAATTTCAGTACTTTCGATCGTGCGTTGTCTGTTAGAAGCTCGGTAAAGGGAATGTATGTATGTAATAGATATAGACCACATGAGCAGATATTATCGGTCACTAAACAGATTTGCGGTGGCTTTGAGTGAATTAATTGCGAGAGACCCTTTTATATTAGGGTTTTTGACTTTGAAATTGTAAATCATTTGAATTAATAGTTTAAGTGATATGATAACTTATACATTTTATGAATAAGTGCCATTTAGTGGAGAATATTAAATCATTGAAATTAAATTCAGTTTACGTAAATTTATTCGAAGACATTTTTAGAAATGTTAGGTATTATGATAGCCTGTGATATTTTTTTTCTGTTTTTTTTTTTTACTTTATATCCACTTTAGAGATAATATGTACTTAGCAGCAGAGCCCAAAGCAACATTATAATAGTTTTTAAAATATTATTCGCACACTAAAAGAAGAAAATTATTAGATACCTGCGGTCAGAATTAACTTGGAAACTTAGAACGTATCATGTGTCATATACAACTTTAAGCTAACTACGCAGGCTAAACCGCAGATAAAAGCTAGTTCTACTATCCTACTAATATTATAAATATGAAAGTGGGATGTTTGTTTCATTTTCACACAAAAATTACAAAACATATTTAAATGAAATTTTACAAGACTGTAGCTTATGCATGACAATGACACAGAGGGGGTAATTCATGTTAAATTTCATATAATTTGTCTTTAATATTACAATAAGTTAACGCAGACAAAGCCACGTTTCGGTAACTAGTAAAAATAAAAATAAATTTGCTTTCTTAATCATACTAATGCATTCACATTTAATGTGAACTAGCAGTTAAATTTATACATGATTTATAAATTAACGTTTGGGTTTAAACTCAACAACGTAAATTATCTTAGTAATATGTTTGAAACAACTTTCTGTAGTAATAAATGTTTTAGTGTACGAGTTCAGTACTAAAACTTAATATTTTTAAATAAATTGCAGCTAAGAGATAATTTCCATTTTACATTATTATTGATTATGACTGATTGTAATTTTGTCGGTTACATTTTACCAAATTTTTATACAACGCGAAATAATTATATAGATTTTTTTTTTGCCAAAATAAAAATAAATTTATATATGATAAAATCCCATAGTATCTCCAAATGGACTGTAAAGATATGATTGGCGTATGTACACACATTCATACATAGTTTATTATGTTCTTAAATTTTGTGGCTAAGATTATATCCTCAGAAATTTATACTTATAATAAATAACTAATAGTTATAGGTAGGTACTAGCGCGAGGTTCTGTACAAAAGTTGGAGGTCTAGAGCTTTTTCTGAAATTCAGGCTTAGCTTAGCCAGAGCCCTTACATACCTCACTCGAACTAGCGGTTTTAATACCTAGTTTTGCCCTTCTTTCAAGGCTTTCAATTTTTTATAATTTTCAGACTTTTTCCTAAACTACCTGTTAATTCTAGCTGCCACATTTCAAAATTCTAGGTTAACTGTTAGTACTCTATTAATTTTAAATCCCTTTGTAGTGTCAAAATACGCATTTTTAACTATTCGAGGCTAGTATTTTTTAAGATTTAACCATAATGTATAATTTTTCGATTTTCTTCTTAACTGATAATACTTGTAGATGCTAGCTGCCAAATTTCATAATTCTAGGTTAAGCGAACCGTACTATACCCTATAGATCTAGGTATATGATTTGCTCTTGACAGACAGACAGGCAACAAAGTGATCTAATAACAAAACAACAAAGAGTTCTCTTTTTCCTTAAAAGATATGGAAACCTAAAAATATAGAAATCACAATTACTCATTATCAATATATCGTATAAGATTTTAGCTATTAAATAGATATCAATTAAATAATAACTATTTACTAGCTAAAATTAAACAAAAAAAATTATATCATACCTTTACAACAAGAGCTTCTACTTCTTGATCATATTTCAATGCGAAGTGTAGTTTCCCGCAGAATTCCAGTTCGCCGCTGTCAGTGGAGGACTGACGGACCAGTTCATTTTTATAGAGTTCCGGCTAAAGAAACAAAAAAGATACTTTTATTTTTAGAAAATTGAGATAAGTGACCGAACTCAACGTTGCCATAACTGGAGTAGATACACTGGAATTTAAAATTCGCCATTCAATGTCTAAGCTGTGGAAGACCAAAGTTCTGGTTATCTTTAATATTGTTAAAAAATCTCGAATAAAAATCGAAACCTATTGCTATGAAATATACAAAGAAATTGGTCAACCGTACCACGAAATTATGACAAATATATGTTTATGTAACTTTTAGTAAAATAAATTAAAAAATGTAATCATTATAAACGAATACATATATTACATTTTAAACCAGTTTCATCATATTCCACGAGCAAGCCTCAAGCTAAAGGAAAACGTTTTTTTTTATATTCTAACAATATTTATAATAACATTATTTATATTCTCGTACAGATTGTACGTTAAATTACACGTGTTTTTAGTGTTGTTTCATGGCTGTAAAAAATACAACATTTTCATTTTCCTAGTGATGTATTAACTCAGTGAAATTTTATTACAAAAATTTTCATTTTTTTACATTTTCAACTCCACTGTATCACTGTAGTAGAGAGAGAGAGACGCAACCCACAATTCCCTACAATTTAGGAAACATTGTGTTTTGATTTTTATAAAAAAACATATTTAAATAATCCCCTGAATCGATATCGAACCCACATAACAAAACATTAGCCACAGCACCACGACGCCCTTGATAAATTATACTTTAATTATTATTTTTATGAATAAGTAAATATTGCCTCTTACGCCTTGTACCGGTATGCATCTCTTTAATACTTATTTATTATTAATGGAAGACGTATTGTAAAGTAACTTGGATTTTCAATTTTGTATATAAAATACTGTTATGATATGAGAGCAAAAACGTGTGTTTAAAATAAAATAATATTATTTACGAGATAAAATATCCCGTACGCTGATACTTTTTCGCGACTTACGCGACGTAATGCATTTTTTGTTCATATGCTTCACGGTTTATTCCTAGCGGAGTTGACTACTCCGCTAGGAAGAGAATGGAGCGCCCAACGCTATGGTCTCTACCTTTGATCATATCTCTTCCGCCTCGTCCACCGTCACCAGTGGGGTTTTCAAAATGTCTAATTATGGCAGAGTAGACATAGAGAACCAAGCTATAGTCATTTCATATTTAATTAAAACAAAATATGATTTTAATATTTTTTTTAACTTATTCCACGCAATTTGAAAAAAATATTAATTATGAACTTTTATCTCAAAACTCCACAAAGCTGAAAATCCTGTCAAAATCTCTACACAATGAAAAGATAAAACAAAATTCACAGGAAACCTACAAAAGATAGGTGTAATTTCGAATTTTTTATACAAAAAGTAGGTACGAGTACGTCCAACATGATAAATACGTATAAAGCCGTTTTGTAAATAATTTTGGGCACAACAAAGGCGCCTTGCAAAAAATGAGATCGCTGACCTTTGCGCGGTATCAGTAAAGAATTTTGACATGCTTAACAGGGCATAGAAATTCGGCTTATCTATAATTTTGCCTTTATAATATATTTTTTTATATATACTACATATATATGTAACGTGTACATATGTGGATTTATTATTCCTTATCACAGTGGCCAAGGCCGTCTTGACTCTGTGGGACAGTAGGTCTGCTCCGCATTCGTAGGAATTAATTATTTTAATTTGCTCACTTTGGTAAATAAAACTTGAGTTGCGCCACTCAACACGCAATATCTAGAATTCTGATGAAAAGCAGAAAAAAGAATTCCTTAACACTAGGTGCTTCCGCTATGCGGGAAAAAGCGTGAAGCTGCTAAGATAAAATCATAGCTCATAATTACCGAATATACAGAGTGTTTTTGTCAGCATAGCCCAATACAATTAAAAAATATATTTTTTCCCAAAGTTGAGAAAGTGATTTTTTCATTTAATAATTATTAAAATTATCATTGTAAAATAAAACGCCATTTGTCAAGAACGATGCACGCAGCATAATCATATCAAGAAGAAACCACCGCATACGGGTATGGATACATGTGGACATGTGAAATGAAAAAAAAATCCCCCGTCTAAACTGTTGCGGTACCTTGATTCATTTCTTAATTTTTCTTTAGGTATGAGTTTAAAATATTTTACCCTCAATAATGTTCCTGTAAAAGAACCGCTGACGCTGTATATTATGACTATGCAAATATGAAGGAAGTGACATATAGGGGAGAGGGGGGCACATTTGAACGATTTTTAAACTTTGTGTCATATCTAAATATTCTACAGTTCTTAACTTCTTTACTATTTCACAATGCTTAGTCCAACTATTGTGCCACACAATCGTAGCATCGTATGTAGAAAAACATATAAGGTAAAGGTGCAATATCAACTTTAGTAGCAGTAGTCAAATGTTCAAAGCTGCCCCCCTTGCGGGGTAGCTTTGAACATATATGGGGCAGTTTTGAACTATCATCGAATTCAATGAAATTAAAAAGCTTTTAAGTAATTTTATCAATAAACCTAACATTATAAACGATGGAGATCAAATATCAGTACCATGTTAACTGAAAAAAATAATATACCTAGTTTAATATTGCGATTGTACTAGTACTAATGTTAAATAACTTTAATATTATTAATAGACTTTAAAAAAACAAAAAAGTAGCTTTGGCTTCGTAGAAGTAATTAACATTATGGGATCAATCATAGAATAAATCTAATATTATGAAAATAAAATATAATATTTTTTAAATAAACAGCTTACTACCTTAATTTGAACTTAGAAAAATTAAATTTAAAGGAAAACATGAATGTAGTACGTGACGTAACCAGCAACTGAAATTGGGGGAAGTAGTCTACGTAAGAAATAAAAATTAGCTTCACGTTTTATCGCGCACACAGCACGGCAGGCAGAGGGAACCTAGTGCTAAGACACTCCGTTCCCCACTTTCTGCCGAATTCTGGAGGCATTGCGTGTTGAGTGGCAGAACTCGACACCAAAGCGAAGAAATGGAAATATAAATTTAAGTAAATATTTCATCTCCTCGAGCGGGGATCGAACCCACAACCAGTCAGGATCAATCATAGAATAAACCTAATATTATGAAAATAAAACAAAATATTTTTTTAATAAACAGCCCTACCCCTAATTAACCCTAATTTGAACTTAGAGAAATTAAATTTAAAGGAACATGGATATAGTATAGTGACGTAAAGAAAAAAAATGTACAAGCTACTTTTTTACTATTCATAGATGATGAAACATTCGCTAAAATGGAGTCTCCAATATTTATTAAGTGGTAGTCTAATTCCATTACGTAGTCTTCATACGCACAGGTATCAGTATCTTCATTCTCGTCACAGTAAATTGTCACTTCCTCTTCTGATTCCAAATGCATTTTTGAGTCAGTTTCTTGTGAAGAAAAGTTCAGTTTAGTTTTGTTTTTCTTTCGCGATATTTTGTTATATATAATAATATTCAAAACTTATTTTGTTCAAAGCTGCCTCAGTGGTATTTGAAAAATTAAAAACGTTTTTTTTTCAAGTAAAAGTTTAAAAATTGTATTAATTTCTAGTTTATTGCATGATATATGAAAAATTCTAACTAAAAGAGGAAAAAATAAAACCATATACCATGAATTGGATCCCTGCGATCCTTACGCGTTTATTTAAAAATGTATAAAATTTTACTCAAAATCAAACACTCCTCGTAACTCAACCACGGGCTCTCATATATCAGCGGTGACAAGTGACACGTGTGCAGGTTAGTGCTGCCACTACTCAAAAAAAATCTAACAAAATTTCTTTTTAAAATAGCTCTGTTAACACATATTTTCAAAGGTGCCCCTGTTCAAAGCTACCCCCCTCTCCCCTACATATATTAATATTATACTATAAGATAGATACATTTTCAAAATATTTTCAGCCATTTCGCAATTACACAAATTTCACATTTATTACAAAAGAAAAACTAAATGAAATACATTTTGTTTCGCCGTTTTTGTACTCTAAGCGGCTTAGTAGGTCACCGCGCCCATTACTCATTGCTACAGGATTACCAGCACGCTAAAGGATTGATGAGAGATTGCGTAGTAAAAGCGTCTACTTAAACAATTTTTTTTGCGCATGTCGTTTATAAATATATGAATACATTAGTTTTTGATATATCTAAATATTGAGGCAGTTTTTTTGTTTACGCTGTTACCTGCACAAAGCAGGATAGTTTCAGCTCGTTATCAGTGAGAGAACATGAAAATTTTATATATTCCATACCCCGAGTGGGAATAGAAACTATAACCGTCGCGTCTAGAATTCCACAGCTTCAGAATAGTATTTAATAAAAGTAGTAATTTTCTAATTGGGAGTCCACGATGAAAGGCTTGCCCGCAGCGACCTCTCTCTTTTGTCTAGTGGGTCAGCTCAACTAGGCGAACTCGAAGAGTTTTAGGGGAGTGTCCGACACGTTCTAGGTAGTGTATAGAAAATGAAAAAATAATAATATATGGCGATTTAAACGAATGTGTCGAAAATGCGCGAAGTGGTTATAAGAGAGTGCTAGGTCAGTATGGTAAGCAAGTTATGGACACGCGTGAGTTTAGAGATTCTGGGCTGGGAACAGACGACTATCTAGTCGTTGCTAGATAAGGGGTCTTCACAAGTTAGCACAGCTACACGCGGTGTTCAAACGTGAAGTTGATTTGCCGCATACGAAGCTAAAAGTTTCAAGATCCATCGAGTAGAAAGGAATATCAAGAAAGATTTTCCAAGAAGTTAGACAGCATTGAATTTGAAAATGGAAATATTGAAGTATGCTGCCGGTAGCAGGCCTAAAAGATGCTGTGAGATTTATACATTTTTTGTCAGAGATTTTTGAATGGCCTGTTTGTCATTCGAGTTATTTGAGTTTTGTAGTCGTTGATCATAGTGATTTCGGTGCAGTTATTTGGTTATGTTATATTTTGATTGCCTCCTCGTCTCTGTAGGAAGTAGCCATTTTGATGTTATGTTCCACTGACCCTGCCGATAGCATCTTCCTCAGCGTCAGTATATATTATATATCCCAGAATTCGGTCCTTCTGTCCACTCTGCTGTGTGCGGGATACCGCGTGAATATTTATAATGAATTCAAGATTTTTCCACTTTTCATAATATACTTTATTACAAATTAGTTTAAAGTTGCTGGCATCTTAAATTGCTTGTTGATGGACTGTTTATTTAATAAAACAGTCTTCTTGCAAAATTTTATCTCGGACGTTTCTATAATAATTTTTACTTTAGGAATTTTGCCTAGTTATAAAGAGATAAATATATTTTTTATTTGCCTTCATAATAGATTCGGATTTTTTTCAATAAAAATCTTATTTACGTAGTATACATACATTATTAACCAATTATTGAAACAATCATTGAAAGTTTTGGGTTTTTTATAAGATATTTGGATTCGAGACCAGTTACGTATTTTTTTATACTAAGCAATATTATAATTAATAAGGGTACTCTTACTAAAACTAAAAAAACTAAACCAACTTCACTAGAGAGAACGGAGCACCAAGCGGCGCCAAACCGCTCTTACGGCCGCGCCTTCGCCTAGACACCAGAACGAAAAAGTGAAAATATTAAATATTTAATTTCTTCGGTTGAGAATCGAACCAACAACCTGTCGCGTTTACAGTCACACTTAGCGCCCCTGCGCCACGACTACCCTTTTTTCGAACTTGAGGTTAACGCTGTTCCATATATAAAAGAGAAAATAGTGATAACCTGATGTTAAGACACTTCACCATACATTTCTCATTTCTTTATCTGTATCTCGCATATAGAAGGGCCAGGGGAACCTGGGAACCTAGTGTTAAGGCAATTTCTCATGATATATATGTATACCAAAATTAATGCCTCTAATAGCACTGTCTTTACACATTGAAAATAAAAAAGGGAATCGAATTAATAGAATAGACGGTAACAGATGACCATCCCACATGGCTAAGTGACTTTAATCTAAGTTGGAATCAAGATGGATGTTTCGTGACCTGAGTGATTGATTGATACGACGCACTCTTGGTACCTGGACTTGTGTTTACTCTTAAATGTCACTGTTGTTGTTTTTTTTAATGACTAATATAATTTAAAGTATTAAATATACGTCATACTGTATAAAAGTTGTGATTGTATACAAAAATAATATTTTTATTTCTAAAGAACCAATTTCTTATATTAAGTGTTACTGTAAAATCTCCTGGTTGTGGGTTCGATCCCCATTCGAGAAAATTAAATACTTATTTACATTTATATTTTTATTTCTTCGCTCTGGTGTCGAGGCGAAGCGCGGCGTTGAGTTCCGCCACTCAATCTACGCAATACCTCCAGAACTCAGAAGAACGGAGTGTCTTAGCGCTAGATTCCCACCCTCATTACCCGGCTGTGTGCAGTATACAGTGTGAAGCTGATTTGAAGTCTAAACTACATATGTGTAATACAATAGTAAATCAAAAAAAATGCCTGGTAACTACTATATTATCTTTACGCTGTTTTCACTTATTTATAGCATGATAAACAAAGATCCTAGTGTTAGAACACTCCTTCACGACTTTCACCATGTTTTAGTAGCAAAACTCAAAGTAGTGCTATGCAAGAACCTTTAATATCGTTTTTTATTCTTTTACAATATTCAAACGGCATTTTCCTTTTTTTTTAAATAAAAATCAAATAAATCAGCTTCACGCTGTATTCCGCACACAGCAGGGTAGACAGAGGGAACCTAGTGTTAAGACACTCCGTTCCCCACTTTCTGCCGAATTCTGGAGGCATTGCGTGTTGAGTGGTAGAACTCAACGCCGCGCTTTACCTCGACACCACAGCGAAGAAATGAAAATATAAATTTAAGTAAATATTTCATCTCCTCGAGTGGGGATCGAACCCACAACCAGTCGGTTTTATAGTCACACCTCGTACCACTGCGCCACGACTGGCCTCAATTTTTCAAACAAAAGAATATTATTAAAGAACACATTAGAATTTTCGAGTCCGAAGAGTTCGAGATCAGCCGTGGTGCAGGGTCACAAGCGTGTGACTGTGAATGCAGCAGATTGTAGATTCGATTCCCCCTCGAGGAAATGAAATATTTAATATTCTCATTTACGTTAAGTTAGGCGTTAGGAGTTAAGTTCCGCCACTAAACGTGTCAAATGTATAATATGTATTATGTATAATGTATACGTCCATATATATACATACATATAAGCACTTATCATAACATTTTATACGATATTTTTATTATCTCCACATAACGCACACGTGACATGTCATATCCAGAACAAATGGCAGTGAAGGGATGAATTACATCATGACTCATATTTTTGGATACACGTGAGTTTCTTATGTAATACTAGGCAAGGATGTTTCTGAACTTCTACCAGGAATTAGATACTTTGAAAAAGACTTGTCTATATTAAATATTCTAATGTAATGTATGTTTTAAATAACTACTAAAAAAAATAGCCAATGTTAAATTATTTTTTTTTAATCTTTGACCATAATTGCAGCCAGATATCTTCACCATCGCACTTTAGCTGACATCATGAAAACATGTAATTTTCTTTATTTAACTTCACTCTCTATCCCGCATATATGAGGGTAGTGTTAACCCACGCAGTTCCTCACTTTCCACCTAATAAACGAGACGTTGCGTGTTGAGTAGTGGAGCTCAACGCCACGCTTTGTCCGCGAGGCAAGAAAAATATATATAGAAATATATATAAAAATAATTCAGTATTAAGATGTGCTGACCTCTACATAATTAAATTATTGATTACCTTTATTAATCCAATAGAGGAATCAGCGCGTTCCAAGCTGCAAATGCTAAATTGTATTGACGGAAGGTCTAGGCGATGTGAGAGCTGGCGTTGGAAGGTCTGGTGACGGTCAGGCACTATAGGCAACGTTGTTTGACGAAGTACCTAAAATAAAAAATATCATTAGTTTATGAGTCAAATAAAGTGTATAAAAGTAGATTCACATTTTTGTCACATAAGGAAGGAAGATGAAATCTTACTTATTTAGAAAACGTATAAAAATTTGAACGTAGCAGAACTCGAACCCGCGCCTCCTGGAAACCGACCAGGCGCTTTGTCCACTAAGCCATACGTTCTCATCAAGGTACGTCGAAACTTTTTTACCGTTTGTTACATCTTATTTATTAGTCTTAGTTATTATTATTGTCAGCATCTCTGTAGGGATATTTTTACGAATTTCCGCTACCCAAAGACAATTACTAATAATTATCGTCTGGCAAGTGAAAAGAAACGTGAGAAGTTGAGAAAACGTATAAAAATTAGAACTTTAAAAATGTTTTTAAACTTTTAACAAGTATTTTTCTTTTCTAAGTGTGGAATTACACTTTAAAAATGTAAAAAAAATAAATAATTAGCATTCTCACTATAAAACTTTAAAAATGTTAACAAATAAGATGAAACCTTATCTTCCTAACGTTATGTTATCCACCTACCGTCCAATATGAGTGCCGGAAAGGAACACTGTGCTTTGTTTACAAGTTCCGGGGTGTTTTTTTTTATTTTCACGCTCATAGCAACGTAGGCAGAGCGTACATGGGAATCTAATTTTCAGATCTTTTTCCCACTCTCCGCTGTATTCTGGAAGCAATGCGTGTTGAGTTACGGAACTCAACGCCGCGCCTTGCCTCGTTACCAGAACAAAAAAATTAAATTATTAAATATTTTAATTCTTTGAGTGACTGATCTCACTATTCATTACTTCAAGTGGAAATGCAACCCACAACTATTGTAAAAAAAATACTATAACTTTGTTTTTTTTCAATATTGTGCCTCGCAAAAAGGTTGAGGACAATTTATTAGATTGTTGTTTAAATAACAAAATTATATATTGCATATAAGTTTCAAAATCAAAACCCTTACATATAATATATATTTTCTTACTATGAAAATGTAATCTCAAGGCCGTATTATTTATTTTACTAACATATATTCAATTCGGCCGTATTTAACGTGGGGATTCCACAAAACTCCTTTCCAAGGGCAGCTTTGCCAGGCAAAATAGCCGCGGGTCCACTCTTTGTTGCTACAAACTTAAACTAAAGTTCAAAGGAATAAAATAATAAGATATAAGGAATCTAAATATATTTTATCAGAACAGTAAGTCTTTCAAATCTAATAGAGTAAGTAAGTAGAGTCAAATAAATTGAATTATATTATGTATATTAGAATGGAACGCTAAAGATCATCGTGGCACAATGGTTAACAACGTCTACCTGAAAACGCAATAATCATGGGTTCGATCACTCAATCATTTCTGTGATCTCTCGTAAATAAAAACGCGGAGTTAAATTCTGTTATTAAACACATCATATTCCGAATTTGGGTGGTTTCTATGAATATGCAAGTACTGAAACAGATATGTTCATAAAAATTATAATTTTACCCAAGCTAATATATCGTACACCGTTAAATAAATATAAGTTTAATATCATTCGTAGCTCGCGGCTATATCAATTCATGTAATATTTTTTTACTTTTTCTTATTAGATTACTCTGTCTATGGATATTAGAAATTATACTAGCAAAACTACTTATACCTTACTCTTATTTGCTTAGTTAAATTTAAAAATAATTATACTACATAAATAGTTAATATAAACGATTTTTGTAGAAGTGTGTAACCAATCATTTTGAGTGTGTAGAAGCTGTAATCGAAAAAATCACATCTTGTCCTTCAAAGAGTTTTCTTTTATCAAGCGAAACGAGTGAGGGTAGATGAGTAATATTATAATAGTAAAAAAAGTATAACAATATTTATATTATCATGATTAAATCCAGTCGAATGAATTTTATTATTTTTAAAGTTCACAGGAAAATCCTTTGCAAACTTTGCAAACAAATATGTATATTACCTGAAACTGAACATTAAGTTACACCTAATAAAAGAAGTTCGAAGAAAGAATTCCAAAACGAATATATTTCAAAGAAAATTGAAGTATTTTTATAGATTTCGATACATTTAATATAATCAAAATTGATATTTAGAAAAAATAAAAAAATACGTCGCAGAACTCGAACCCGCGCCCTTGGTGTTCAAAGGGTGCGACGCAGCAATTAAGCCAACATGTTCTTATTGCCTTTCGTCGAAATTCTTATACGTTTGTTATAACGTATGTTGTATATTTTTCTTTTCTTAGTGTGTGAATAACACTTTACAAAATGGTAAAAATAATACAATCAAGCTTACTCTATTTCTGTACGACAATAAAAAGTAAAA